>CM038793.1:27661917-28159536 GCA_021764765.1 Vicia sativa | reverse complement strand
AAAATGTTTATTTAATTTATAAAATTAAAAAAATATTATTTTGCATGCATATTTATTTTTATTCATAATTTAGCATTTAAATCAATCTTAATTGTATTTTAATTATTAAATTGCATCCAAAAAATCCCAAAAAATTATTTTAGCATATTTATGTTATTTCAGCATGTCATATTTTCTCATTTAAAACTTGCATTTTTCTAACATTTTTCTCTTATTCGATTCATCTCGTATTTTAGATTTCTCATTCTTTTCTGAGTTACTCCGTTTGAGACGATTTCTTTTACCGTTTTCATTTTTCCAATAATGTAGCTGTTTATGGGATGTAATAGTTTAAATTAGGTTTTATTTTCCATGAAGTTTAAATTATGTATACGCCCCAAGCCATGTAATAGCGTGGGACATTTACCTTTCCGCACTTTACATTCGCATTTTAATTTTCGCATCCTATAAATTGCTAGTAACTAGGCATGTATGGCAAGATAATAATTGGACATAGCTCATAGTTCAAGATAAAATACCTAAATCAACACACTTCTTCACACGCACCCTTAGGGTAATTCTCTCGTTGCCTTACAATTCAAAATGGTCATGTCCTCGAGCGTAGAGGTATTCTAACTTGTTGCCTTCTAAACAAATCATCATAGTCCCGATATAAAGATCATAAGACCCACGATGTAAGCCTCCGAATACATGATCTTGACCCTCGATTGTCGCCTCTGAAAAAATGATGATAGTCCCTTGAATGTGCTAGGATACTTCCTACAAGTTGCTTTCTATGACCATCGATGTCCCCGAATGTCCCTTACATCCAACAAATGGGGTTACCTACCAACTAATGGTATGGATGACACTATTCTAAAGGAAAGTAAAGCGATCACAACGACCAATTACGAGTAGGTGATAAGACTTTTAGTTGCTTGCTCAAACAAATACTTTTCACACCTCACACTTTTGTCAAAGTTCAAACTCTTCCAAAGCGAAACATTTAGAACACTTTGTATACATTCCTACATGAATCATTACAAAGTCAAAGCGAAATGCCTTTTCAAAACATTTTCAAACACACGAAAGCACATTTTAAAGTGATCTAAGAGCAACTAAGAGCCGTAGATAACTACGGATGGAAAGGTGCTAATACCTTCCCTTTTCATAACCATTCTCCGTACTCGAGAATCTAACGAAGGTCTTTTACGTACTTTTACCTTCCTTAATTGGATAAAAATAAAAGTCGGTGGCGACTCTTGCTATCCGCACATTTGCGATACAAAAACTAAAAGTCAGTTCAAGTATCCGAGGCGGACTCTGCGGAAACACCCTAAAGAGAGAATGCCTTAAGGATTTCTAAATCACCTTTATTGCTTCTGTTTGACTTGCTTTATCTTTAAGGGTTGCTTGGGTATTATATTTGTGGGGATCCTACACGGATCGGGTTTCCTTTTAGGTAAGTAGCAATAAATCGTCGCGGAGTTAGGCGTATATCAAAGCAGTCAACATGATGGCTACGTTAGCGTGACACTTTGGTTGTCCGATACTCTTCATTCCCAGTTGAGGATAGTATTTGGCTTCTGCGGTGTCATCAAACGCTAACTAAACTTTTAGAACCTTAATTGACCCATCTTGGCCATTAGAAGGTAGTGAGATGGCCGGCTTTGGTGCAGACCGAGGTTGGTTGATACTCGATGCTACGCTCATTGAGATCAGACTTTTGGGACATCAGCCAAGTCAACATCAGGGCTCTCACCAATACCTTTGACCATACCAGCATCAGGAAATTCAGTGATTTCCACCATATGTATATCGATTGGGTCGACAAACATTTCCTCTTCCTGTCGAAGAGGGTCATCATCAATTTTCATCTTTCTCTCAGCAAATTTCAGCCTTCCTTCTTGCAGCGATTTTTGCACGAGATCTCTGTAAAGAAAACATTGAGAGGTTCTGTGACCAAGATAATTATGAAATTTACAAAAATCTCTTTGATGTCGTTGTTCTAGTGGTGGTAACTTAGCAACTGGAGGTACTAAAGGCTGACCATCTTTAACCAGGAAATCAAAAATTTCTTCACATTTAGTGACATCAAAAGTATAAGTTTTCGCTAGAAATTTTGGATTGTTTTCAACATTATTTCCCCCTTTAGAGGGAAATAATAATTTACATTCATATGGAGGCCCTGGCTTCATTTCAGCCACGTCTACCTCTACCTCTGTTGGTGAGATATAGTCAGCCTCGTAAATAGGATCTATGTCATCAAAATTTACAAAGGCCATTTTTTCTCTTTTAGCCTTAGTGTGTCAGACTTTTTCTAATCTCAGATGCTCAAGATGTCGAACTCTATTAGCTAGCTGCGACATAATTTTAACAAAGGTCGGATCTATTTTCTTCCTAATGGAATAATCTAAACCTCCAACAGCCATTTGAATAAGTTCGTGTTCAGGCACTTGAGTAAAACATCTTGCTTTCAACGACCAGAACCTATTTAAGTAATCATCAATACTTTTAGCAAACCTTCTTTTGATGTTTGATAGTTCTACCAAACTAATTTTCGAATGTCCCTCATAAAATTGTTCGTGAAAAGGTTTTTCTAATTTGGGCCATGAATAAATTGAATTTAGGGGTAGGGTTGTATTCCATGTGAAGGCTGCCTTAGGGAGGGATGAAGGAAAAATTTTACGCTTCGGTTTTCATTATTTGCCATATCCCCTGACTCAATTAAATATCTAGCAATATGTTCTACTGTCGACTCACTAGATTCGCCCCCAAATTTTGTGTATTTAAGAGTTTTCCATCCCCTAAGAGTTTCAGTCTGTAAGATATACTCAAACAAAGGGGAAGAATATGTTGGCCTCTGAAGTGTGATATTCATACCATTATTAGCCATGGTCCTTTCGACAATAGTGGTTAAGTTTTTTTCCACGACTAAGTCCTCTTGTCGAATTTGATGAACGATCTAATCAGCCTCCTAGTGTCGGTTAACCAACACTCTTGGTGGGTCGACTACATGATTTATTTGAGGCTGAGGAATTACTATTTGTCCTTGATGGACAGTTTCATCCTCTATTGCCCCCACGTCTTGCTGCATAGGGGCAGCTAATCGAACGGCGGTGGCGCATCGAGCAGCTAGGAGGCACCGAAATTACACAAATGTGTTAATTGGGTAATCACCTGTCGATTCGTTTGAGAGGACTATCTATTAGTCTTAATCGATTCCATCACTATAGGGTTAAACACAGTACCCATTTGATTAGTCAATATGTTAACTAACTCATGGTTACTATCATCCATTTGTTGCCTTAACACATTCTTGATGTATTAGTAAAAGGAGGTAATACTTGTTGAGGAGGCATTCCTCTATTTTGGTTATTTCTATTTCCTCCTGGCGCAGATCCTTGTAAGGAAGAGTTCATATTTTGAACGTTATCTGACACCATCGCTACGAGGTACATTAGGTATGGCATTCGTAGCCATCACAACCCCTAGACTCATTGGTGAAGCCTAAGTAATGGGCGTTGAGACTGCAGTCGACACTGGTGAAGTTGGATTTACTAGAGGAGGAAAAGGTGTAACTTGAGAAACTACTGAATCAGTAGTAGTTGTGAGAAATCCTTGACATTGTGCTAGATTGTTTTGAATGATATCAAATGCTTGATTGCTTTGAATGTTAGCAAATATATATGCTTGATTTTCTAATTGTGTCAATATACATGTGTGGTTGTCTTGACATGATAACATGTATCAATACATAACCTCTTGAGTCAATACATAACCTATTGAGTCAATACAAGAAGGCATGCATCAATACATAACCTCTTGAGTTAATACAAAAAGGCATTCATCAATACATAACCCCTTTAGTCAATACAAAAATACATGCATCAATACATATAACAACTTTCCTTCAATATGCGTCGAATCATACTATTTTGCATCGATACATATATATATCAAAAATTGGGATTCAGTTCTGTTTGTTGTTTGCATAAATATAAAATCCTTTGTATCGATACAAACCAATTCTTCTTTTTGGAAAATAAATTTTACATAGTATGCATCGATGCATACGTGTTTTGCATCGACTCATACAAGAATTGAGGCTTTGGATATTTGATCTTGTATCAATACATAAGTGCTTGTATCAATACATATCTCACTTGCACCGACTCATCCATGCCATGCATCGACTCATGTTTTATTTAGTTTTCTGGAATCATTTTAATAATAGTATGTATTGATACATAATCCTTTGTATCAATACATAAGTGTCTTATGTCGACACATAAGTATTTTGCATCGGCATCGTAACTCAACTTTACGAAACCATTTCATTCTGATATGCATTGATGCAAAATCACTTGTATCAATACATAAGTGGACTTGTGTCGACGCATACGAAACTTGTATCGACTCATACTCAATTTAACTCTCTGGAATTAATTTCAATACAGTATGCATCAATACAAAACCATTTGTATCAATATATCCAGTCACTTATGTTGATGCATAAGTATTTTGTATTGACGCATAAGTTTGTTTTTCAACTAACTTTTGATGTTTCCATATATAAGACAGTTTTGTAGTTTTAGAAAAAGACAGGTTGTTACAACAAGCAGTTTTGTGAGCATCCAAAATTCTCTGAGCATAGAAATCTGAAAGAGACTTCATCTTCATCATCTTCTCAATCATCTTGGTTCAAGAACAATGACACATAATCATCATTGTTCGTTGCATCAAGAGGAAAAACCAGTAGGTTTGTCCAGCAAGAACGGAGGTGTCTTGTGGGTTTGTTAGTCACAATTGCACAAAGCAGATTCAGCCATAGCGTAGGGTTTGGAGATCGGGGTGATTTATAAGCGAGTCTTGGAAGTGGTGAATTATGCATGAATTTTGCAAGAGTGTTCTTGATCTTCTCAAATCAAGAGAAGGGTGATACAAGAAGAAGAAGATCTGCAGGATTCGTTTTTCTGTCTTTGTATTGCAACCTTGTAAACATTTTTCAACATATTGATATAGAAGTTCTCAATTCCAATTTGGAAATTGAGAGGAGCGATACCAGCGAGGACGAGCGTGGGAACTTCCTTACCAAATCGCTCACGAGTATCGTATTCTTTATCTCTATCTCTTTAATTTTATAATACGTTTGTGATTCAATTGGTGAGAAACCTTTCTGTGCATAGATACAAGGCTGGAAGATAATCTTTACATAAACTCCATTGCCTTTGATCATTGCTTAGCATCTACCAATTGTTTGATAAAAGTATTAGCTCAAGTTTATTTCATTGGGAAGAGTTTTTGTGATCACTGCATTTATCCATATTAAGTGGTGTGTTAATTCATCATTCTCAAGTCAATTAAAACCCAGCAATCTATCGCATGTCCGGTTTTCTAGTAGCCGGTTCAAAATAGACGGAAGTCAATTCAGGACCGTTTGTTGTTTCTGCACGTTTGATTGAAACTCTGATAAAATTCTTTAATCCGTAAAGAAAAAGGAGGTGATCTATTCACCCCTCTCTCGATCACTTGCCACACCGTCTAACAAGTGGTATCAGAGCACTGGTTCGTTGGTGCTTTTTGGGTGCTTCTAACGATATGGCTTTTGAATCTAAGGGGGCGTACACTATAGCTCCTGTTTTTAACGGTGAAAATTATGGCTATTGGAAAGACTGCATGCGAGTTCACATAAATTCCATAGATAGGACTGTATGGACTTCCATTCCGAATGGACCTTTTGAAATTACCATGAAGAATGCTGCAGGTGCCATTGCGCCTAAACTTGAGGACAATTAGGATGAAAAAGATGAGAAAAAGTGGTCTAGCGATTGGAGAGGCCGAAATATGATAATTTCAGCACTTGGTGTTGATGAGTATTATCGGGTATCTCATTGCATGATATCTAAAGAAATGTGGGATGCTTTAGAAGATGCCCGTGAGGGCAGGAATGATGTTAAGCAATCTCGAATTAACACACTCAACCAAGAGTTTGAGCTCTTTTGCATGAAACAAGGAGAAACTATTTCTGACATGCAAAAGAGATTCGTTCATCTCACTGGTCGTTTAAATGCACTTGGAAAACCTATTTCCAATGAAATTGCCACTAATAAAATTCTGAGATGTCTTAGCAGGGAATGGCTACCAAAAGTTACAGCAATTAAGGAAGCCAACAACCTCACTACGCTCACCATTTCAACTCTGTATGGTAAGCTGGAAGAACATCAGCAACAACAGGAAAATCTTGAAAAGTATGAGAACAAGAATAAGAATGAGAAGAATAGAGACAAGGAGAGTGAGAAGAAGCCTATAGCTCTTAAGGCTTTTAGCTCTAAGTCCTCAAAAATAGAGCAAAACAATGATGACTCAAGTAGTGATGAAGATTCGGATGATGAGGAAATGGGACTGTTTGTTCGGAGATACAATAGATTTATTCGAAAGAATGGAATCAAGCACTCTGATAAAAATCTGTCTAAGTTCAGGAGAAAATCCATGGAGTCAAAGCAGGAGGAAAGTAAGAAGTATAAAGGGAAGGGATCATGTTTCAATTGTGGTAAATCTGGACATTACAAAACAGAATGTCCTATGAACAAAAAGGACAAAGGAAAGGCACCACCAAAGAAATTTACCAAACAAAGAAGAGCCTACATTGCATGGGAAAGTGACAGTGAATCATCAAGCGATGAAGGCTCAAGTGATAGCAACGAGACTGCAAATCTGTGCCTCATGACTCATATTAAAAACCAGTCCAACCACAAGAAGAAAAACCAAGAGAATAAAGTAAGAAAAGCATATTACAATAATTTTGATTCTTTGTCTTTCTCTGAACTGAAAATAGATTTTGAAAAATTGAACAACGAAGCTGTAGACGCTTTTAAACGTTTATCCTCCAACAAACAACTCTTTTCTCATTTGGAGGGTAAAGTGTATAAAGCTGAAAAAGAGTTAGAATGTCTAAAAGCTAGTATTGCAGCAATTTCAAAAGATATTGATGTAAGTCGATGTATTGAAACAATAAATTGTGGAGTTTGTCACATTTGGCAAAAGGTTAAGACTCTTAATGTCAAATTGGAAAAAGCTTTCAACCCAAAATTACTTATGCTATTGATCCTAGGATTTTTAAGAAATCAATGAATCCACCCTATGCCAAATATTCTTTTGTAGAAAAGGTTCCAATGGACTCAATTAGCAAAAGCAAACAAGTTCATCATCATGTTTTATGTCATTACTGTTGTCGTAAAGGTCACACCATCGAGAAATGCAAGTTTAGGAGATTCCTTGTTCCTAAAGGCATTTATCAATGGAGGCCTAAAGGCAACCATGTTACCACTTACCCACATGGACCCAATGAAAATTGGGTACCTACCTCTCTTTTTTGATATTGCAGATTGAATGTCTTGCATCCGTAGATAGACGATGGTTTCTGGACAGCGGATGCTCAAGGCACATGACAGGTGACATATCACTCTTCATTGACTTTAAAGCAAAGAAGTAAGGTTATGTTACTTACGGATACAATAACAAAGGAGCAATACTCGGCAAAGGTAGTGTAGGTAATCCCTCTACCACTACTATTTTTGATGTCCATCTTGTAGAGGGTCTTAAACATAACCTGTTAAGTATAAGTCAATTGTGCGACAAGGGTTATAAAGTAACTTTCACAAAAACCTGTTGCATTATTGAAAATACTGAGCAGAATATTATGTTTAAAGGAATTAGAGTAAACAACATCTATATGCTTGATCTTTTTGATGTACCATTAACAAGCAATAAATGTCTAGTCACCTTGAACGATGATTCTTGGCTTTGGCAAAGACGTCTAGCACATGTTAATTTTGATTTGTTAAATAAGGTTGTATCCAAGGATCTAGTAGTCGGTCTTCCAAAAATAAAGTTTTCAAAAGACCACCTATGCGATGCATGTCAAATGGGAAAGCAAACGAGGGTGTCTTTTAAATCCAAAAATGTTGTTTCTACTTCACGACCCCTTGAGCTTCTCCATATGGACCTCTTTGGACCCTCAAGAACAAAGCGCCTAGGTGGAAACTACTATGGTTTTGTAATAGTTAACAACTATTCTAGATTCACTTGGACAATATTCCTTCATAGCAAAGATGAAACCTTTTCTGCTCTTAAAAGTTTTGCAAAATTGTCCCAAAACAAAATGGAGTCAAAAATAATTACAATTCGAAGCGATCATGGAGGTGAATTTCAAAATAGTCTCTTTGATAAGTACTGTGATAAGCATGGCATTGAGCATAACTTTTCAGCTCCTCGAACTCCACAACAAAATGGAGTTGTGGAGCGCAAAAATCGTGTTTTAGAGGAGTTGGCTAGAACAATGCTCAATGAAGGCGGTTTACCAAAATGCTTTTGGGCTGATGCGATTAGCACAGCTTGTTATGTTTTAAACAGGATATTAATTCGTCCCATTTTGGACAAAACCCCTTATGAGCTCTTGAGAGGAAGAAAGCCAAACTTATCACATCTTCACGTATTCGGTTGTAAATGTTTTGTTTTGAATAATGGTAAAGAGAATATTGGGAAGTTTGATGCAAAAGCAGATGAAGGTATCTTCCTTGGATACTCACAATCAAGTAAAGCATATAGAGTGTGTAATAAACGTTTACTCACTGTTGAAGAGTCTGTCCATGTTTCTTTTGATGAGTCTTGTCCGAAGAATGTCGGAAAAGGTATTTCTTTTGATGACGCAGGTATATCTTCAGAGACATACTCAAGGAAGATGTATTAGAAATTAATCAATCCAAACCAGTAGACAAAGATGAATATTAAGTAGAAGAAGGAACAACAGAAGTGGAAAGTCTTCCACCAGCCTGGAAATCCTCAAAAGACCATCCAATTGACAACATATTGAGGGACATTACAAAGGTAGTGATGACTCGTTCTAAGATAAGCAATTTCTGTTATCACTTTGCATTTGTTTCACAAGTAGAACCTAAGAATGCCAAAGAGGCTTTGATTGATGAATTTTGGCTAATGGCCATGCAAGATGAGCTAAATCAATTTAAAAGAAATGACGTTTGGGAACTTATTCCTCGTCATGAGATCATCATATCATAGGCACTAAATGGGTTTTAGAAACAAACTTGATGAAAGCAGTGATAACTAGAAATAAAGATCTCTTAGTAGCACAAGGTATAACCAAGAGGAGGCATAGACTATGAAGAAACTTATGCTCCAGTTGCTCGCCTTGAGGTTATCTTTTGCTAACTTATACTTATTCTAAAATTTTAAACTTTATCAAATGGATGTAAACAGTGCTTTTCTAAAGGGTGTCATAAATGAATAAGTGTACGTCTCACAACCTCCTGGTTTTGAAAACGATGAATATCCAGATTATGTTTACAAACTAAAACGAGCTTTGTATGGTCTTAAGCAAGCCCCTTGGGTTTGGTATGAAAGACTTAGCAAATTTCTGCTTGATCATGGATATTCAAGAGGTAAAGTGGATACCACTCTCTTTATTAAACGTAAAGGAAAGCACATTCTTTTAGTTCAAGTATATGTAGATGATATAATTTTTGGTTCAACTAACCTACACTTGGTCGAAGAATTTTCAAATGTCATGCAGGGGGAATTTAAGATGAGTCTTATAGGAGAGCTGAATTTCTTCCTTGGTCTACAAGTAAAACAACTTGATGAGGGCACGGAAGTGTGTCAAACAAAGTACTACATAGAGCTGCTTAAGCGATTTGGAATGAATGACTCAAAGTCCATCAACACCCCCATGGCTACAAATGGGAACCTGGATAAAGATGAACATGGTAAGAGTGTAGATGTCAAGAAATATAGAGGTATGATTGGATCTCTCTTGTATCTTACTGCATTTAGGCCTGACATCATGTTTAGTGTCTGTATGTGTGCACGATATCAATCGAATCCTAAGGAATCGCACTTGAAAGCTGTCAAGCGCATACTTAGATACCTTCATGGAACATCTAAATATGGGCTTTGATATTCCAAAGGAAGCGATTGTAGCTTAGTCGGATACTCCGACTCTGACTTTGCTGGCTGCAAAATAGATAGGAAGAGTACTAGTGGCACATGTCACCTATTTACAAACTCCTTAGTCAGTTGGCATAGCAAAAAACAGGTCTCTGTTGCATTGTCAACCGTTGAGGCTGAATACATCGCAGCTGGTAGTTGTTGCGCCCAGATTTTATGGCTAAAACAACAACTGCAAGATATCGATATTCAACTAAAACGTATTCCAATAAAATGTGACAACACTAGTGCTATTAACCTAACCAAGAATCCTGTTTTACATTCAAGAACTAAACACATACAGATTAGGCATCACTTTCTTCGTGATCATGTTGAAAAAGACGACGTTGTGTTTGAGCATGTGGACACTAAAAGTCAACTTGCTGACATTTTCACCAAACCATTATCAACAGAATCCTTTTTCAACATTCGTCGTGAGTTAGGAATCTTGGATCTTTCTCACGTAATGTCTTAAGTATACATGTACCTACTTATGTGTGTATATATATATATATATATCTCACCATGCTATTGAGATGTAGTTTAGTTCTTGTACCTGTGTATTCAAAAGTTCATCAAATCAGGTAATAGTGTTCCCTTACATACTCTATTAACATTCATTAACTTTGTGTATGTGCAATATGTTCCTTAAATGATCATTTGTATGCTTGACTTTACATTAATTGTTGGAATATTATCATTATCATCCTCATTACATTACAATTCTGCATAATCATTCATTACTAATCCATTCTGCACTAACATACATTCATGTTTGGGTCAAAATGGCATATTGTCTATGAAATTCAAATTAGAACTAATTTTCACAAAATAGCGATCGACACAAAATCCCATGTATCGATGCATAATCTGCTCCAGTCGACACATGCATCATATGCATCGATGCATACTTTTGATATTTTTAATTTTCTTAAATGCTTTCAGTATGCATCGACACATCTGTGTTTTGTATCGATACAAAACCAATTTCAAGAATTCATACTGAGTTTTGTGTCGATCCAAAAACTCTTGTGTCGTCTCATAGTTATTTTGGGTCGACCCATCAGCCCATTTAGCATCTCATCTACTATCCCCTCATTATCATACATCTCATAATACATCTGTTCAGTTAACCCTAATTGGAATTTCCTTGTTAACGCCTCCTGCTGCTATCTTCATCACTGTTCATCTCAAAAATTCCTCCACCACCATGCCTCCAAAGACAATTCTCCCCAGATCCAGAAAGGGAAAAGGTAAAGCTGCAACTGGAACTTCATCAAGGGCTGAATCTCCTGAGGTACCATAGTCTACTCTGTCAATTTTACATCCTTCTGTCAGAGAGGAGTTCAAGCATTCGTTCAGTTCCCGGCTTGTTATGAAACCACATACTTTCATCAAGAGAGATGTATTGTCTTTGCACGTCACTGGTGTGTGTGATCTGTTGGACGCACAGACACTAGGTAACTTTATGATAATTAATGATAACTATCATGAAGATTTTATTCGTGCATTCTATGCTGGGCTGAAAAAATATAGAGGAATTTCGTTTAGATGCTCTATTGGAACCAAGACATACACTTTTGATGCTGATGACTGGGATTCTGTGTTTCAAATTTCCTTTGGCTCGTCTATTTTACAAACCTGGCATGATGCTAAGTTTGATCCTGCATAAAACAAGTAGGACTATCTTGCATCCATTCTGAAATTGGAAATGCAGCTGGGTCCTGATGAGCACATCACCTCTGGAATGATTCAAAGCATTCCTAGAATGCTTTACTGGGTAATATCTCACATTCTGCGACCACAGACAGGTGGCCATTCAAGATTGGACTGGCCTAATCTTCACCTTTTGTACATTCTACAAAATTAGGTCCATTTAAACTGGCCAAACTATATTGTTCAGCGCATGTTTCAAATGCGTGACAACAACAGGAACACCACCCTCGGCTATACTGCCCAGATCATGCAAATTATCAAATTCTGGGGCGTCACCATCCCTCCTGTGCCTCTCATATCCCCCACTGTTGCTCAAGAGTTTAACAAGGCCACATTAACACACATGGGATACAGATGGGACAAGCAACGACAATGTCTATACTTCAAAGAGAAAGGGTCAAACACGGGAATATATAATTTTGACGTGCCACATGAGCAAGTCTATATGGATGAAGATCCAATAGACGCTGACATGCCTGACATTGCCCAGGAGTATCAACAAGATGATGTCCCAGCTGATGCCAACACAGGATGGGGAACTTGGCAGCCACAAAGGTGGTCTCCAACCGACTATCAACCTGATCACCAAGCTCCTCCCTCTGCCGGTGCAGGATCCTCATCATCTGCTCCTGAGTACTTGACTCAGCTATTCCAGCAGATGGAAGTTGCCAATAATACACGCCACGAAGAGAAGAGGCGCCAGCTTGGCTTGGCATGTTCAGCAAAATGAGTGGCATAACGAACATCGTGACTGGCATGAAGAGCACACTCGGATGTATCAAAATCAGCATTCTTGGCATATGGACTTGGTGAAATGGCATTAAGTCTTCTACAATGAGATGTCAAGTTTTATGGATGACTGTCGTGCTGACCCTACAATAATGGAGAGGTTTAGAAGTGAAGAAGTTTAAAACAGGTTTTGGCAATACAGCATTATGGAACAAACTCCTGATGAGAATCCTCCTCCGCCACCTCCACCTGCTTTCCACAACCAAGATGCAGAGGCTGAAGGATCATGTGGCGAACATGACCTCATTTGATTCCATGTCATATCATATCATGTCATTCCATCTTTGCATAATCATTGTATTAATTGTTATGTACTAATTTCTATTCCAACATTTGTATCATTTTCGTACTGCTTCTATGATAATTTCACCCTTTATTAAGCGTGTTTTTTTTTGTTTACATACATTCTTGCACTCTATGTGAGTGAACTTATGTGATTTCCCTATATCTTGTCAATCTTTGTGAATGACATTCTCTATATCATTAATATTGTGTTTGTCTTACTGTTGTTTCACATTACTACTGTCAACTGTTACTTTGCTTTTGGTATTTTTCTCTTTTTGATGTTGACAAAGGGGGAGAAAAGGCAGATTTCATGATCAGAATTTACGCATAAACAGGGGGAGCAACTCTGCACAATTATCAATCAACATACATCTTGCAAGAATTTGCCATCATCAAAAAGGGGGAGTTTGTGAGCAATCCTTGACATTGTGCTAGATTGTTTTGAATGATATCAAATGCTTGATTGCTTTGAATGTTAGCAAATATATATGCTTGATTTTCTAATTGTGTCAATATACATGTGTGGTTGTCTTGACATGATAACATGTATCAATACATAACCTCTTGAGTCAATACATAACCTATTGAGTCAATACAAGAAGGCATGCATCAATACATAACCTCTTGAGTTAATACAAAAAGGCATTCATCAATACATAACCCCTTTAGTCAATACAAAAATACATGCATCAATACATATAACAACTTTCCTTCAATATGCGTCGAATCATACTATTTTGCATCGATACATATATATATCAAAAATTGGGATTCAGTTCTGTTTGTTGTTTGCATAAATATAAAATCCTTTGTATCGATACAAACCAATTCTTCTTTTTGGAAAATAAATTTTACATAGTATGCATCGATGCATACGTGTTTTGCATCGACTCATACAAGAATTGAGGCTTTGGATATTTGATCTTGTATCAATACATAAGTGCTTCTATCAATACATATCTTACTTGCTGATAAGTGCCAAAATTAAGTTATTTTGTATATATGTTTAGTGGCACTTATCGGTTCTTTTGTTGATATTCTTCGAATAAATCCCCCGCTTTTTTGTATAAATGTGTACATAATAGAATAATTGATTTTTTGTGTAAATATTGTATCATTTAATAGTTTTTCATCTCTTTTATAGGTATTCATTCATAATTGGAGCATTGAGTAATAAAGTTTCGAAGACACGGCTTCAAACGCGCGATTTGAGCAACTCATCAACGAATAAAGCTCAAAATAAAAGAATAAAAATCTTCAATTTGATTGATATTTTGTCATGGTTAGATAGGAAATTTAATAAGCTTTCCAACGTTTCAAACCGGACGCAATTCCGAGTTACGGTTCTCGAGATATGGCAAAAACAAGATGCTGATTTTTTTTCGGAACATCACAGACCGCGCTTAGCGCGAATACCGGGCTTAGCGCGCCCTGCGATATCAGAATTCTTTAAAAGGGGCTAAAAACAAATTTTTAGGTTATGGGTTGGGTATTTTTGAGTCCCAACACCATCAACATCATTTTTTGATAGATTTGCTTGGAAAACAACATTGGAGCTTGCATTTTGATGATCCGGAGTCGAATCTCTAGTCGATTGGTGTTGACAAACCAAGAAATGTTTGGTTCCTCTTCTTCTCTTCTCTTTGTAATCTCTTTTGTTGGGTTATGTATGTATATCTACTCTTGCTCATGTATATTTTTCGCCTTTGGCGTTGTATAAAGCTTGCTTTATGAATTTGTGTTGGTGATTGTCTTAGGTTTTTACTCTATGTTAGGGATTTGAGCTTTACTAGAGATAGATTGCTTAGATTCTTTCCTAGGATGATTATCTGTTAGTTTCTGAATGCTTGAAATGGGTTTAGAGCTGACATTCACTATAGAGTATCTGAACTTAATGCCTCTGTGTTGGTGAAGTATGCCAAAGATGGGTATGGAGGTGACGCAGTTGACTTCTGTGTTGTTGAGGTAGGCCAGACATAACTATTGAGATGATTCGGGAGGATTCTCAATTTGGGTTAGAAATAGCTTAGGTTGTGAGAGGTATGTGATGACACAGACGAGTATCGTAGGCGAGTATAACATGGCTGGTAGATTTAAGTCTGTGACGGGTAGTTTACATTCGTTCCGGACAACCTGTTTATCCTTTATACTTTTTGTTCATTTACTTTCTGTCTTTTATTTTCAACTCATTTAATCTCAAACTCATTAACGGTAGAATTTTTGAACGACGAATCAATAACCAATCTCTGTGGACACGATATGATATAACCTAACCGGTATATATCACCCGGTAAAACTAATACCAACTCTTTGCTTGTCGCTTTACCGCAGCAACACTTGCATCGACTCATCCGTGCCATGCATCGACTCATGTTTTATTTAGTTTTCTGGAATCATTTTGATAACAGTATGTATTGATACATAATCCTTAGTATCGTTACATAAGTTTCTTGTATCGACAAATAAGTATTTTGCATCGACGCATACGTAACTCAACTTTCTGGAAACCATTTCATTACAATATGCATTGATGCAAAATCACTTGTATCAATACATAAGTGGACTTGTGTCGACGCATACGAAACTTGTATCGACTCATACTCAATTTAACTCTCTGGAATTAATTTCAATACAGTATGTATCAATACAAAACCACTTGTATCAATACATCCAGTCACTTGTGTCGACGCATAAGTATTTTGTATTGGCGCATAAGTTTGTTTTTCAACTAACTTTTGATGTTTCCATATATAAGATGGTTTTGTAGTTTCCGAAAAAGACAGGTTATTACAACAAGCAGTTTTGTGAGCATCCAAAATTCTCTGAGCATAGAAATCTGAAAGAGACTTCATCTTCATCATCTTCTTAATCATCTTGGTTCAAGAACACTGATACATAATCATCATTGTTCGTTGCATCAAGAGATCAAAGAGATAACGTTCAGTGGTACGATCTGTGATATAGCTGAGTTGAAGATTCGAAGGGGGCTTCAAGGAAAAACCAGTAGGTTTGTCCAGCAAGAACGGAGGTGTCTTGTGGGTTTGTTAGTCACAATTGCACAGAGCAGATTCATCCATAGCATAGGGTTTGGAGATCGGGGTGATTTCGCAAATGGGTCGTGGAAGTTGTGAATTGTCTGTGAATTTTGCAAGATTGTTCTTGATCTGCTCAAATCAAGAGAAGGTTGATACAAGAAGAAGAAGATCTGCAGGATTCGTTTTTCTGTCTTTGTATTGCAACCTTGTAAATATTTTTCAACATATTGATATAGAATTTCTCAATTCCAATTTGGAAATTGAGAGGGAGACGTACCCACACGCGAGGACGAACGTGGGGAACTTCCTTACCAAATCGCTCCGAGTATCGTATTCTTTATCTCTATCTATTTACTTTTACAATACGTTTGTGATTCAATTGGTGAACAACCTTTCTGTGCATTGATACAAGGTTGGAAGATAATCTTTACATAAACTCCATTGCCTTTGATCATTGCTTAGCATCTACCAATTGTTTGATAAAAGTATTAGCTCAAGTTTATTTCATTGGAAAGAGTTTTTGTTATCAGTGCATTTATCCATATTAAGTGGTGTGTTAATTCATCATTCTCATCTCAATTAAAACCCAACAATCTATCGCATGTCCGGTTTTCTAGTAGCCGGTTCAGAATAGACGGAAGTCAATTCAGGACGGTTTGTTGTTTCCGCACGTTTGATTGAAACTCTGATAAAATTCTTTAATCTATAAAGAAAAAGGAGGTGATCTATTCACCCCCTCTCGATCACTTGCCACACCGTCTAACAGTAGTTAATGTTCGTGATGGTATTTCGTCTACATTTGCGGTGACAGGAATAGTCATTCTTGGTGTGTTTCTCCTAGTTGGTGGTTTATTATACTCTTTGGTTAACTTTCCACTTCTAAGTTTCATACACTTGCAAACACTTAAGAGAAAAAGTTCTTAGCACTACTCCCACAGGGTGTGCCAATTTGTTTACTGTGGAAAATGATAAACAATCGTTAGTCTTCCCAAAGCCTAAAAACTAAGGGTTACTTGCAAGATCGACTAGTTGATCTTAACACATGTGCTAAGAGATCGAAAAACACTTGTTTTGTCGAAATCCTTATTATGAGAAACGATTTTCTATAAATAAGGGAACAAGTATAAATGAAGTTTCCACGATATAATTCGACCGACTGAAAGATAACTCGTGACCGACAGAGGGCGTTTAAAAGAAGTAAATGATAATGTAAAAGGATTGTTCAAAAGTAAATAAAACGCAAGCAAAAGATTCAAAAGGAACAAGTGAAAAGTAAAAGATTTGCATTGAAATAGAAATGGTGATTCACGTACATCAAACACTTTGCACTCTTCGCTTCCTCACGCTTGGAAATATGGAGTTGATAAGTGATTTTAGTACAAATGAACACACGTGAATCCTACACTGGATTCACTTATTTATAGTAGTTATAATAAACCGCATATGCATACTATCTACTTGACACATATTTAGCCTAAGACAACTGCTCCTCTAGATTTTGCGACCTATTTGGCGCTCGATCAAAACAAAAACTGCTTACAACTGCTGGTGACTTCAAAGTTCAAATCTTCCCACTTCTGGATTTGCTTCGACGCTATCCACTAGCATAACTAAATAATTGAAATTCCTCTAAGTCTTGGACTCCCTCTGATCGATAAGACCAATTTCGACTATCTTACTTGCCATTTGTATCAACCTTCCTTCTTTTGGTCGACATGACCAAATTTTGACATCTGGCTTAAATTCTCTTACAATCATTATTTCAAAGGACTACCCTTATTCATGGGACGCAAATAAACCTTAAAGATTTCTCAAGGTAACAAACTCTAGATCCCAATTTGTTAGTCCGTTAGGCACTTCTAGTGAGGGTAGAAAGAGATACAGACTAAAGAAATAAGGATTGTATTATTGAATTGAAATGTTACAAATAATGATACAAAATATGACTATTTATATACATCTAACTTATACACTGAGTAGGCTAACAAACCTTAATTGAATTTATTCGTAGATTACATAACTTAGAATAGATCTAATATCTCAATAGAAAACACACTCGTTTACTAAAGAAAAAACACGAAAATTACATACAATAAATTTTGAACCGTGTCACTCTTAACATACTAGAATAGTTGTTAATTTTGATCGTGATGAAAAGTGTTTAATTTTTATTTGAAAATATAAAAAGTGAAAGATGTCTAGTGGCCATATATCATCTCAATTGATTATATGATTGTAATAAGAAAGGTTACAGAATATGCTTTTTTAGCAATGGGATAAGATGCAATATACAATATATCATGTATAATATGTGATTAGAGCTTTTATATATATATATATATATATATATATATATATATATATATATATATATATATATATATATATATATATATATATATATATATATATTATGATGACAATTGATTCTCATTATTTCAAAACATCGTATGTATTATACTAAAATATATATTACACTAGCATATAAAAATGGATCGTCTAGCTCTACTCCAAAGTATGAAATGGGAAAGTAATCCTGACTGAATGTGTTATCATAAACAAAAGGTGCAGTCCAAAAGTTGTCGGCTAGTCCATCCCATGTTTTCCAAGAAGCAACATCATCTTCTATTATATACAAGTCCACGTTTGATTCCACATGACAAGATGAAGTTGAAGGGAATTTTCTTTAGTTACTGACATTGAAAATGAACTTTTCAAAGGTTTTGACCTTTCAATCTCTTGACTAAGCTGGGTTTCATTGCGCCTTGAGAATTTCTTTAGGTGGCTGTGCCAATAATTCTTTATCTCGTTATCTGATCTTCCAGGTAGACTTTCAGCTATAAGCGACCATCTGTAATAAATTGTATTGAGATTAAACTATGAATTTAGAGTTATAAATTGTAGTCCACAGCCACAATGTGTTATTGAATTATTAATGATAGTGTTATGCTGATCAATGCTTTGTTTAAGAATATTAAATAAATTTTTTTTTTTTATAAAAGTCAATTATTTCAATTTTTAATACATTGATTACACACGTATTTTTAAAAAATATTTATACTTTAAACATTTAAAGAGTAATCAAATATTACTTACTAGCATTTTTCGATATTATATAAATTTATACCGCTACGATTGCAATGCCCGCTGCGTTGCAGTAACCTCAATAACATATAAAAATATATTGTAATATGTATTTAATTTCTCTTTAATTAAGATAAAATTATAAATAAAAATTAATAGACTATAATATTTGAATTAACTTATCAAAAAAAGTTTAAATTATTATAAATAAAAAATTTTAAAAATAAATATATAGATACGCTCATATAGTTAGACTAATAAATATCAGTAGAGTTATTAGTTGATCCAATAAAAGTAAACGATTATCTTATGAAAAAATAACTATGATAAAACTGACATTTTTTTAAGAGGAATATAAGTTTATAAACTATAAATTTAATCTCTATAGCTCCTCAAATAGAACATAATTAATTAGATTTTTTAGCTCCATCGTTTTCCAAGACTTTCAACTTTTATATCTATTATGATATTCCTATTAAAGTAAAAAAATAACAATGTCTAAATAAGTGTTGTATCTAGTCTGAATTGTAATGAGATACATTAAGATTTTGTTTATATTTCAATTTAAAGCTTAGACTCATTCAACAATAGTCTTTCAAAGATTAATGAGAAGTAACAAATTCATACTTATTTCCATGCTTTTTATGCAACTCCATGATCGTTTCTTCCTCATTCTGTGTATAGTTTCCTCGTTTTAGATTTGGCCGCAGGTAATTCATCCAACGCAACCTACAACTCTTTCCACATCTTGCTAAACCTGTTGTATAGACGAGTAATAAATTACAATAATTCAATTAAAAACCATGATTAATATAATACAAATGGATAATATTTTCTAATAAATGTCCTCTAAAGTTGACTAATATTAATTACAAAAATTTTACCTGCAACTTTGGGAAGTTGACGCCAATTAGCATGACCATGTCTCTGAATGTGAGCAATAAGCATTTGATCCTCTTCCTCACTCCATGCACCTTTCTTTGTTCCATTTTCATCGAAATAAGGAGCTCTTACCATTTTGTAGGATTTATTTATTTGTTTGTTTTTTAAGAGTAAAGTTATACTATGAATGATCTCAAAGACAAAAAAATGAGATCTCAGTATTAATAGTGTGATATGCTAGGATCACAGCATTTAATCATGACTTGAGCTTTATAGTAAAATGGACCCACACTCTTATTTTATACTAATATTTTTTGGTTCGTAATACAGTATTAAACATATTATTCTTTCACACATAAAAATAAGTGCAGTGTCCACACATTCATATTCTGTAGCTTCAATATTTTATGATGGTGTGTTTCTTGATGAGTAGGGAAAGGGATAAAGAAACAAAGTGTAAATATCTTGAAAGCTAAATTTATTATTGAATATGAAAGGAAAATTCCCTTTCTATCATGTGTTAAATTTTAACAAATGCTAAATTCAAAACAAAATACATGACAAGTTTATCAAATAAAATTGGAATCTGTCAAAATAAATTTTAAAAAAAAAAAAACTATTATTATAATAACAAATGTTTTTGATGACCATTCTAAAAACATAAAATAAAGAAATCGTAATAGATTTTTAATCCAAAACATAAATAAAATGTATAAAATAAAAAGAAATCTTAATGAGTTTTTAATGTAAAACAAAAATATAATAGAAAATTGAGAAAAATATTAAAATATTATTTTTGAGCCTAAAATAACCTTGGATGACTTAAAAAATCTTTCTATATCAGTCTCCTCCACCACTAAAGAACTCGATCTCAAATTCTCTTTTTGATAAAAAGTCTCGTTTCATTGATATTCATGAATTTTAGCAACATTAAAAATATTGAATATATTCATGAAATTCGGGAGAGCTACCACATAAACATTGTATTGGATCTTTTTGGTCATTGTGAACGGGTCAAACTTGTGTAGCTGCAATATTATCACGTCGTCTCCCATATTAAAATATTTAAATTTCTGGCATTTATCTTGCATATGAGACAAACGGTTTGATATCTCATATGCGGTCAATTACTTAAAATTCTCCAAGATACCTAGAACATTTTTCGAAACTGTTATTTTCTCCTTTACAACAGTCATAAGCCATTTACTCACCATTTGACAGAAAACTTAAGTTTCTTTAACAACCTCATCAAGATCATTTTCACTTTGTGTCATCACCAAGAAATTAGATTTTTTTTTTGTCCTGGATTCTTATCAAAGTGTAAAATAGGAGTCATGACAAATTTATGTGTGCCTCATGTAAACATCATCACCTTATCTCATCCTCGATAAGTGATATCATTATCAAATTATCAAAGTCTACCCAGTAAAATATGACAAACATCTATATCAAGAACATCACAAAGTACCTATTATCTGTCATGTTATTTGATGGAGATAGGAACTCTAAAGGCTTGTGCTACTTAAACTTTGAAGCCCATGTTTATCCATGGTCCCTTTGGTAATATGGATCATTAATTTATAAAAATGATTTAAAAGTGTTTATGAAGTGAAAATAGAAGTAGAAATTCCACTATAGGACCAAGATGTTACAAAAAAAAATTATAATGACCAACCTGTTACAAAAAAAATAACTTAAAAGACCCCTGATGTAATTTTATCCAAATTTATGTGACACCAGAATCTCCATTCCGCCTCTATCCATGATCATATTACACATCTTTTTTTTTTATTTATATAACACTCTATTTTAAACTAATTTTTGTGTTGCCATTCATCTTTTGATGCTAGTAAAGTTCTCAGTAACATAAAATTTACCATCTCATCATATTTTTCCTCTACAAACTCAACCCCTGCATATTCATCATTCTCAATTGTATGTCCTAATCTTTCCTTTTCATATTTTCTTTCTTTTGCAACAGCAATGACTCTCCTTGATAGACAAACATTTGATATGTGACCATTTTATTTACAACGATAACACATGCCTCTAGTGGGTTAAGCATATGGAATATTATGCCTATAGAGTCCATATGTAACACCCCAATATTACCCAAGGTTTTATATGCAAAAATCAGAGTAAATTAAAATTTCATAAATTCAATACTGAGGCATCACACCTTCAAAACCAAATCACTTTAAACAGTTTGCTTTAAAGTATAAATCTCGGATACATAGCATCGTCGGAAAACATAAAGTGATTCATAAAAATCAAAACATCTCTTTATTAAACTTCCTTAACCAATCATATTTTCATAAAGTATGATTCTTTTTTACAAAAGAACAATCAACAAGATAACATAATTATTCCCCCCGAGTGCTATGTATCAGAGCGACACCGACTCGACTAATAGCAGCTATAAACTCCGTCTTCATAACCTGCACGTTACCAATATAAAGGTAACGGTGAAACAAGTAAAGGGTGAGATAATCCAAAACATATAATTAAAAGGCATGATAAAATATATATATATATATATATATATATATATATATATATATATATATATATATATATATATCTAGTTTCGGAATTATAAAGGGTATAGATTAATAAGTGCAATTCCAACACATATCCAAAACTCACTCACTCTAATCGTCATTCTAATCTGTATAATTTACACGTCACTAATCAACACGGTAATCATAAACAACAACATCAAACAATGCTAATAACATAAGCAACATAAATAAAACCATCACAACTTGGCTAAAGCCCATCGTCGCTTTTTGGCATAAAAGTCCATCGTCGCAAACGTCATCACATAATTCATCATTTATATTCATCGCCTAGTTATCATGAAATTATCAAGTTATATTTATTTCATGTTCATCATAAAGATCATCACCGAACAAAACATCATATATCATCGCAATTCAACATCATTCATCAATTAAAACCCAACGCCAAACAACTCAAACATAAACATAACCGACTCCATGAGACATGACTATGTTATGCATGTGGTACCCGTCGCTTTGTCCATAATTAGGAACACTTGGCATAAAAGCATCGTCGCTTGGCATAAAAGCCTCGACACTTGGCATAAAGCCCACATCGCCATAGTTTATCCATATCAAGATAAATATATCATCGCATCATATTTGCATTATTCAAAATATCACCAATAATTCATCATCATCTAAAGTCATGCATTCACAAATCGGAAGCATTTATTAACAACATTAATATAATCATCACATCATCATGTACAAAGACTTATATCATCGCATCGCATATTATCAAGTATTCATTAATAAATACATCGTCGCAAACATTATGTTTAATCACACCACATCATTATCAATTCATTCACTAAATTCCAAAAACGGAAAAATATTCAAACACCTATAATCATCGCGAAAGCTATTCCTAATAACCGGCATTAATCATAATCGTCAACATCGCAATCGAATTGCCCATACGTGCCTTAAATCCACTACAACGCAATCCGATTCAATTTAACCGTAAATTTGGCCTATTTCGGGTCGTTTCGTAAAAACTCATAATTTCGAAAAAGTAACCTCACCACTACGTTCTACACGTTGAACTTAGCTAGCACGTCAATTTTCGTTGAATTCGGAGCAACTTGCTCCGTCGTCGAATTTACCAAAATCGGAAAATCGGAACATAATCGGGTTCCAAATTTTATCGGCTAATTTATGTCCTAATTATATTTTATAATACCAACTAGTGGTATATGGAATTAAGTGAATTGAAGGAAACAGAAACAAATTATGCAGAAAAATAACTTCTGCAGAAAACAGAAAAATGAAGATACAGAAAAAACGCATACAGCAAAAACCCGTCTCCTTCCTCCTGCAAAATGGGACGAACGTCCCTTGCTAACAAAGAACATGAGGCGTGCGCCCTAGAAGGGGGACGGCCGCACCTCATGGTGAGGTGGGCGCCTCCCCCATTTCCACCCTCCCACATCTTCTTCTTCCCTGTGTATTCTGGTTTTCTGGTTTTAAGTTTTTCTAACAGTTACAGTTTTTCCATCTTTTTTCATTTCTATTTTATAATTTTCCATTTCTACTACTAGCAATGAAACACACCCATAATCCCTACTCCTAATCCAACTTTTCCAAACTAATTCAACAATCAACCAACCAAAACCCTATAAACCAACTATCAAATTTTTCCCCAAATCCAAAATACAACTATCAACGCTAACTATATGAGATGGAGAAATCAAACCCCTTACCTCACAAGCTTGGATGATTCTTGATGATCCTACAACCCAACCTTTCTCTTCTCTTGATCCTCTTCTTCTTCTTCCCAAAACCCTCTCTTTTCCTCCAAGTTTCTATTTTTGGCTTTGGTTTGTAAAATGGAAAGAATGAGGAAAATTGGTTTTATAAGTTGTTTTCTTACTAGCTACCAAGGGTGTAAACCCAATTCAACACAATTAGTCCTCACACCCCTAACTTATTTTTATTAATTAACACACTAATAATATCCAATAATATTATTTACTCAATTAATTAAAACAATTCCGGAAAATTAAATATCGGTCTGAATAATATTTTACCGTACCGAACGGAATAAAAACCGGACCGAACAAAACATCGCCAAATATATTAATAGATATAACGATTAATATAAATATTCTCGACGCCAAAATAATCGTCAAACGGTAACTCAAAAATATTAATATAATATAATATTGAATAAAACGGGCGTTACACCATACTTCTGGTTTATGTTGATGATGTGTTACTTGTAGGCAATTCTCTCACAGAGTTCACCTTTATCAAATATACACTGCGCGCTGCTTTCAAAATCAAAGATCTGGGCATTCAGAAATATTTTCTTGGATTAGAAGTTGCACATTCGTCCAAAGGCGTCTCTTTGTATCAACGAAAATATTATTTAGGTCTTCTTGTGGACTCCGAACTCCTTGGTTCGAAACCTGCATCCACTCCACCTGATCCTTCCATTAAGCTTTATCAGGATGATGTTGAACCATATCCTGATATTCCAGCTTATAGAAGATTAATTGAATGTCTTATTTACTTAAACACGACACAGCCAGCCATCACCTTTGTCACCCAACAGCTCAGTCAATTTCTATCAAAGCCATCTGTCACTCATTATAGTGCAGCATGTCGTGTTCTTCGTTATCTCAAGTCGTGTCCTGGGAAAGGCTTGTTCTTTCCATGTCAGTCCAAGCTACAATTACTGGGTTTCTCAGATGAAGATTGGGCAGGCTGCAAAGATACTCGATGATCCATTTTTGGCTCATGTTTTTTTGTTGGCAACTCCCTTATCTCATGGCGCACCAAGAAGCAGCAAACAATGTCTCGTTCGTCATCTTAAGCTGAGTACCGTGCCCTAGCTGCTGCCACATGTGAACTACAATGGATCTTGTATCTCCTTCGTGATCTTCATGTCACATGTGCAAAACCTCCAGTTCTGTACTATGACAACCAAAGTGCTCTTCATATCGCCGCCAACCCAGTTTTCCACGAAAAACAAAGCACTTGGAGATAGACTGCCATATCGTACGAGAAAAGTTAATGGTTGGTGTTATGAGGCTTCTTCCTATTTCCTCTAAGAGCCAACTTGCTGATTTTTTCACCAAGTCTTTACTTCTCAGCCCTTTAACTTTCTCATGTCCAATTTAAACTTGATCAACATATATCAAGTGTCAACTTGAGGGGGGATCTCAACTGTAATAACTGAATAGCAGTTAGTTAGTTAGTTAGTTAATTCAGTTACTAAGGTTTAGATTCACTACTTGCATGCACTGCAGCTTACCATATAACCTGCATTTTATATAAATAACTTTGTGTACCACCTATCAATACTTGAGGAATTAACCATTTTTTCTTCTATGTTTGTTATCATTTACAATTAATAATAATATTTATATTAAAATGCACGTTTAATTAATGCACATGTTAGATTGATAGCTCGGGTCTTTTAAAACAATATTGTCCATGACTTTCCTAGTAGCAGCAAGCATGAAAACATGAAGTTTCTTAGCCTTGTCACATGGGCATCTTCGAGAGAAAGTGCTCGCGAGGCAAATGATAGCGTCATCAAGTCACGTCAAGATAGTGATGTCAGGAAGCACACGATGAAAAGAATAACTCACTTTAAAGTAAAACATCAAAAGTATAGTAAGTGTATTATCTGCAAAAATAAAAGTTTATTTCTTTAAAAATTTCCTTGTACAAATATAATAATATAGTAATAATTTATAGACTTAAATAGTTTATTTTTAAGTTGATATATATTTTTATTTTCGTTCATATAATTTATTTTTTGAAAATTATCTATGAATATTAAAATCCTCTAAATTTTAGTCTTATTATTAAATTTCACAAATAAAATCCAAAAAAGAAATCTAAAAAAACCTACGGATCTTCTTGAAAATAATTTTATGGTTAAAACCAAAAAAAAAAATATTCAAAGATTATTTCCAAAAATATACAAAGACAAAAATAAAAACAGGATAAAAACTATTTAAATCTAATTCATATTTTGCAATATACAAATTTTTTAAATTGTGACACAGTTTTATGTTAAATTTTTCTATTAATTTTTTTGTTTATTTAATTAAATTTTAATTTTAATCAGATTTAACGACATATGCTATATAACCATACTATATAACCAATAATGATATATACCTCGTATTTTAGAACATACTGTTGTATAATGTTATTTTCTGTTGGTCAATGATACAGCTGTTGATATATTTAAAGCCAGCCAAATCTGTAGGTCTCAATCTCACCATTGTAAACTACTAGTGTATGCCTCCGGATAAAAAAAATTATATTAAAAAAATATATTTCATAAGTATTTATCATTTACCAATAAATCTATGTCAAATAAAATCTCAAATTTCATAAAATATATTTTTATTTGTATACTTAAAATATATTTCTCTAATAACAATAACAATAATATAATGTGTAATAAAAAAATTCAATTATATATTAATAATAATAATAATTGAATATGTGATAAGAAATAATTAAATATATAATAAAAAATTATATTATTTATTGTTAATATCAAATCACGGTAAGATATTTTTAGTAAATATTACAAAAAATTAAATTAAATAAATAATTGTAATCATCGCTATAATAATGATTCTATAATATAAGTGGTATCAAATCATTATAATATTGTATTATAAATTTGAAATTTTATATTATAAATTATATTTAATATATAATAATAATATTTATTATTATAGTTAATATATTATATCTTTTAATATTATTTTAATAAATATCAATGAGTTGGTCGAAGTATAAGGTTTATTCAAATTCAAATATCACTACAAGAAAAGTTGGTATTTGTCAGGGGAATTAGCTCGGGGTTAAATCCCCCACAAAAAAAAACAACGTTGTTAGGGGTAAATCCTCTCGTTAAGTGAAAAAGTTTAAAATAAAAAAGTCAATTACGAGGGGTATCTCCTCGCAAATAGGGAAGATAAAATTTTTGAATTTTGAAATGTTGAATTGCGAAGGACTACCCGTGGAAAAACAAAATAGCGTCAAAAGTTAAGGTATTTAGCGATGGGCTACCCCTAGAAAATTGTAATGTGTAAATAACGAGGGGTATCCCTATGCCACCTAGACAACTTTATGTCTAGTCAACCAGTGTGCAGATTACGCGTGTATTCTGCAATTATCAAAGCTGATATTTCTGAAGGAGCATCAGAGCTCTTGGTTCTGGATGCAAACACTTAACAATATCAGATAAAGATCCAGAAGGAAAACACAAATGGCAACAAATCACAACAACAACAACAACAACACTAAACCTCCTTTGTTTGATGTAGAGGATTTTAAGTACTGGAAGGATAGATTAAAAATCTTTATTCTAGGCTATGATCCTGATCTTTGGGATATGGTTTTGGATGGCTACAAACACCCAATAGAAAAGGACGGAAACAAGATAGAAAGAAAAGCAATGGACAAAACACAGAAAGCAGATTTTAATGAATCATCACAAATCATGAACTATTCAGTTGAATGCCATTTCAAAACTGGAGTATGAAAAGATTACCAACAGAGACACAACACATGATATTTTTGAGTCACTCAAAATGTCACATGAAGGAAATGCTCAAGTCAAAGAAACTAAAGCTCTGGCGCTTATCTAGAAATATGAAGCATTCAAAATGGAGGAAATTGAATCCATTGAGGCAATGTTCTCAAGGTTTCAAACCTTAATTGATGGTCTGAGAGTGCTAGATAAAGGATATACCAAGGTTGATCATTTAAAGAAAATCATCAGAAGCTTACCTAGAAACTGGAAGCCAATGGTGACAGCCTTCAAAGTTTCAAAAGATTTGAACGTTATATCCTTAGAAGAACTTATCAGCGCACTAAGGAGTCATGAAATAGAGCTTGATGAATTTGAGGCCCAAAAGAAAGGTAAGTCAGTTGCTTTAAAATCTAATAAAATAATTGATGTAAATGCTTTTCAGGCTAAGGTAGGTAAGTCAGTTCAGTTATGGTCACACATATGATATAAAATACACATCTCATTCTGAAAGATTTCATGTTAAACCAAGGTTCAAACAGAACCTCTGAAACTCTAACTAGAAAGGACCTAGAAAGATATGGGTACCAAAGGAAAAAATAATTTATGTTGCAGATGTCCTTAACAGTGAAATTAAAACACCAATCACGGTACCTGGACTCTGGCTGCTCACGACATATGACGGGAAGAAGGTATATGTTCCAAATCCTGGAACTTAAACCTGGAGGTGAAGTAAAATTTGGAGGTATCCAGAAGGGAAGAATCATTGGTTCTGGAACCATTGGAAACGGTAACCTTCCCTCTATCTCTAATATTTTGTTAGTAGAAGGATTATCGCATAACTTATTGTCCATAAGTCAATTAAGTGGTAATGGTTATGAAATTATCTTTAATCAAAAGTCATGTAGAGCTGTAAGTCAAAAGGATGAGTCAATCCTATTTTCTAGCAAAAGAAAGAACAACATAAACAAAATTAATCTTTCTGATTTAAAATCTCAAAATGTAAAATGTCTTCTGTCAGTAAATGATGAACAATGGGTCTGGCACAGAAGATTGGGACATGTTAACATGAGAAAAATTTCTCAAATTAACAAACTCAATCTAGTTAGAGGACTTCCAAATTTGAAGTTCAACTCAGATGTTCCGTGTGAAGCTTGTCAGAAGGGAAAATTTTCAAAACCCTCTTTCAAATCTAAAAATGCTGTTTCTTCCTCTAGGCCATCAGGACATGTTCATATTGATCTATTTGGACCAGTGAAAACTACATCCATTAGAGGCAGGAAGTATGGATTAGTCATTATAGATGAATACAATAGATGGACATGGGTAAAGTTCTTAAAATAGAAGGATGAGTCACATTTTGTGTTCTTTGACTTCTGTAACCAAGTTCATAATGAAAAAGCATTTAGAATCATAAAGGTTAGAACTGATCATGGTGGAGAATTTGAACATCAACTTTTTGAAAAATATTTTAAAGAAAATGGAATTTCTCATGATTCACTTGTCCTAGAACTCCCTAACAAAATGGAGTTGTAGAACGAAAGAATAGAACTTTACAAGAAATGGCTAGACTATGATCAATGAAACCAATATGGAAAAACACTTTTGGGCAGAAGCTGTGAACACATCATGTTATATTCAGAATAGAGTTTTTATAAGACCTATTCTTGAAAAGACTCCCTATGATTTGTTGAAGGACAGAAAGCCCAACATTTCTTATTTTCATCTATTTGGATGCACTTGCTATATTTTAAACACTAAAGAACATTTGAACAAGGTTGATTCTAAAGCACAAAAGTGTATTCTTCTTGGATACTCTGAATGCTCAAAAGGTTATAGAGTGTACAATACAGAAACTCTAATTGTTGAAGAATCAATCAAAGTAAGATTTGATGATAATCTTGGCCAACAAAAGCCAAAGCAGATTGAAAATGTTGCAGGTATAGAAGTTCTGATGACAAACTCTGAAGAAAAGAACAACTCAGAAGATGTTGTTGTTGACGGACAATATAAGAATTTCTGAAGAACCCTCACAAAGAATATTTTCAAGAATCACATCACATCTAGAAGATGTTATCATTGGAAAGAAAGATGATCCGTAACTAGCTATGCTTTATGGAAAAATGAGGAATCGATGTTTGGTCCGGTTTATGATGACCAACCAAGCTCTAGACAATGATTCCCATCAAGACAATGAATCAATTTCAAGAAATGATGTGTGGGATCTATTTCCAAAGCGATTTAATATTATTGGAACTAAGTGGGTATTCGAAATAAGTTAAATGACCAAGAGAAGTTGTCAGAAACAAAGCACGATTGGCAGCACAAGGGTGTAGTAAACAAGAAGGTATTGATTATAATAAAACCCTTTCTCCAGTCGCCATGTTAGAATCAATCAGATTATTAATCTCTTTTGTTGTTCAAAATAATATTACTTTATATCAAATGGATGTCAAAAGTGCATTTTTAAATGGCTATATAGAAGAATAAGTTTATGTCCATCAACCTCCTGGTTTTGAGGATTCAAAATTTCCAGAACATGTCTTTAAACTCAAAAAACCTTTACATGGGTTAAAACAAGCTCCTAGAGCTTAGTATGAACGTTTAAGCAATTTCCTTTTAGAAAAGAATTTTACCAGAGGAAAAGTGGACACAACTATATTTAGAAAGACATTTAAAAATGATATTTTGATATGTCAAATTTATGTAGATGATATTATTTTTGGAACTTCTAATGTCTCTCTTGGAAGAGAATTTCTTGAGTTTGTGCAGGCAGAGTTTGAGATGAGCATGATGGGAGAATTGAAATTCTTTCAGGGAATTCAATTCAATTAATGTTCAGAAGGTACTTACATACATCAAACTAAGTATGTCAAAGAACTTCTGAAGAAATTCCAACTATCAGAAAGTAAGGAAGCAAAGACCCCAATGTATCCTACATGCAATTTGGGAAAAGATGAGGTAAGTAAGAAGGTAGATCAGAAACTCTACAGAGGTATGATTGGATCTTTTCTTTATCTAACTGGATCTAGGCCAAATATTCTATTTAGTGTGTGTTTATGTGTAAGAATCCAGTCAAATCCTAGAGAATCTCACTTAACTGCTGTTAAGAGAATTCTAAGGTATCTAAAAGGTACGACTAATGTTGGACTATGTTATAGAAAATCTAAAGACTTTCAATTAGTAGGTTATTGTGATGTTGACTTTGCTGGAGATAGAGTAGAACGAAAAAAGCACCTCTGGAAGTTGTCAATTCCTTGGTGAAAATATGATCTCATGGTATAGCAAGAAGCAAGCCACCAGAACACTTTCAACCACAAAAGCAGAATATGTAGTTGCTGCTAGATGTAGCACTCTGATGCTCTGGATGAAGAGTCAACTAGAAGACTATCATCTGTATGAGTGTAAGATTCCTATCTTCTGTGATAACACTTCTACAATTTTCCTTTCTCAAAATCCAATTTTACACTCTAAGGCAAAAGATATTGAAATAAAACATCATTTCATAAGGGACTATATTCAGAAAGGAATTTTGAGTTTAAACTTTGTAGATACAGACCATCAATGGGCTGATATCTTCACTAAACCTCTTTCTGAAGATAAATTTAAATACATTTTGAAAAATATAAGTATGGAAGTATTCCCTGAATGAAATTTACTTTCAATATAGTTAGAAGTTCTTTTTTTGAACATTCTAATTAACATCTCTTCAAAAGGTAGAAGAGAAGTTCAATTAGAAGCCATACATAGAATTTATGAAATACTTTCTAATATTTCATTACACGTATGGTTCATAAGATTGAACACGTGTTCATAGTTTCTGATAGGTTACTTACACGCGTGCTAGCTATTGACATAATGCTCCTATGTAACTGTTGATATCTAATTAAATGTCAAGAAATTCCTCTAATTGTCAAACACTACTTAAATACGCATGATGATTAACTCGTTTTTTAATATTTTAATTGATTTTTAAACGTTTCATTTGCATGTTTTTCTGCTGTAAATACCCTTTCAAAATACCCTTCTCTTTTTTCACTCTCAAGAACCTTTTATGCATTTCTGTTTCTTCTTCTCTCTTTTCAAAACCTTAAACCCGTAAATTCAACAATGGCTTCAAGCTCCAACAACCCGGAAACCATTAACCCAAAAACTCATGTTTCTAATCCTCTTGAATCCTCTGTAGTCGTTCTTTCAATTAATGTAATAAGTATTTTGTTGTACTTCATAATGTTCTTTTTATTACTAGATTTTTTATTATGACAAAAAGCGGGAGAAAATTGAGATTTTGATCTGATTAGTTATAACATGTTACTAGAACAAAAATGTCAAACATTTCTAACAAGAAATATACAACTATATAGTTTTGCTTCTGAAGTATACACGTTTACACAAGCTCTTAAACAAGATGTTGGAAAGACAAACTCAATTCCAAAGCTTCAAACTCTGATGATTCAAGCTCTGAAATGAAAAGGAAACATAGAAGAAAAAGGATCTCTGAAAGTTTTGAAAGAACATCTCAGGGAAGTTCTAATATACTTAGTTTTCCATAATTATTAATCCCAGGGGGAGATTTTCTATCTCAGGGGGAGATATGTTTTTCATATATACAATTTTTTAAATCAAAATCTAATATTTTTGTCATCATCAAAAAGGGGGAGATTGTTAGAACATAGTTTGGTTCTAATCATATCTTAGAGTTTTGATGATAACAAGTGAAATAAATTTTGTATAATAGATATAATACTCTGATGTATTCTGTTTTCATTTCAGATAGAGTTCTGACTTAAGCACTCAAGAATATAGAAATATCAAATTATGCTGAGCAAACAAGTATTCGAAGTTCTAATGAAGAATGGAACTTCTGGTCACGCACCCTGAAAGCAACTTCTAAAAGAAGCATGCTAGCGCAACCTCTGATAGAAGCACCAAAGAATGTTCTTATTAGAAGATGTTTTGAACAAGGCTTGTAGAAGATCATGAAGTATTAGTACGCCATCTTCTAAGAAAAAGTCGGCTATAATAATGTTACCTTACTAAGGCTAAGACGGCTGAAGTACTTGAGTGGTTCAACTTTCTAGGTACTTGGAGAAAACAAAGCACGTGAAATTCAACATGCTTAATTACGTTTTCTAGTGACCAAGACACGCAAACGTTGCAACAGAAAAATTCTAGAAGCTCTATATATAGTGCAACATTCAAAGAAGCAAATTAACAATTCATTCAAAGAGAACTTATGCTGGCAAAATCAAAATCATTATTCTGTTAAGATTATTTCTAAGTTCTTAACTTAACACATTCTTGTGTAAAACATCACTTTCAATGATAAAGCTTTTAGAAGCAAGTCGTACACTTAAGTTAGAAGTTCTTGTGTAATTGTTCCTTGAGAGACCAGTTGCGTCATATTTCTACACAGGGCTAGGGCTTGTTTAGTCTTATAGGTGTTAGTCACTTGCAATTGGCTTGTGCATTGTTGTTAGTCGCAACAGTTGGTTGTGCAGTTGTAATATTTTGATTATAGTGGATTAAGCCCTCGTTGAGAGAGGCGCAATCACCTTGACGGGTGGACTGGAGTAGTTTGAGTTTCAAACGAACCAAGATTAAAATCCTTGTGTGTTTAGTGTGTTGTTAAGTAAAAGAAAATTTTAAAAGGCAAAAACTTATTCAACCCCCCTTCTAAGTGTTTTCTAAGCCTTCAACACACACAACTAACCCTAATGATTACATCTTGATATATTCGACTAGCTTAGTGTTTACAGTGATTTTTGGTAAACAACCGTTAGTCTTCCAAACTATCGAATAAACTTAATTACTGTTATTCAATCTCTCTGGTAACTTGCAGGATCGACTAGATTGATCCTATGGGACATAGTCGTTTGGATAAATCTAATTGTAAAACCGGTATTCATATTTAGGACTTCCAATTAAAGTGTTTTAAAGACATTCAAACACTAAATGATTCGAAGGATAATTTTTATATGATATAAGGAATGTTCATCAGAAAAGTAAAGGGACTTCATATTGGATAAATGACAAGGTTAAAAGAATGAACGTAAAAGTTTCTGAATGTTTAAAGGATTCGAATATAAGAAAAGCGTATAAAAGCAGAAAGAAATAAATGACTCTGAATGTAAAAGCTTTAATGTAAAGGCATGAACGTAAAAGTGTTTGAAACAGAAATGAAATGGAAATGAAAGACAAACTGGAAAATATAAAGAGTTTTTATTGAATTGTAAATGTTGGTGTTATCATACATACATCTTTCGAGCATTCGTTTCCCTATCCATGCGGTATTTTGAATGCTTACTGAATTTGTACAATAGATATGACACACGAAATCCTAACACTAAGACTTCTATTTATACTATTTCGACCATAACGGTCTGGCTATCATAATCTGCCATGTTCGAAGCATGCAGAGCATTACTTCCCTCTAGCCCCCACGCGTCTTCGAACGCTCCAGCGCTTATGTATTTGAATTTCTAATATCCCGCTCACATTTGAATTTCAAATGCCTTGGAACCTTCGCTTCGAATTCGTTTCACAGGTTACTTTCAAAAAACAAACTTCACAGATATAGTCTCATCACCATTTCGAAGCTTTTTAAATGTACACTTCACAACTATCATTCGAAACCTTGCACTTAATATTTCCATTCGAAAAACAGTCTCTTCCATTCCAAACCATAAAACTTGCTTTATTCCAACAAAGCCCAATCATTTCATTTCGAATCACATTATCAAAATCTTCAGCCAACAAAATGCCCCTTTAAAATATGTATTTCGAACCCTTTGAGAAATACTTATTTTAAATAGATTCACAAGATTTTGATATGACCTTTGAGTAATCACGACATTTACTGTGCATGGCTTCACCCACGTCAATCAAGACGCCTCTTTGAATACTTAACTGTTTTGAACCAGTTACCACAGCATGGTGCGGTTTTAAAAATAATGATTATTATTAATCATACTCATTACCAACATTAGATTTTACGCCACCTCTCTCTGAATCCAACCCACAACTCCCACGTACCCCTAGTCTCACTTAGTGGGTGTTTAAACTTCCACACTCTCTATAAAAACTCATCAGTTTAGTCTCTTCTTCTTTTTTCTCCAAAATTCTGAAACCCTTCTTCTTTTTCTTTCACTAAACCCTAAACTTCTAATAATCTCAACAATGTCTTCATCAACATCATCTCAACTGAAGAAATCATCAAAGAAGAAGAACAAGAACACGAAAACTATCATGGAGAGCAAGGTGGGCACTTACCAGAATCAATCTGTGCTCATTCCTCAAACGATCTCCAAAGAGAAAGAAATGTTGTACGCTTCTCAGGTATTAATCCCTACTAATGTCGCTGGAAAAAGGTTTGCCTTAATGGGTCCTTTAACTGTTTTTGAAATTCTGAAAGATACTAGGAAAATCTTTCCCGTTTGCTATAACTTCAAACCCTTATTCAACAAAATGGATGCCCCTAAGGTAGGAACTGAAAGCATAAGCGAATCACCCGATTCGAAAACCACTGAAACTCCAGTCTCACCTCCAAAAGATCCTTTTATCTTAGATTATGTCAAAAGTAATTTCAAACCATTTCGATCTTGCCCCACTTCAGATATAGCGTATCAAAACTGGCTCACTAAAGTAGAAGCCAAAAAATCCCAGCAATGGGAAGAATTAGGGATCTACAATTTGATTAAACTGTCGAAACCAGGTTTCACTTACAATCACCCGTTGCTATTCGCTTCATTGTACTTCTGGGATAGCACCTATAATACTTTTCATCTTCCTGGCGGAATGATAACACCCACCTTCTTTGATATAGCTTCCATCACTGGTCTTTCACCAGTAGGGGAAACTTATATTCCTGATAACGAAGAGCACTCTCGCATCATTGACTTCGATGTCAAACTAGCTAGCTTTTCAAAGTTCATAAGCCACTACCATACTGAAGGGGATAGCGTCTCAGACGTAGAACACATTGCTTTCCTTACCTTGTGGCTGTCACGATATGTGTTCTGTAGTAGATCCTTGAAAGTAGCAAGTAGGTTCATTCCCTTAGCCATGGATTTTCATGAAAATAGGAGAGTCTGCCTAAGCGAACTGCTACTTGTCGATCTTTATGAAAGCCTAAGATCAACAGTCTCTAGTTTAAAATCCCATACTCCAAAAAATATTCTTCTAGCTGGACCCTTTTGGTTGCTTCAACTATGGCTTAATGCCATGTTTGAATCTTCTTTATCAACTGCTGATACCATCATCGAACAAGATCCAGAAATAGCTGACAGGATCATCGAAGGCACAAGGCTTCGAAAGCTCACCCCAAATGATGACAAAGATGATTTCAAAGTACTTTTCTCTAAATACATCATGATCTTCTCAAAAAGACACAAATTCGAAGAGTCCATGGCACCTTTTGCTCCAAGGACTTGTGGACCATCATGGTTCACAATGTCTCTCTCAGAAGCTGTTAAGAGCAGAGAGATACATGACATTTGGAAAGCATTTCTTCTCCCTAGGTTAATTTCCTCAAGAATCACTCCCACAAAGAATCAGATTTTCCTCCTGGCTTATCAACCCAACTTCGTCTCTCGACAATTTGGCCTGTGCCAATTAATTCCTGAACCTCTGTTCCAAACACAAAGTGCCATAACCTCAGGCAGAACGTTCAAAGCAAGAGAGGCCAAGTTACAATATGAGCAATATCAAGATTTTTCCCAGTTCGAGCTTTTACCCTTCGAGCCAACATACTTCACAGCCAAAGGATTTCTTGAATGGTGGACGAAGTTCTACCAAACATATATGTTTGACACACTCACCATTCAACAAAAGCTAACTGACGTGTTCAATGTGCAGGTACACTCCAAGAAAGGTATGTTCACTCACGCCAAAGAAATTAGGGCTTTTCAAAATTACTTCGAAGCCACTTATGATCCCACACGCTTGGAAACCACTGTATATCGAGCAGCCGAGACCTTGAAGGAAAAATTTAAAGAAAAAAATTTCTAAGTTCAAACTTCCTTCAGGGTTGTCACCTGAGGATATGTATAGGTTGGCACTCGAAATGCATCCACCTAAATTTCCTAGATTTCCTACCTCAGAACTGGCTCTGGCTTGGTTTCCTCCATACCCTTGGTGGTTGACTTGCAAAGAAATGTTCAAATACCAGTCTCGAAAGAAACTAAAGCCATCTGAGACTGTGACATGGACTCGTCACTGGCTTCATAATTTCCCAGGACATCTTCGCTATGACCTTTCTTCCATTTCGATTACATCTAATCAAGGCACAGGTGCGAATGCTTGGGAAAATTCCAAATATATCCTAACTCCCTTATCCTTAATGCTTTACTTTAATTGTTTCACTTTTCAGCCATCAGGATAAAAAAATGTTGCTTCGAAGCCCAAGGAAGGAAGCACTTCTCAACAAGCTATTGCAGTTAGCGAAGATGTAACTCCAACAATAACAACAACCACTACAACAACAACGCCAGCAACAACAAACGTTCCACCTCTAAAGGTAATCAACTAACCCTGTTGTTTCGAATAAACTGAAGTTTATGATTTAGATCTAACTTATGTTTAAACATTTTCAGACTAGCAAACTTCCACCAACTACTCCTAGGAAAAGGAAACAAAGCGCCACTGAAAAGAATCTCAAGACTGGTGGAAATTCCCCAACAGCTTCTAAGAAGAAGCAAAAGAAAGAAAGCTCTAAAGGCCCTGAACCTACTAGCGTTCCTGGACTTGATTCCAGAGACGTTGCTCCCTCAACAACATCCAAAATTCCACCTTTGACCTCCAATGTAATGTTGGAACATATTGATAGTAACATTTCTTTTGATAATCCACAGGTAATTTAAATTCGAATTCCTAACAAAATAGTTATTCATACCTTGGTACATATTCTTAACTTTTCTTTGTTTATGTAGGATACTTCGAACCCGAATCCCACTACTTCAACTCCTCTGACAGGGACTATTTCTCCAATCACTTCTTCTCCCCATGGGGACTCCAGCAATTTCGTGCAAAACAAAGGGTCTTCCAACATGGTGGTTCTGACTGGGGCTTCGGAGGCACAAGATGATCAAGGCACTTCCCCTTCTTTGAAAGAAGCGAACGAAGAATCGCCCCACAAGTCTATAGAAAATCCACCAGAAACTTCCCTTCTGAAATCTCCTCTCGAAACCCTTCAAGAGAGTCCAAAGATCACTCATGTTGAAAAGGATAAGACTGATTCTCCTCAAGAGAGTGAAGAAACTGCAGAAGAAGGATCTGAGGAAGACGAAACCCAAAGCGGTTCGGCTGATGAAACGGAGTCTGATGCTAATAGCAGCGAGACCAATACTATCGAGGTGGTGGATCTGGTCGAAGAAGGAGAAAATAATGAGCAAGACAAAGATGAAGATGATGGTGGTAAGACTAATGAGCCTATGGAGTTTGAAATGGACGTGACTAATTTGAACATGGAAATTCCCCCAACTTCCCAGCCTCAACTGACTGAAGAGGAACTAGCTCTCCTAAAACACAATGACCCCATTGAGTACATGAAAACGAAGTTGGCCCAAAAGGACATCCCTCTCACTAGGGCTGGCACTGGTTCGACTAACAACCCATTGACCCTAGATGCTAGAGCTATACTCCTTAACAAAGTCAGGAAAACAATCCTTGATGTAGACTTGTTCGAAGTTCTCAAAAAGGATAGTACTGCTTGCTATGCCATGAAGGAGCTTCTTACCCAAGTTAACTTTTTGCAGCCTGCTCCTTGCCAGTCAGCACTATATTGTTTGATCTCCAAGTATTATTGGATAATGTGACTGGATGTCTCCTACAAGACGAATTAGCTGCTGCTAAAGTTCAGGAGAAGCGAAACGCCATGGATGCTGCTTACGAGCACGCTTCAAAACTTTCTAAAGAAGCTGAAGACCAAGCAATGCACTTAAAACAGGAAAAGGCTGACTATGAAGTTCGAGCTCGGTCTACTCTCCTTTGGGAAGAACAAATTCAAGAACTCCAGCGAAAGGTCAAGGAAGCTCAACAACAGCAACTGGCGTACGAAACTGACACTGTTAGGAGCCAATTCGAAGAGCTTCTCAGCAAGGGCCTTTTTGAAATGGAAGCAGCAGAACGAATCAAAGGAGAAGTAGCTACTCTGGAAGGAGCGAGACGTTTCACGCAGCAAAGGCTTGAGTCTTTTAAAATTAACTTCACAAGATTGAGGAACCATGCCTATTTTTAAGTCTTTGCTTATTTAATTCGAGTCTTAGTTTGTAATATTTGAACAACGCCATTTTGGCAATGTATGGTACCATTTTGGCATTTCTTATAATATTTTGACTATGTTGTTATTATTCGAATCTCTTGCAGGCGAGGTCTATATTTTTTCAAATATTTTCCATTAACCTTTAAGATTCGTTTGTCATCAGCTAACTCTTCCATCTCATACGCATTGTTTGAGAATATCTTTAGTATTCGAAAGGGCCCCTCCCAATAAGGTGACCATTTACCCAACGTTTTGTTCTTCTTGTCCATAGGCAGTATGACTTTCCAGACTAAGTTATTAATAGTGAATGTTTTACCTTTCACCCTTTTGTTGTATGCCCTGGCTACTCTTTCCTTCTGCCTCATTAGGATTTCCAATGCATGCAGTCTAACTTCGTCTAACTCAACTAACTCATTCATCATCATCTCCCAATACAATGCAGATGGGATCTCATTTTGCCTTTGAATTTGACTTGATTGCAGATGAATTTCCACTGGTAAAACTGCATCATGGCCAAATGTTAGTTGGAAAGGCGTGGTGTTTGTCATACCCCAAATTTTGACCTAATATACCACCTTACATTTGCATTGTTGCATGACTAACAGTTCAAACAGCATTAATCGGGTATAGCACTCACAGGTCAAAATTAGGGTTTCATCAGATTTTCATCTGATTCAAGAGCTAACCAATCAGAGTTTGAGATTTTCTCATCTTATTTGATCTATCTTGATCAAATCATCAACCTCCAATCCTCAGATATCAAATTTTCTCACAGATCAATCGAGGATCGACCAATTAGGGTTTTGATCGGGCATGAGAATTCTCTGACTTTTTGAACAAGAAATGACCTTTTTGGATAGAGATTGGTCATTATATCTTAGATACAACATCTTGACCTAATTTCTGGATTCAAAACATCACAGAGGTTCACAGAATTCATCAGTCGTTTTCAGAAACATCTGATGAAATTTCATCTGCACAGAAAAGTCAAACTTTGACTTTTGGTCAAAATTTTCAAAACAAAACTTTTTCCATCATCAAAATACTTCACATGATCCATCATGATCATAAAAAATCAAAGAATTTGGAAAAGTCAACAAAAAGTCAAAAGTTTTCATACTTAGAAATTTTTCTAAGTGTTAAAATTTCTTATTTTTTTCAAACTTCAAGCCATTTTTTCACCTAGTTCCAATTTGAATTGGAAAAAACTCAAAACATGAAAGTTGTAGCTTGTGGAAAGATCTTTCCAAAATGTCCAAGAACTCTCAAATCCATGGAGTCTAGCTATACCTTTGAAATTGAAACATAAGGCTCCATGACACTTGATTTTCAAAGTCAAAACATCAAGATTATAGGTCATTTTGCATTTTCCTCTTCTAGAACCTTTGCCACCTTGCCACAAGGAGATAAGAACTGATAAAAATCAGATGGGATAATTATGATAGGATTGGATCAAAGTTGGAAATTAACCATGGTTAAAAGAAGGAAGCTTCCTTTTGCATTTAATGCAAAAAAGACTTCCTTGCCCTCTAAGGCAAGTTTGAATTACCAATGACCAATTGCTTGCCTAACATTTCAGGTACAATGGCCTATAAATAGAGGTACCAATTCAAGTTCAAGGGACACCAAAAACATTGCAAGAATCATGCTTTCTCATTTCTTTCTTCCAAATCAAGAAACATGATGAACTTTTGAAAAACTTGCAATTTATAAAATAAGTGAAAATCATGAAGTTCTTTGGTGTCAAACATGTTGCATAATCACTATCAAACTTATTCAAAGCTTAAAATCAAACTGAACTAAGCTAAAAACCAGAATTCCATTTCCATTTTTTCAAACTTCCAAAACTGCCATGGAATTCGAAACTGAACCTAGGCTTGATCAAACTATGTTCTAACCATTCAAACAGCATCACTATACATCATAGAGATGATCCAAAACATAAACAACAAACTATAAATCCATTAACCTCGATTTCGAGTTTTGTTTTGAGCTGACTGTAGGTTGACTTGGTTGGAGAGATTGGAGCAAGTTCAAAGCAAGCATACCATCCACAAAGCTTCCATACATGCCGATGAAGGTGTAGCAATCCTTAAACAAGTTCTGGAAACACGTTTTGAGCTTCCTTGATTCTCATTTTTCCAGGTATGAACATGAACTGTGATATTATGATTTTGTGCATCAATTGAAAAAAATCTTGGCCATTCTTTTTCTGCACCCCTAACGATCAAAAGCCCTCAAAAAAATCCAACAATCATCAACTACACATAATTTAATTTGGATTCTTAGATTCTAGGGTTCTTCGTTTTTCCAGAAATCAAAACATGCTAGGATGAATATAAATGAAATTAACAACCATATTCATGTTCGTTGTGCAAAACCGATCAAATTTGATTTTTACTTCACTTAATTTGGTTGAGAAACGAAGATTTTGGATTGAATTTGGTAATCTGAAGATCAAACAACAAACCCAGGATGCGCGCGTTCTTCATCTGTTCTTCATTTTCAAATATTTAAAAATTCCAATCCTTTTCTAACACGTGTTCTAGTCCACTAACACTCCAGCGCATTTGGTCTAGTGGTTGTCTGCTTGCCTTTAAGTCTTCTTGCCACGCGTCCCACCTCATGGTCATGGGTTCAACACCCATCAGGACCATTCTTTTTACAAACTTTCCAAATTTTTTCATGTTTTTTTATCAAACTTTCACAATTTTTTTGACCAATCAAAACTCCTTATTTTAAGGTGATTTTTTAAACACTTGTCAATAAATACATTTATTTTGTGATAGTGCAAAAATTTTCAGAAAAAAACTTTCATCTGATTAAATTTTAATCGAGCCGAAAATGACGTTCTGAACACTTTTCAAACCTCCTTTTAAGGTGAATTTTTTAAGTTTTCGACTTCCGATTTTTTTCAAAACTTCTCATAAATAAACTTAACATTTCCAAAACATTTCAAAATCATTTTTCAAAACATTTCATCAAACTTGCATCTTTTACCATGATCGATCCGATTTAAAACGATAAAACTGATTTCGTCTTCTCTCGAATTTCTCAATCGATCATGGGCCACCCTTATGGTGTAAGTCCCAATCCTTTATGTACATATTTAGTTTTACTTGTACATACTCAAATTATCATTGTTAATATTCAAACGTAAACAAATTTCTTTCATTTGTTTTCATTCGTTTGTCTATACGCCGAATCCATTGGTTCTAAAGGAAGAATTCTTCTGAGTAAAATTTCTTTTAGACCAATGGGCCTCCATCATGGTGTAAGTCCCATAACATTCTTTTATGTACATAATATTTCTTTGTACATATCAAACTTTTGTCAAATACTTTTTTTTACAAAGTTTCATCTGTACATAATACAGATACTCCTTTTATACTCAAGTACAGACAAACTTCGATCGTTTGTTTTCACATCACTTGTGTATACTCAAACAAAATAGTCTTTTGTGTATATATTTTCTTTGTACATACCAAATACTTTTCAAACAAACTTTTTATCTGTACATAACACAGATACTTCTTTTTCAAATACTTTTTATCTGTACATAATACAGATACCTTTTACAGATAAACTTCAATCAATCATTTCCGTTTTATCTGTACTGTTAGTGTTTTAAGTTGGCATCAATTTTGGTAAAACTAGGCTTTAGAAATGTCTTGATAGATGTCATGACATTCAGAGATTGAAGATAAATCCTACTGGACAAGGATGGTAAAAGTACAGCTCAGAACTGGGAAGCTAAAGCTGTGCTGGAAATTCTGCAGAAAACAGTCTGATGTCATAACAGATGTTATGACATTCAGTGTGACATTCTGTTCTGCAGAATCAGTTTTTCCTGAGATTTTTCAGGAAGTTTGTTGAGCATTTGATTTATGTTTTTCTGTTATTAGAAAGCATGCTCACGTGGCTGCTAGGTTAATCTTAATTAAACCTAAATTGGTTGTTGAACAAACCATGTTTTTAGGAGAGAATTAAGTAAACCATAGCTATCTTTATGGAAGCCCAAAACTGAAGATTCAGGACTGCTTCTATATAAAGAAATCAACCCTTACTCTACAGCCACGCCTCTGGATTCCATTGAAGACATTGAAGTCTTTTGTTTGTGTACTGTTAAAGGTTTTAACAGTTGATCTTTGTAATTCTAGTTTCTCTTGTGAGCCAAGCAACTATCAATTCATAAGTGCATTGGACTAGGATTTGTTGTAAGGTTAGTTTACCACTCAAAGCTTTAAAGCACGAGTGTTTGTCTCTTGATTAAAGCTTTGAAGCAAGATCAAGATATTTTATTGAAGTGTGTCTTCACAATTCAATTAGTCAATAGGTTGATATCACTGCGGTGATTGAGGGGGAGTGAGTAGGAACTCAGATCTAAGTAGGACTTAGGTTGAAGTGTCATTGGGTAGGGATTAAGTGAGGAGTTGTAAACGGGCGAGTTTAACTCTGAATTGATACTACTAATAGTGAATTTCCTCCCTGGCTTGGTAGCCTCCAGACGTAGGTTTGTTAGAACCGAACTGGGTGAACAACTTATTGTGTTATTTACTGCTTTCTATATTTACTGTGTGAATCGTCAAAGCAGTGTCAGATACTGTGTCATAACATTCTCTGTGACATTAAGTATCTGCTGCCAGGAATTTCATGTACATTTTACAATGAATACCATTGGTATTGAAAGGAGCATTATTCCCTGTGACACTGCTTTCAAATCAATGGGCCTCCCTTATGGTGTAAGTCCCAACCCTCCTATGTACATCCATCTTTGTCTGTACATAAATAGCTCGTTCGTGTACATATTCATTTCCTTGTACACAGTTCAAACTTGTGAATAATCAAGTTGCGCTTGTTTTAAACGTTCGTTTCACAGACACTTGTTTATTTTTTTCATAAACTGCTGTAAATAAACATCATGCATTGTTTATATTTCCTTCATAAACTCCTGTGAATGCATATCACCCACACACCTGTTCATACAACTGTCTAGTTATAACATAACAATTAGACTAATCAATAGGTTCCCAGATTTTAGCCTCCGCTTGGGCTTCATACAAGACAATCCATCCCCAGCATGAGTTAAACCTCCGCTTGGGCTTCATACAAAATATTTTATCTCCAACAGAGTTTAGCCTTCTCTTGGGCTTCGTACAAAGAAACTCTCCCAGAGTTAGCCTCCGCTTAGGCTTCATATAAGACAAACACTCCCCTGTTGAGTCAGCCTCCTCTTGGGCTTCGTTCAAAAGAACTCCTCATTGAGTTTAGCCTTCTCTTGGGCATCATACAATGAAAGAGATAGGAAATCTCTTAACAGCCTCCTATTGGGCTTCCAATACAAAGAATCACCCGCGCTAAGATAGAACCCTGAAAGGATGGTTTCCCGGTGAAATCACTTTCAAATCCCCCAGAGAGTAAAATTTCCCGGTGAAATTGCTCTTATTCAGAAAAGGATGGTTTCTCGGTGAAATCCCTTTCAAGCCAAAGCCAGCCATACCATATAGCTTCCTCTTGAGCTTCATACAAGGACCCTCGATGACCCTCGATGACCCTCGGAATGCCTCCTCTTGGGCTAACAATACAAGGACCCATGGGCTTCTTAAAAGCATCCCTTTAATCCAATCAATTTCTCCTAGAGATTTAGATGTTTATCATCTCTATGGAAGAAGTATCTCATCTATCACATCACATACAGTAAAAAACTTTTCAAAACTTTTCAAGCTGTTTTCAAACAAAAACATCTCTTAATTGTAAGTGGTAACGCTTGAATACTCAAACAAAACACCCAATACTTACAATTAAAAGATTCAATCATTTTTTTTCAAACATCTTTCTTAAACATGTAAGTGGTAACGCTTGTACACTCAAGCAAAACACCTATAACTTACGACGAAAGATTTTAATCAATCAAACTTTTCAAAAATGTATGTGATGAAATAGATTAGATACATTTTTTCATTAAGATGACATTTGTCTATCTCTTACTAACATCCCGTTGCTTTCCACTAGCATAAGTGGGAACTACGATTGCTCTGACTTTCTCAACATCCCTTTGAGAATATGTAGGCACAAGGTCCCATCCTTGCCGAGCAAATTTCTATCTCTCTCAGACCAAACAAACCATAGAACCCTATAGATCCGAGCTACAAATGCTCTGATTCCCACTAGGGGATATGTATGCAGAAGATCCATAGATCTTTACGAGCACAATAATAACAAAACCTAGAATCCCACATAATCTACTGTTTCTTAAAATCCAAAGGAGAAACTTTCCCAATCATAGAAATAGCAATTAAAACACACAAACATATCAAACATATTCATATATAAAGCTGTAGATAACTACATATATTTAGGGTGCTCCATCTATTCCCTTTATATAACAATCCCCCTTACTCAGAATCTCCCCAATGCGTTATGTCTAGTTTGCGCTAGTCATTACGCATACCAATATCAATTGAGGGTATTTCAGCTTTCCCCTTTTTCATAATCATTAAATCATCTTTCTTGTGTTGAAAATAATAAAGCTTGATGCTCGCGGCATCTTTATAAACAAATCAAAAGATTTAAATCGTTGCGTGCCAGAGAATCCGAACTCACGTTTGCATCCTCTAGCGCGTCACCTTTTAACACGAACAGTGTTAGTAGCTTCTTTAGGAGATGTTCTACAAGCCCATAGTATTTGGTCCAAAGTCTTATGCCAATTCTTTGGCTTTTTACCAACATGTTTTTTAATTAAACCTATTATCACTTTGTTTGCTGCTTCGACCTGACCATTTGCTTGAGCGTAATATGGCGTTGATGTTAATAATATAAAACCCATCTCTTGAGCAAATTCCTGCATCTTTCTACCAGTCAACACAGAACCTTGGTCTGTGGTTATACTCTCTGGTAATCCGAACCTATAAATTATATGTTTCTGTATGAACTCAATAATAGCCTCTTGATCAGCAACTATTAATGGTATTGCTTCGATCCACTTAGTAAAATAATCAATTCCTACCAAGATATATTTCTGTCCTTTAGACGAAGCAGGATTGATCTCTCCTATTAAATCTAATGCCCATCCTCTAAAGGGCCATGGTTTAATGATCGAATGTAACTCGCTTGCAGGATCATGTTGAATTCCTGCATGTTTCTGGCACTCTTCACGCCCTTTAGCAAAATCTATACAATCTTTGAGCATGCTGGGCCAATACATACCATATCGGAATAACAACCATTTCATTTTATGGCCTGCTTGATGTGCCCCACATGCCCCATTGTGGACCTCTGATACGCCTTCCTTCTCCTAGGCACTTCAGTAATACGCCTTCCTGGGTATTTTTGAACAACTCATTTCCCATGAGGACATATGATAATGCTCTATACTTTATCTTCCTATCAACATTCAATGTTGGATTTTTTAAATAATTCACAATTGGACTTCGCCAATCTGCATCTGACAAGGTGTTTATGGCTAATACTTCGAATCCCTGCTTGTCAGCACAACCTAACTTTATATTTTCTAAGTCTGATGGTATGAGTCTAGTAGCCATAACCCTTCCTCTTAATTCAACCAAATCTTCAAAGTTTTTGGTGGAAACTTTATACCCCGAAGCCAACTGTGCTAGGTCATTTGCTTCTTGATTTTCTATTCTTGGTATATGTTTAATATCCATGTATTCGAATTTTTTGAGTATCATATTAACTATGACGAAGTACGCCATCAAATTGTCCTTTATGCATTTGTATTCCTTTGTTATTTGCTTGACCACTAACTCCGAATCTCCTTTAATTTCGACTCTCGTTGCCCCCAATTCCAACAAAGCTTCAAGTCCAACGATAAGCGCTTATTACTCGACCGTTGTTCGAGCAACGAGGACCATCTAACTTATACTTGAATTTTGTTGGAATTCCTTCAGGAGAAATTATAAGAACTCCAACACCACTACCATCTTTATGGGTCGAACCATCAAAGTATAATTTCTAAGGTTGCATTTCAACGTAACCCATGACAGTCTCTTCGACCAGTGAATGATCAACAATGAAATCAGAAATTACTTGACCTTTCACGGCTCTTAAAGGCATGAAAGTCAAAGAATACTCTGTCAAGGCCAAAGCCCATTTACCAACTCTGCTATGCATTATTGGTTTCGAAAGCATGTGTTTGATAACATTGAAATGAGATGACACATAAACACTAACAGGCTTTATATAATACTTAAGTTTCATACAAGAGAAATACAAACAAAGACATAGCTTTTCTATGTTGCTATATCTAGTTTCTGCATCATTCAACACCCTACTTAAATAGTATATGGCTCTTTCGATGCCATTGCTATCTTCTTGTGCTAACATACTACCTATGGTAACTTCAGAGGAGGATATGTACAATCTCATGGGCTTTCCCCATGAAGGTGGAGACAAGATAGGAGGCTGAGTGAGATATCTTTTTATATTGTCAAACGCTTCCTGATGTGCTTCGTCCCATTCGAAGGCTTGTCCTTGCTTCAAACGAAGTAACGGAGAGAAAGTCTGGGTTCTTCCACTTAAATTCGAAATGAACCTCCTTAAAAAGTTAATTTTTCCTAGCAAAGATTGCAACTCCTTTTTTGATGTAGGTGCTTTCGTCTCCATAATGGCTTTGGTCTTGTTTTGGTTGATCTCGATACCTTTCTTATGAACCACAAAACCAAGGAAATCTCCAGCCTGCACGAAAAATGCACACTTAAGGGGGGTTCATTTTTAAGCCATGTTTTCTCATTCTTACGAATGATTGGCTTAAATGATGCAAATGAGTTTCTGCAGATACTGATTTGATGACTATATCATCAATGTACACCTGCATAAAAGTCTCAATGAAATCATGAAAAATCGAATTCATTGCCCTTTGATAAGTTGCTCCAAAAATTTTTAAACCAAAAGGCATCACTACCCATTCATAGGTGCCTAAGGCTCCTGGACAACGAAATGTTGTCTTAGCACATCTTCTTCAGCAATAAAGATCTGGTTATACCCAGAGTATCCATCTAACATACTTAAATATTCGAATCCTACAGCAGAGTCTATTAACATTTCTGCCACAGGCATGGAGTACTCATCTTTGGGGGTAGCAGTATTTAAATCTCTAAAATCTATGCAAATTCTCAGAGAGCCATTTTTCTTAATAACAGGTACTATATTTGCTAACCATTCGACATACCTTGTGGTTCTGATGAATCTGCAGCGCAACAACCTTTCAATTTCGGCTTTAATCTTTGTGAGAACTGCTGGTGCGAATCTTCTAGGGGTCTGCTTGATGGGCTTCTTGCCATCCTTGATTGGAAGTCTGTGTTCCACTAACTCCCTCTTTAAACCAGGCATTTCATCATAGTCCCACGCGAAACAATCTTTGTTTTTTCTAAGAACTTCGATCACTTCCTGCTTGAGGCTTGGATTGAGTTTTGTGCTCACATAAGTTATTCTTTTTGTGTTTTCATCTCCCAAGTTCACCTCTTCGAGTGGATCCTGCGCTAACATTTTAGCACCTGAGTCTGTGGGGTCCTTCTCGAAGCCTAAGGGTTCTTTATCATAGATGGCATCTAGCCTTTGATCTATTTTAACTATCTCTTGTTCTTCAAGGGGTGAGCCTTTCGAGCCATCCCCATCTATTTTGTTTACTTCTGCAGCCATACTATCTACTTCAGCTTCTAGGGCCGCATTCCATTCGTTCTCGGCCATGTAGGCCGAAATCTTTTCGAAGAAAGTGGACTCAATCATGAGCAAGACTGTCGAATTCCCAGCTTGCTGGCCGTCTTTGTGCAGCGCCTTCGACTTCTCCATCTCCTTTGATTTTCCTTCTATCCCAATACATTCCATCATGGCGAAGGGTCATGTAATAATGCGCGTTCCTGGTTTCATTGATCTCATCATTTGGGGTACAAGGAGCAATTTTGGCTAAGTGTTTGTCATAGTTTCTCTTATCAACTAGGTTGACTGCTGTCATGAAATAGCTTTGATCTGCTTCAATGTTCTTAACAATGTCATCCTCTCTCCGTAATACTAACCTCTGATGCATCGAGGAGGAAACTGCTCCAACGCCATGGATCCATTCTCTGCCCAACAGCAAATTGTAGTTGGCTTTAGCTTCGATTACCATGAACATAGTGGGTCTGCAGCTTGATCCCACTGTCAAATCCACTTGGATCACCCCCAATGTCTGGCCTACTTTTCCTTCATAGTTCGATAGTACCATATTGTGTGGTTTGATGTCGACATCCTGTATTCCTAACTTCTTCAGCATGAAATGAGGCATCAAGTTCACTGCAGCGCCTCCATCCACCAAGACTTTGTTTACGCCATGTGTACCAACTTTTGCTCGAATGAACAGTGGCTTTAGGTGATTTTGCATGGCTGGTTCTGGGTGCTCGAAGAAGGCATTCTGCTCTTCGACAGCTCCATTATCCATCACGTAATAGCACACTGGCCTATGTTTCATCAGGTCTATTGCATCATCATCCTCGTGCCCTCCGACTTCAGTCTCTTGCCCAAATTCGCAAGGCAACACAGATACTACGTTGCAGTTGATATTGAGTGAAGATTCCCCTTCTGATTCGAAATTGTCAGTCAGCATATCCTCATCCTCCTCTGGGACTGGTGTATATTCCTTCGATTTGTTTTGCTTTGTTTTAGAGAAAAGTCTCCTGCTAACTGGAGGTTTTCCCCCAGGTTGATTGTTTGGTGCAGGTTTGTTGGTACTTGATTCCTCTTTGTTTTTGCTCGAAGCCACTCCTTTGTCTAACATAGCTTCTCTCTCAGCTTTTCGAACTCTTTGTTGCCTGCGCCATTGTGATCTCGACATAGGGTTCTTTCCCTTGTAGTTTTCTGACCTTACTTCTTCCCTTTTTTCCATATTGAACTGCCTTCTATGTGTCATGGCATGACGTGCATTTCGTTCCTTGTTCCTCCACTTGTCTTTCCCCTTGTCAGACCGAACTTGTAGCCACTTGTCTGTTGGTACCTCAGCAGGAACATTGAATGTTACCCTTCGAGCGCCTCTAGGGTACGGGCTATCAGGCCTCTGTTGGGTGTAGTTGTTCTCGAAACGTTGGCCCATTTGACCAGTTTCTTTGTGGTTCCAACATGGGGCAAAAGGGACTGTTTCGAAGGCTTCGGCCACTTTCTGATCATAAACTGCAGAACATCTTGGACACACTAAGCATTTGGTTGCCCCTTTGTGACAATGAACTAAGAACCCCAATAGACTTTCTCCAGCCTTAGGGTAGCATCTAAACAGCTGGTTATCCTGGCGCCAGTTGATGCCCGTTCATGCCCTTTGTCTTCTTTCGAAGTCTGCAACAATTCTCTGATTACAAATGATGCTGCATCTGGGACATAGCATCATTACAACATTTTCTTTGTGGCACAGCATAAGGTAGTCCTTGAGACTGGTATCCCTAGTATAACTGTCCTCCATCTTGTATTTTTCTTTCTCTAAATACCTCTCCATTTCCTCCATTTCAGAACAAGGTTGCTCCATATTCACCATGTTAACATCCACATCTTCTCCTTTTATGTCAGCATCTCCCCATCCTGTAGGTTTGATATCTTCGATTGGGGTTTTTGAACTTTCTGGAGCGGAATACTTCACCTGGTAATCGAACTTTCCGTTGGGCTCCCCCAAGGTATCCCATATTCCTTTCTGAGGAAGAACTGGCAGTGTGATCTGGACTTTCTCCAACTTTCGCCTCAGGCCTTCAGTAGCCTGTGTCAAATCTTGTTTTTGATTCTCCTGGCCTTCAGTAGCCTGGATCTCTTTCGAAGCAGCCAAATGCACCACTTCGATCGAAGCTTCTTGTTCCTTATGGAAATCCTCAGTAACTTCCATTTCGACTTTAGCCAACACATGGTTTTCATCTTCTGATGGAGTGTCACCTTCATTTGCTTCCACCATATTTATCTCTCTAATGTATGCAGGTTCAGAGTAATTGGTGTCAGCAACATCTAACGGGTCATCATCCACTTTCATCTTTGGCTTGTCAGCGAACCTTAATCTACCATCTTTGATCGCATTTTGAATCAGATCCCTGAAAAGAAAACATTGTGAGGTTTTGTGGCCTAAGAAATTGTGATACTTACAAAATCCTCTTTTCTTTCTTTAATCTAAAGGTGGTAATTTGACATTCAATGGCACAATTAGTTGGCCATCTTTGACAAGCAAATCAAAAATTTTATCACATTTCGTTACGTCAAAGGTATACACCTTCTTTGGGAATTTGTCACTCTTCTCATTTTCAACAATTTCTTTCCCTTTTGTGGGAACTAGTAATTTACAAGAGTAAGGTGGAGCCTATTTTAATTCAGCGAGATCAATTTCGATCTCTTCGAATTCAGGGTAATCTTCTGCTTCCTCAGTTTCGACATAGGAAACCCTTTCTTTCTTGTTACTTTTAAAGACCTTGGCTTTCTCGGCCTTCAGTCTTTCGACTTGTCGAACCTTGTCCGCTAACTGGGCCATATCCCTCAAGTATTGTGTATCTAATTTCTTTCGAATAGAGTAGTCTAGGCCACCAGTAGCCATTTCGACTAACTCATGTTCAGGAACTACTGTGAAACATCTGGATTTTAAAAGTCTGAACCTATTCAGATAATCATCTATGGGTTCAGTAAGCTTCCTCTTGACACTGGCTAGCTCTTTCAGACTTATTTTAGATTGTCCCATGTAGAATTGTTCATGGAATAATCTCTCCAAGAGGGCCCAAGTATCGATGGATCCAGGAGGCAATGTGGTGAACCATGTGAAAGCATTCTTAGTTAGGGAACTTGGGAAATATTTAATCCTAAGGTTCTCATTATTTGCTATGTCTCCTACCTCGGTCAGATATCTGGCTATGTGTTCGACTGTTGACTCATTGGTGTCTCCAGCAAACTTTGTAAATTTAGGGACCTTATATCCCCTTGGTAAATCAGTTTGCATCACATAATCTACTATGGGAGAGGAATAATTTGGCCTTCTAATTCCTGTATTGAGACCGTTTTGAGCCATAATCCTTTCTATCATGGTGGTCAAATTATTTTCTGCCAAGATGTTGTCATTTCGAATTCTATGAACGACTTCATCAGCATCTTGATGTCGACCCACCATGACAACTCATCTAGGTTGTTCTTCTCGAAACACTGGGACTTCTAACCTTTCGACCCGTGCCCCTGGTTCTATAACTCCCCTTTGTGGTTCCTCTCGAATCACTGGGGCATCTAACTTTTCGATCCTTGCCCCTGGTTCTACAATTCCCCTTTGTGGCACCTCTCGAATCACTGGGGCATCTTGTCTTTGTGCCCTTGCTCCCAAATTAACCCCCTCTCTGGCTGGTCTATAGGGTGCGTCATCAGCAATTTTCTCTATGATAGGTATGTTTGTCATACCCCAAAATTTTCCCTCCATCTTCTCAAGATATTTCATACATCCATACTCAAGGATTCTTCAAGGGTTGATCAGACAAACCCTCTCCTAGACAATCAACCCAAACTAGGGTTTGGCAATTCTCAGATCAAGAGGAGCTTCCAACATCTCCAGTGGTCTTCATGCCTCCTCATATGCTTCAAAGATTCTCCATGTCAAGTTTCAAGCCTTACAAGTCAAGTTTCCTCAGGCGATTGCTCAGATGGTTGAAAATCAATTGTATTGGACAAAAAGTCAACTGTGGTCAACATACAGTCAAACTTCATAATTTTTGGTCAACACCCTCATTTTGAAGTTATATTCATCATTTGATCAAGGGTTGATCATGATTCATCAAGAAAACTCAAGATTTGCTCAAAAGTCAAACTTTCTAAATTAGGGTTTCTAGATGAAAAGTCAACTGAACTTTGACTAATCATAACTTCTTCATACTTTCTCAGAAATTTTTCCACCACCTCTTGTTTTGAAGGAAATTCAATTCTCTACAACTTCATGTCTCACAAGAATGTCCAAAAAATGCTTCATTTGAGAGGTATGACTCAGACATTCAGGTCATTTTCAAAGTCAACAAAAGTCAACTTTTGTTTTGAATATATATTGAGCATGGAAACTCAATTGAGATGAGACCAAAAGGTTGGTTAGAGGACTCTTAGAGCTTTTCAAAAGTCCAAGAACACTCAAAATGTGGAAAATTGAGCAAGATACACTATTCAGAAGTTGGGCGATTTTGGACAATTGCACAAAAGGACATTTTGGTCAAAATGCAAAATTTTCCAAATGGGCCTAAAATCTTTTGATCCAAACTTGTTCATGACATTATTCTTGACCCATAAATGCTTGGCCATGGTGATTTTCTATTTTTATGATTTATCTTTGAATTTTAGAACATTTAATTCAAAAATAAATTATATAAAATATGAAAATAATATATTTTTTCAAATGGATTGGATTTATATTTTCCTTGGAGTCCAAGATAGCCCATAGCAATTACCAAATTCGTGCTAGCCTCTTACATGGAAGGAAAATCAATTTTTTTCAAAGATTTGATTTATTTTTAAAGAGAAAATATTACACATTGATTGATCAATCTTTTTTCACTCTCTTTGCCATCCAAATTCTCTCTATAAATACCAAACATCATGGACAGCAAACAACACGAAACCCTAGCTCAAGCCAAACCCTTATTCTTGCAAAAAAATTTCAAGAAACTTGAGAAAATTGAATTTCAAAATCCAGCCGCTTTCAGCCCTCAAACATCATTCCATCGTGCTCAGAGGGTAAGTTTGAGTAAGAATACATTATTGCCACTGATCAAACCATCCAGAATCGATGCATATACTTACATACATATTCAAAACTTTTTGATTTTTGCATTTTTATTATCTGTTGGTTTCAATTGATTTTAGCGATTTGGTTGTGTTCATGAGGTTGCATATGATGGATCTGGGCTATCGTTTCAAAGCTTGTACGTGAGAATCACGATTTGCCTTGGCTAGGGCTTTTTGAACTGTTTCGATCGAACCGACCTATCTGAGCACTTTTAGGGGCGAGGCCACCATTGGAATCGCAAGGGTCGATTTAGGGGGGTAGGGTATTCCTTTGCTATTTATTTTTCGTGTTTTGCAGGTTTTGGATTTTGCTCGATCGGAGAAGACGACCGGAGCTAGGGCTCCGGCGTCGTTGACCGATGTTGAATCCGTGGCGGCGTGGCGCAAGCAATCGATTCGTCCATCCATCTGGGGTCCAGCGTGGCGACTCGATTTGAAATATAATCCTGACGCGTCATCACACATATACCATTGGTTTTCACTCTCAAAACACCAAGTGTCAAGTGGTGTAGTGGATAAGGCGCTTCCTGTGCCAAGATACCCTCCAGGATCATGAGTTCGAATCTCCCCAGGACCGGTTCTTTCTTTTCTTTTCCAAACTTCAAACTTTTCAACTATTTTTCATATTTTCTTTTATTTTCAATATTTTTGCATCATTTTAATTTATTTTCATATTTTTATTTATGCATTAAAAAATCATCAAAAATTATTTTTCTTTTTACATTATTTCCAGAAAATCTTTATTTAATTTATAAAATTAAAAAATATAATTTTGCATGCATATTTATTTTTATTCATAATTTTGCATTTTAATTACTTTTAATTCATTTTAAATTATTAAAATGCATCCAAAAAATCCCAAAAAATTATTTTAGCATATTTATATTATTTCCAACATGTCATATTTTTCTTATTTTAAAACTTGCATCTTTCTAACATTTTTTCTCTTATTCGATTCATCTCGTATTTTCCGAGTTCTCATTCTTTTACAGGTTGATCCGATTCAGACGATTTCTTCTTTATCATTTTATTTTTTCCAATAATGTAACTGTCTATGGGATGTAATAGTTTAAATTAGGCTTTTATTTTCCGCAAAGTTTAAATTATGTATCTGCCCCAAAGCCATGTAATAGCGTAGGACATTTACCTTTCCGCACTTTACATTCCGCATTTTAATTTCCACACCTTATAAACTGCCAGTAACTAGGCTTGTATGGCAAGATAATAATCAACATAGCCCACTAATTTCCAAGATTAACATATCTGAATCAACACACTTCTTCACACACGCACCCCTTAGGGTAATTCTCTCTTGTTGCCTTTACGAATTCAAAATGGTCAAGTCCCTCGAACGTAGAGGTGTTCTAGCACCGTTGCCTTCAAAACAAATCATCATAGTCCCTTCGATACAAAGATCATAGACCCACGATGTCGCCTCCGAATACATGATCTTGACCCTCGATTGTCGCCTACGAAAATGATGATAGTCCCTCGAATGTGCTAGGATACTTCCTCTGAGTTGCTTTCTATGACCATCCGATGTCCTTCGAATGTCCGCTTACATCCAACAAATGAGTTACCTACCAACTAATGGTATGGATAGCGCTATTCTAAAGGGCGTAAAATAACGAAAACGACCAATTTTGAGTAGGTAATAAGACTTTTAGTTGCTTGCTCTATCAAAATACTTTTACACCTCACACTTTTGTCAAAGTTCAAACTCTTTTCAAAGCGAAACATTTCCGAACACTTTGTATACATTCCTACATGAATCATTACAAAGTCAAAGCGAAATGCCTTTTCAAAACATTTTGTCAAACACACGAAAGCACAATTTTAAAGTGATCTAAGAGCAACTAAGAGCCGTAGATAACTACGGATGGAAAGGGTGCTAATACCTTCCTTTTCATAACCTTCTCCCCTCGAGAATCTAACGAAGGTCTTTTTCTGTACTTTTACCTTCCCTTAAATGGATAAAAATAAAAGTCGGTGGCGACTCTTGCTATCCGCACATTTGCGATACAAACACTAAAAAGTCAGTTCACCATATCACAATGTTCGCTCGAACCAATGCCTGATTCTGTCTACGCCTTTCTGGCGGAGCGAAAAAATCTGTTATTCGACTCATGTTATCCACGTTTTCTCTGTTGGTTACAGTTACATTTTGCACTATCGGGGCAAAGATTTCTTGCATAGTCTGCGCCAACACTCCTATCATATTATGGTTACTATCATCCATTAATTGTCTAAAGGCCATCTGATTTTCTGTGGTTAAGATAGGCAGTGTACTATAACCTACTGAACCTTGGGTATTTGTCATAAATTGATTGGCCCCAGATCGGACCCAAATTGTGGTGGAATTCGATGTCAGTGTGAAAACCCGCCATAAAAGATGTTGGCATCCCATAAGAGGGATTTCTGGGTCTATTGCCATCGAAACTGGGTGGTCTAGTTGGTGGTGGGGTGGCGAAATGGGTTTGTGTCCCTAATGGTGGGACAAATCCTGCAGGGTAACCAGTGGTTCCTGTATTTCCTAGGATCGAACTGTTAGTTATCATGCCACTTGTTCCATTTGTGGCCACACTACTGGTAGAGGATGCAACAGACTGTGCGTTCGAAGGGATCGCGTTAGACGTCCCCGTCGAAACCGACGTATTGGTGCCTGTTCCATGTGGGGCATTTTGTTCCCCTTGTTGATTGCTTGGATTAGACATCCTGTTATTACGTTTTCTTCTGGGTAAGGGTTGGTTGCTATTGGTTATTTTACCACTTCTAAGGTTCATATAACAGCGGACTTGATACTCAAAAAAGAACTTTACACAGTAAGATTATATCCTAAAAATCTTTACTTTCAATTTTCTTAACGACCAATGAAGGTCCCACTGGGCGTGCCAATTTGTTTACAGTGATTTCTGGTAAACAACCGCTAGCCTTCCAAACTATCGAATAAACTTAATTACTGTTATTCAATCTCTCTGGTAACTTGCAGGATCGACTAGATTGATCCTATGGGACATAGTCGTTTGGATAAATCTAATTGTAAAACTGGTATTCATATTTAGGACTTCCAATTAAAGTGTTTTAAAGACATTCAATCCACTTCGATTACTACACTAAATGATTTGAAGGATAATTTCTATATGATATAAGGAATGTTCATCAGAAAAGTAAAGGGACTTCAGATTGGATAAATGACAAGGTTAAAAGAATGAATGTAAAAGTTTCTGAATGTTTAAAGGATTCGAATATAAGAAAAGCGTATAAAAGCAGAAAGAAATAAATGACTCTGAATGTAAAAGCTTTAATGTAAAGGCATGAACGTAAAAGTGTTTGAAACAGAAATGAAATAGAAATGAAAGACAAACTGGAAAATATAAAGAGTTTTTATTGAATTATAAATGTTAGTGTTATCATACGTACATCTTTCGAGCATTCGTTTCCCTATCCATGCGGTATTTTGAATGTTTACTGAATTTGTACAATAGATATGACACACGAAATCCTAACACTAAGACTTCTATTTATACTATTTCGACCATAACGGTCTGGCTATCATAATCTGCCATGTTCGAAGCATGCAGAGCATTACTTCCCTCTAGCCCCCACGCGTCTTCGAACGCTCCAGCGCTTATGTATTTGAATTTCTAATATCCCGCTCACATTTGAATTTCAAATGCCTTGGAACCTTCGCTTCGAATTCGTTTCACAGGTTACTTTCAAAAAACAAACTTCACAGATATAGTCTCATCACCATTTCGAAGCTTTTTAAATGTACACTTCACAACTATCATTCGAAACCTTGCACTTAATATTTCCATTCGAAAAACAGTCTCTTCCATTCCAAACCATAAAACTTGCTTTATTCCAACAAAGCCCAATCATTTCATTTCGAATCACATTATCAAAATCTTCAGCCAACACTTAGTTTTTTAGGTTACAATGCTTCTATTTATAACATATTCCCAATTGGTCTTGGGCATCAAATAATAGCTAATAAGTTGTTACAAATTTGCAAAAGATTCTCCTACAGCATAAGTCTATAATCAAATCTTCCTAAAATATCTCCATATTTAGTAAGTCTTCATTTGAACATATTCTGACTTGATTCTTTCTAGATCCTACTTGTGCCACGTATGATGGCATAATTTTGGTTAGTAATATTCCACTTTCTGTTAAAAACATCACAGAATCCAATCTGTCAGCTCAGGCGCGATGTCGTGACATCTTCTTCAACATGTGGGTTATGTTCAATGGCCTTGAATTCTTCGTTCATGGCATTTTCCACTTTTCATCTCTCCATGCTTCTTCAAAACTAATGTTTTCAAAATCTGCCAACAGACATACAAGATGTACTTCTTCTGTGTTATTGTACCGATCTTGTAAGCTTCACATTCTGGGTTGTGAAGGTTCATTCTCACTATCAGAGTCTTTATGATCTGTCCAAGTCTTTGTTGGCACAATAACTGCTGATTCTCCAGCTTGAACCATATCTTCTATCGAACTGTTCCAGTCCCATCTGCCTGCTTCGTTCACACGAACGTCTCTACTTACAATTACCTTTTTGTTTACAGGATCGAGCAACCTGTATCCCTTTGTCTTCTCACCATACCCAATGAGTGTGTACTTTTGACTCTTGTATACAAGTTTCGTTCTTCGTTGATCTGGTACATGTGCATATGCAACACTACCAAAAAATTTGAAATGAGACACATTTGGCTTCTGTCCACTCCAAGCTTCTCGTGGTGTTTGATCTCCTAGCTTCGAATATGGACATCTATTTTGCACATAGATTGCATATTGAACAACTTCTGCCCAAAATTCCTTAGATATGTTCTTGCTCTTAAGCATTGATCGAACCATGTCAAGGATTGTTCGATTATTTCAGCCACCCCATTTTGTTGAGGTGAGTATACTGCAGTTAGAACTCTTCTTATCCCCTGCTCTTCACAATACTTTATGAATGTTGTTGAAGTATACTCTCCACCTCTTTCCTGATTGAAGGGCCTTGATGTGTATGTTAGTTTCCTTCTCCACCATTACTTTAAACTTTTTGAATACTTCGAATTCCTCAGATTTTTCTTTTAAGAAATAGACCCAAGTCTTTCTTGAGAAATCATCAATGAACAAAATGAAATACTTCTTGCCACAGAAGGATTCTGGAGTATTTGGCCCACATATGTCAGTGTGAATCAATTCAAGAGTGTGTTTAGCCTGATAATCTTCCTTCTTTTGAAACGAAGTTCTTGTTTGTTTACTAAGAACACAATCTTCATAGAATTTTCCTTCATACTCCATGTCTGGAAGTCCATGCACCATGTTCTTCTTTGCTAATCTCATTAGCCCAACATGATGTAAGTGACCAAAGCGTAGATGCCATAGAGACGCCTTGTCTTCAACGTTAACTTGCAGACATTTTTCTCGAAATCTCCTCAAATTCAACTTGTACATTCGATTCTTCCCCATTTCGACTTCAGCGACCAGATGTCCAAACTTATCTTTGAGGGGCAACGTTCGATCTTTCATCAGAATCGAATATCCCTTCTCAGTTAATTGTCCCAAACTCAACATGTTTGCTTTGAGATGTGGTACATAGTACACATCTTGGATTGACCCAATCAAGTCATCCTTCTGCGCATAACAAATTGTGCCCTTTCCTTTGACCTTTATTTTCGATGCATCTACAAAAGATACATGGCCATCTTCAATCTTTGCAATCTCTCTAAATAGGTGTTTGTGACCACATATATGGTTACTTGCTCCTGAGTCAAGATACTACATAGTGTTATTTTCTACGTCTACTTCCTTCTGAGTGATTAGTAAAAAACCTTCATTAGAACTTGTCTCGAGGGAAAAATTTGTTATTTCTTCCACCTTTCTTTTAAGAAGATAGTCTTTTGCATGGTGTCCCACTTTTCCACAGTTATAGCAACTGTAGGAATTACAGTCTATTGCATAGTGCCCCTGTTTATTGCATTTGTAACATTCAACCCTTATGTATTTTATTCGACCACCTCTTTGATCACGTCCTCTGTCACGCCAATTTTGTTGGCTTGATTGTCTTCTTTCGAAGTTTTTCTTTTGATAACTCCGACCATCACGTCCTCCATGGCTACGTCATCTCCCACGAGATTTTTGAGAGAAAAGTGTTTTTTCGTCTCTGGCGAGATCCTTGTTTTGCTCTGCATCATAGGATGCCTCCTCCTTCATCTTCATCTTGCGTTGTTTATGTGCTTCAAGAGAACTTGCAACTTCTTCGACAATAACTCTCAAAAGATTTTTCGATTCTGCTATTGCACATACAATATTTTCAAACTTGTCTGTCAAAGATCTCAGAATCTTTTCAGCAACACGAGCATCACTCAAAGCTTCTCCATTTCGACTCAATTTGTTTGCTACTGTTTGCACACACATTATGTAGTCTGACATGGACTACGTCTCCTTCATCTTTATTATTTCTAGTTCACATCGAAGAGTTTGTAAGCGAACTTGCTCGACTCTATCTTCTCCTCTGAACGCTCTTTTAAGGGTGTCCCACGTTGCTTTTGACGTAGTCGAACCAGCAATCTTCTCAAAGACTGATTCATCGACATCCCTAAACAACATATACAATGTTGTTTTGTCTTTCGATCGCGTTTCTTTCAACGCCTTGTTCTGGGTTGTTGTGTACCCAGTTGTATTTATTGGTTCTTCAAACCTATTCCTTTTTACTTCCCACACATCTAGAGATCTAAGAAGCACCTTCATCTGAATACTCCAATTTTCATAATTTGATTTTTATAGTTGTGGCAATGACATCTGATTCATCATGTTCGCCATTGACTCTGATGCCAATTTGAAGAGAGAAACAAGACAATAACAAATATAAACTTTCTAGAGGTGGTATTAGAGGACCGCAACTTCTTCTATTGTATTAAAATATTTAACTGTCTTGAGAAAATATGATATGAAGAAGTTGCTATATCAAAATACAAAGATATAAATGCTACATTGGAAATGCTATAAAATAAATACTAGATATTTCCAAAAAATATAAATCTAAAGAATGGACTTATCACATCTCAAGAAAATATAATTTTCCTTCTTTCTTTTGACTGCATTTAATTTTATTCCAACATCTCTACCCTCATGACATTTAATTCGAATAATCTATATTTGAAAATAGTCCGACTTTTGATTGAAATAACAAATTATCAAGAAAAGCTCAAAAGTATATATGACTATGTTTAAAACATTTATGAACCATCATAGTATTCTGAAATCATTAACTCTATGTCTTCATTAGATATGTCATTACTAGTGTATGTATCATCTAGAATGAATGGTTCATTCAAAAATTCGCCCTCAAATTCTTCGAACGCCAACCATGGAGCACCATTGTCTTCTTCCATCAAGGAGCTATTCATGGAGCTAGGCGAATAGTTCTCTTCAGTTGATGTTTCTGCCACCATTGGCAATGTCGAGCTTTCTAAAATATAGTTATGCATGTCCTTACAAACACCAGAACTAGGGTTTGGAGATGTTACAGAATGCTGAATATCCTTTTCTTCTACACCATCATATGGTTTATAATCCACCTCAGAAATTGTGTTTTTGTAGTCATTTATGTTTGAGCACTTTTTTATGTAGCTATGCCAATAGTTCTTTATCTCGTGGTCCGTTCTTCCTGGCAGCTTTTCAGCAATCTCAGACCATCTGAGAAGGAATTTAAATTAGAAAATGATTAATTAATTTTAAATACAAACAATGAAATCAAGTTGTAATTAAAGAAAATAATGCAACGCTATCACATTAAATATCACCTTTCTATTAAATATAATTAAGAAATTATTAATGTTATTTTTTATGTAAATCAATATATCCACTCAAGATTAACTAGACGAATTTGAGATTCATTAAAAGAGCCGGTCTCTTTCATTTAATGTTTATAGATATGTTTCGATTAGTATATAAACTTGTGATGAAATAATTAATTTCTTCAAATATTAATTATTTATGTCACTATATATTGATTTGATATTTAGAAGTATTTAATGCACAAAAACAATGGATAAAATGCACTAATAATGATAAAAAAGATAAGATAAGACATATTTTAAAAAAGATAGATCATATATTAAAAATAATTATATCTTTGTAATTTTAAATTTAATAAATTTATAAAATTTCAAAGAAAATTATAAAGTGATTAAATTGATTTAGATAATTTTTTCAACCATCACACATATAATAGTACCTTGTATAATATCTATTCCTATATATAATTAATAAATTATTTTTTTAAATATATTGAATAATTAATATATTTGGTCAATTTATAAATTAAATATATTAATTATTTAATAAATTTAAAAAATGAATTGTCTGTTATACGTAGGGACGTAGGAAGTGAGAATATTTATTTAGTTTTGATATTTATATATATGAACTTTTGTTTCCTATTGACTCTAAAATAAAATTATCAATTTGTAGAGAAAACAAGAATAAAATTGTCAAAGCTTGAAATTTAATACTTATTTCCAAGTTGATGCTGTAATTTGATGATAATTTCTTCTTCCTCTCTTGTGTAGTTTCCATGTTTAAGATTTGGCTTCAAGTAATTCAACCAACGAAGTCTGCAACTTTTTCCACATCTGGCTAAACCTGTTATAAAACAAAACTCATTGATATATAGAACATATTTAACATTTATTATATTTCATAAATTAACCAAGCTTAAATTATACTTCAACAGAAGATTCGTATCAATTAATCAATAATGCAATAAAATTAACAAGTAAAAACAAATGATTAATCACTAACAATAATCACAATTATATATAATAAGTTATTATATACCTGAAAGCTTGGGGAGTTGGCGCCAATTAGAATGACCATTTTTCTTAATATAAGCAGTTAAACATTCATCTTCTTCTCTACTCCAAGCACCTTTCTTAACTCCATTTTTGTCATAGAAAGGAGCTCTTACCATCTCCTAATGATTACAACTATAAGTACCTTCTTGAGAAGTTCTTTGCTTTTTATACAATTTGTTTATGTTGAGGAGATAATTTAAATTAAAGTTTGACTATGCGTATGCATTGTTTTGTTGTTTGTGGTAAACTCAACCGGTTAGGCTTTCATATATAGTAGTACAAGTATTTGTTTATATTTTAATACAAAGTCTTTAGCTTCCGCGTACGTTGTTTTTTATTTCCTAACATTGAGATTTAAGGTTAGAATTAATATGTATTTATTCTTCTCAAATATAAGGAAATAGGACATCTAGATATTGTCGTTCAACGTGTAAGTATGCAGTTGGTTGGTTATGTCAACCGATATTGCAATGGTGAAACTTAAAACCTTAATTTAAAAAAATGTATTATCCTTTATATAAGATAAGGATGTGTATATAGAAAGACTTTTTAATATTGCTTACTGACAATATATTAATATATAGAATCAGAATGACAGAAAGATTTCTAAATTTTTTGGCTTTTTCTTATTAGTTTTTTTCTTGACCTAGACTATCCAAAGTCGTGTATGTTTAGTCACCGCGATTCACATTAAACTTTTGCAAGAAATAAAAAACTTTAAAATAATTGTCAAAGAGGATTCAATAAATCAACAATAATTTATCTTTGTTTTAAATGTATTTATTAGACTAGAAATTCAACCCGCATTGTGCTTAACGATTTTTAAAAGTAGATCTAAAATTGAAGGAGAGAGAAAATATGAATTAATTTTTTAATTAATTATATATTTATTACTCATTAATGTGTAAAACTAGTTATGTTTGTGTCTACTACGATTTTTCCTTCATCATCGTTAGAACAAAGGATTTATTGTCATCACCATCATTTACATGTAGGTTAGATAAACAATGATTGAATGAACCTCCATAATTAGTGAGCATGATAACGACCTTGCCTCTTCTTATTATTTTTGGAGTTATAACTTTGTCTTATATAGCAATTAGCAGTGGTGGAGGGAGAGGGGTTAGGGGTATTTCCTGGAATACCCTTACTTTCTTAATTGTTTTTACTATTTTATCCTATATTTTTAAATCCTTTATTTATTCTAGTGTCACTCTTTTTAGGTTTAATAAAACAATAATTTTTCACTTTGTCTTCGAGTAGCAGCAGCCACACCTCACTTTCTATAAGTTTTTTTTATTTATTTTAAAATTTCAATGTAATTTTAGTATATTATAATTTTATCATAGTTTTATATTTTAGCATAGTTTTCAATTTTACAAGAACCAATATTCTATAACGTTGTAAATCCTATGCTTGTTTTATATTTTAACTTTTGGTGTAATTTTTATTGTGATTATAAATTTTGATTTGCCACTACAAGAAAAACATCCCCCAGCGACATATATTAGCGACGTGGTTATCACGTGAGTCAAAATGACTGGTTGCGACGTGATAACCACGTCAGAAAATATTTTATTAATTAAAAAATGAAACCACAGGGAAGTCAGTTGGGTTTTTTTGAAAAAATAGGTTGCGACATGACTAGCACGTCGCTACACTTTGTATTAAAAAATAAATAAATTAATTCTGACAGTTTTAATTGGAGGGAGATGAATTGCTTTTTGAAATTTGGTAGTGACGTTAGGTTCACGTCGCTACAATTGAGGGGGGAAAAAATATAAAGAAGTATGACTTGACTGATGACAGTGTGGCAGAGTGAAGTAATTATTTATAGGTAGCGACGTGATTGGCACGTGGCTAGGTTGCGACGTGAGAATCACGTCGCTACGTCTTTATATTTCAATTTCCAAAACACACGGTTACACGCAGCAAAGCAAAACATTATACTTTTGTTCATCTTCTCCATTTTCGGTTTCTTCCCCAAACCCACTCAACTCCATTGTTAAAAATTCCATCAAACCCAAATTAGTGACAAATTTCTTCTAACCCAAATTACTTTGAAGCAAGCAATCGTTGTAGAGTTGAATTTTACCGAGGTATATGTTGTTTTGTTGAATTTTATTTATTTGATTTTATTATTGTAATAAAAATTGAAAAAACTTGTGTTTTTGTTGTAGAAGTTAGAAGAACAAGATTGAGGAAGATTCATAGAAGGGAAGAAAATTAAATTGAAGAACATAGAGGTATTTTTGCATTATTTTATTTATTTTATATGTATTATATATAGGTTAGTATTGTTTGTATTATATATGTTTATTTGAATTAAAAATATATTTTAGTTAATTTTAGTTTTAGGTTAGTATTAGGTTAATATAGTTAAAATGAATTTAAAATGATAAGTTAGTATTATAGGTTAAATTTAGTTTTAGGTTTAGTAAAATAATATTTTTGAAAACAGAAATTAAAAATATAAAAAATTTGTTAATATTATTGTTAATATAAATATAAAAATTATTAATATTATTGTTATATACATATAAGATTTTTAATATTATGTTTATATATATAAAAAATTTGTTAGTATATACAAATAAAATAACAAAAATTTGAATATACATGAAAATTAAAATTTTAGAAAACAGAAAACAATATTAAAATTTATTTTCTAATAACAACAATTTTATTAGAGATATTCCATACTCTCTAGTTTAAAACAATATATGATAAAAATATAATATAAAACTAACAACATATAAATTTTTGTTTCTAATTTAAAACATAAATTTGTTAGTATATACATTTATAAAATTATAATATATATGTTAACACATAAATTTAAAAACAAATATTATAAAAAAATTTATATTAGTTGTAGTTTTTATTTATATGTTAAAAATATGAAGAAAAAAAAGAAAATATTAAAATAATAATTTATAAAATACATAATTTTAAAAGAGTATATATAATAAAAGTATATATATATATATATATATATATATATATATATATATATATATATATATATATATATATATATATATATATATATATATATATATATATATATAGTTTAAAACAATATATATTAAAAATATAATATAAAACTAACAACATATAAATTTTTGTTTCTAATTTAAAACATAAATTTGTTAGTATATACATTTATAAAAATTATAATATACATGTTAACACATAAAATACATAAAATATAATATACATGTTAACACATAAAATATAATATACATGTTAACACATAAAATTATAATATACATGTTAAAAATATGAATAAAAAGGAAATATTAAAATAATAATTTATAAAATACATGATTTTAAAAGAGTATATATAATAAAAGTATATATATATATATATATATATATATATATATATATATATATATATATATATATATATATATATATATATATATATATATATATATATATATAGTTTAAAACAATATATATTAAAAATATAATATAAAACTAACAACATATAAATTTTTGTTTCTAATTTAAAGCATAAATTTGTTAGTATATACATTTATAAAATTATAATATACATGTTAACACATAAAATACATAAAATATAATATACATGTTAACACATAAAATATAATATACATGTTAACACATAAAAATTATAATATACATGTTAAAAATATGAATAAAAAGGAAATATTAAAATAATAATTTATAAAATACATAATTTTAAAAGAGTATATATAATAAAAAGTCTATATGTTACATTATTGTTTTTAATATTTTATTATTTAAATTTTAAAAAGTAAATATATTATATAAAAGAGTATATATAATAAAAAGTAAATATATTATATAAATTTTATTATTTAAATTTCATTATATATATTTTATTATTTAACTTTTATTATATAATTTTATTATTTAAAATTTATTATATAAAATTTATTATTTAAATTTTATTATATAAATTTTATTATTTAAATTTTATTATATAAATTTTATTATTTAAATTTTATTACATAAATTAATTAATATAAAAAATAATTACTACATAATTTTTTAAAAAATAAAAATGTCACAATTAGCGACGTGATTTTCATGTCACTAATTAGTGACATGAAAATCACGTCGCTACTAAAGCTGCTACATGTCAGCATTCATGTTCCCTATACAAAGCTGTTGCCACGTGATTTACACGTCACTAATTAGTGACATGAAAATCACGTCGCTACTACTTTGCCACTTGTCCCTCAGCGACGTTAATGCCCACGTCGCTATTTTTGTTTTGTGACGTGATTTTTATGTTTGCCACGTTATTTTCACGTGGCAAATAAGCTTATTTTTTGTAGTGTGCAATAGAACTATAAAAAATGAATTAATTGTGATTTGTAATTATAATTGTGATTTGAAATTTTTACTTGTAAAATTAATTGAATTTTGATTGTAATTGTAGAATGTTGTTCAAATACTTTACACCCAAACCGAGATTTCCAAAGCCAGAGAAGCTTACTCCTTCAAATGGGCAGCCTGAAGAACCTTCTTCGGTCCCTTCTTCAAAAGACATACAACCGGAACCTCATTCGTCATATAAGGTGTTTAACAAAGGGGCTTATTTGGAGACGGATCCTGGAAAAAGAAGTCAAATTCTTGAGTATCATCCAAATGATCAAGATGAGGTAAGAAGAGCTTACCTTATGAATGAGCCATGTAAAATTAAATTAACTGAATATGAATCCACGAATATTGGGGGAAGGGATCGTTCTTTTCAATATAGTTGGCATGAAGAGTATGATTGGTTGAAATATAGTTTAGAAAAAGATGCTGTTTTTTGTTTGCCTTGTTTTGTGTGTTACAAAGTGTAATACGGTGAACTGACTTTGAGATTTTTGTATCGCAAATGTGCGGATAGCAAGAGTCGCCACCGACTTTTCTTTTATCCAATTAAGGGAAGGTAAAAAGTACAGAAAAAGACCTTCGTTAGATTCTGAGTAAAGGAGAAGGTTATGAAAAGGGAAGGTGTCATACCCCAAAATTTGCTCTCCATCTACTCAAGAGATTTCATACATCCATACTCAAGGGTTCCTCAAGAGTTAATCAGACAAACTCTCTCCTAGACAATCAACCCAAACTAGAGTTTGGTATCTCTCAAGTCAAGATGCACTTCCAACATCTCCAATGGCTTTCATGCCTCCTCATATGCTTCAAAGATTCTCCATGTCAAGTTTCAAGCCTTACAAGTCAAGTTTCCTCAGGCGATTGCTCAGATGGTTGAAAATCAATTGTATTGGACAAAAAGTCAACTGTGGTCAACATACAGTCAAACTTCATAATTTTTGGTCAACACCCTCATTTTGAAGTTATATTCATCATTTGATCAAGGGTTGATCATGATTCATCAAGAAAACTCAAGATTTGCTCAAAAGTCAAACTTTCTAAATTAGGGTTTCTAGGTGAAAAGTCAACTGAACTTTGACTGATCATAACTTTCTCATACTTTCTCAGAAATTTCCCACCAAAGCTTATTTTGAAGGAAATTCAATTCTCTACAACTTCATGTCTCACAAGAATGTCCAAAAAATGCTTCATTTGAGAGGTATAGCTCAAAACATTACAGGTCATTTTCAAAGTCAACAAAAAGTCAACTTTTTGTTTTGAAGATATATTGAGCATGGTAACTCCAATTGATATGAGACTAAAGACATTGTTTAGAGGACTCTTAGAGCTTTCCAAAAGTCCAAGAACACTCAAAAATGTGGAAAAGTGAGCAAGTTACACCATTCACAAGTTGGACAATTTTGAAAGAATGCACAAAGAGAGATACTTCAAAAAATCAAATCTTTTGCAAATGGGCCTACTTTTTCTTCATCCTAACTTATTCCTCATGCAATTAGGAGTATCCAAGCCCAATGCCACGAATTTTTATTTTATTTTCCTATTTAATTTGGAATTTATTCATTTAAATACAAATTAAATTGAAAAATAAAGTATAAAATCCAAATTAATTGCAAATTTGATTTTTACTCTTTCCTTGAGATCCAATTAACTCACAAATGCCAGCAATTTCGAAAATTGATCAAATTTGGCAAGATTGGATTGAGAATTAATCAAATTTTGAAAATTTGATTTTGTGAAAAAATCAAAATTGATTTCCATTGAATATTGATCAATTCTTTCCCAAATCAATCCCAAATCCATCCAACATATATACTTGATGCATACCAATTGCAAGAGGACGAAAAAATTGGCTCAGAAACCCTATTCTCAAACTGAAAAAATCGAGTTCTTGAAGCAACTAGCAATCCTTATTCCAGCCGTTTTCAATCAATTTTAAGGTGTCAAACACATTCCTTGATACCCCAGGAGTGATTCCAGATACTTACATTGCCAAAAAACATCCAGAATCAGAAAATACGATTTCGGTTTGTTCATCTTTTTTCCAAAATCGATTTTCAATTTTCATGCATTATTAACACATTTGGTTGTTGTTTTTGTGATTAGTGGGAAGATTGCAAGCGATCTGGGTTATTTGATTGAGTTTCCATGGCTTAGAACTCGTATTGCCATTGTTAGGTTTTCTGTGAACGAATTAGGGTTTTCGTTAATAGGAAAAATTGGCCAACAAGACCTATACCATTGCATTCGGAATGCTTCAAGGAATCGATCCATGGTCTTAGATATAATTTATATTGTGTGTGCTGCATTTTTGATTTTGCCAGGAACCTTAGTGACGAACAATGGCCGACGCTAACTTTCAAATATTTGAAATGAAGAAGACGATGGTTGGCGCAAGTTCGTGGCGAAGGAGAAGGCAACGCGTGTATTCCACTCAGTCCGTTTCCAAACAGTTGACACACTTGGCTCAGTTGGTCAGCGCGTTGGTTTTCAAGGATTGAAGTCAGGGTCACGAGTTCGAATCCTCCCAGGGCCAGTTTTTGCTTCTTTTTTCCAAACTTGCATGTTTTCTATATTTTTCATATTTTAAATATTTTCCATTCATTTTAATTTCTTTTCCATATTTTATTCTGCATTAAAAAAATCACCAAAATATTTATTCTTTTTGCATTTATATCATAAAAATCTTTATTTAATTTAATAAATTAAAAAACATATTTTTGCATGCATATTTATTTTTATTTATATTTTTGCATTTAATTCACTTTTAATTGCATTTTAATTATTAAATCTTTTCTAAAAAATCCCAAAAAATTATTGTAGCTTATTTATCTTATTTCCAGCATGTATTAATTTTCCCATATTAAAATTTGCATTTTTCTAACATTTTTCTCTTGTTCGATTCATATTGCATTTTCCGAATTCTTCTTTTTGTACAGGTTAATCCGATTCAGACGATTTTTCCTTTATCATTCTATTTTTCCAATAATGTAACTGTATATGGGATGTAATAGTTTAAATTAGGATTTTATTTTCCGCATTTTAAATTATGTATCTGCCCCAAAGCCATGTAATAGCGTAGGACATTTACATTTCCGCACTTTACATTCCGCATTTTACTTTCCGCACCCTATAAATTGCTAGTAATTAATTAGGCGTGTATGGCAAGACTAAAATTGAACATAGCCCACTAATTTGTAAGATAAAATATCTGAAACCAACACACTTCTTTCACACACGCACCCCTTAGGGTAATTCTCTCTCGATGCCTTTCGATTCAAAATGGTCATGTCCCTCGAACGTAGAGGTATTCTAGCACCGTTGCCTTTCAAACAAATCATCATAGCCCCTTCGATACAAAGATCATAAGACCCACGATGTCGCCTCCGAATACATGATCTTGACCCTCGATTGTCGCCTACGAAAAATGATGATAGTCCCTTCGAATGTGCTAGGATACTTCCTACAAGTTGCTTTCTATGACCATCCGACGTCCCTTCGAATGTCCCGCTTACATCCAACGAATGGAGCTACCTACTAACTAATGGTACGGCTAGCGCTATTCTAAAGGAACGTAAAGGTACGAAAATGACCAATTCTGAGTGGGTAAATAAAGTCTTTTAGTTGCTTGCTCTAAATCAAATGCTTTTCACACCACACACTCTTTTGTCAAAGTTCAAACTCTTTTCAAAACGAAACATTTCCGGACACTTTGTATACACTCCTACATGAGTCATTACAAAGTCAAAGCGAAATGCCTTTTTTTCAAAACATCTTTGTCAAACACACAGAAAGCAATTTTAAAAGGTAATCTAGAGCAACTAAGAGCCCGTAGAATAAACTACGGATGAAAAGGTGTTAATACCTTCCCTTTTCATAACCATTCTCCCGTACTCAGAATCTAACGAAGGTCTTTTTCTGTTACTTTTACCTTCCCTTAATTGGATAAAAATAAAAGTCGGTGGCGACTCTTGCTATCCGCACATTTGGATACAAAAATCCTATAAAGTCGAGTTCAAGTATTTGAGCTGGCGACTCTGTGGGACAATACCCTAAAAAGAGAGAATTGCCTTAGGGATTTCTAAATCACCTTTATTGCTTTTTGTTTGACTTGTATGCTTTATCTTTAAGGGTTGCTTGGGTATTATATTGTTGGGGATCCTACACGGATCCGGGTTTCTTTTAGGTAAGTGGCATTAGATCATCGCGACCGCTAGACGTATAACTAAGCGGTCAACATGATGGCTACGTTAGCGTGACACTTTGGTTGTCCGATACTCTTCATTCCCAAGTTGAAGATAGTATTTGGCCTGCGTGGTGTCATCAAGCGCTAACTAAACTTTTAGAACCTTAATTGACCCATCTTGGCCATTAGAAGGTAGTGAGATGGCGGCTTTGGTGTAGACCGAGGTTGGTTGATACTCGATGCTCGCTCATTGAGATTAGACTTTTGGGACATTTTCGATCGACCACTTGGCCGTCGTATTGAAATAAGCGCCTACAAGAAAGATCTGTGATGTGAGATTCCTAGAACCCGGTTACTATTATAGGACAGGATGAACCAACTCAAACTTTTGGTGGGGTAATCACCTATACCTCTTGCAAGCCTCAAACATAGGCTCATTGTGTGAATTGCTTGTGTGTGCTAAACATGACATCATGACATCATTCGCATTGCATATCATTTCTAACTATTTCAAGGACCTAGGGATTTATCTTTGCTCTGTTTTGTAGGAATCATGGCTTCTAGAAAGACTATCCGAATCAACTTCATGGGTATCCCTTCTCAGCTCAAAGAATTGGTTTCAGAAATTCTCGACCATGCTCAGTTCATCAAAAGACATGGTTATCTACTTGATTTGGTTATCTCCGGTTTTGAAGAAGATATGATGCATGTCCTATTCCAGTTCTTTGATCCGAAACACCATTGCTTCACATTTCCCGATTATCAGTTGGTTCCTACCTTAGAAGAGTTCTCTAAGCTACTTGGGGTACCTATTCTCGACCAAATGCCATTCACCGGTTTGGAAAAGGCTCCTAAGTACGAAGACATTGCATCCGCCTTACATCTTAAGCGCTCAGACATTGAAGCCAATTGGGAAACTAGAAGTGGAGTTAAGGGTTTACTTTCCAAGTTCTTAATCAAGAAAGCCCGAGAATTCCTCAAAGTTATAAGTTTCCATGCATTTGAAAACATTGTTGCCTTGCTAATTTATGGTTTGGTTCTATTCCCTAACTCGGATCAATTCATCGATATCAATGCCATCAAGTTGTTCCTTACCCGCAATCCAGTGCCTACCTTACTTGGAGACATCCTACATTCTCTCCACACTCGTACTACTAAGCGACAAGGAACTCTCATGTGTTGTATACCGTTACTTTCCAGGTGGTTTATTTCGCACCTTCCTCCATCAGTTTTGAAGAATGAACAAAGGTTGAGATGGTCTCAAAGGTTGATGTCACTCTCTCATTCAGATATCTGTTGGAATCTTTTCTCTCAAAAGGACTTCACATTCATTGAGCGTTGTGGAGAATTCCCTAATGTACCACTACTTGGTATAAGGGGAGGTATTACTTACAACCCTTCCTTAGCTCTACGTCAGTTTGGTTTTTCTCGAAAAGATGGTCCACATGATATGCTTCTCCAAGATGTTGTGTTCGACTACAACCACGATCTCGAATTCAAGCGAAGGTTCATACGCTTGGGGCATGGTAAAGAAGGCGATACCAAGACTTTGGGGCACCAAAACTCCATTCCTTGGGAACCTTACCTCAAATGGGTGCGAGCTCGAGCTCAAAACCTCATGATGCCATTCACGCTGTTTTACCGGTAATTATGGAACTGTTGCTATAGGTGGCGTACCTATCTTGTTCTCCATCCCGACATGCCCTCTTGATTTTGAAGACTTGAAGAGATCACGGATTCGACAAGAAGAAAGGGATACCTTTGAAGCTCGATGTTACAAGTGAGAAGAAAGTGTTAGATTTGACTAAGCTACTTTACGAGGAGCGAAACATCACGCTTACATCGGCACCAGAGGAAGCGCCATGGGAGACTTAGAGCTTTAGGATGTTTATGTTTTCTTTTATTGTTTTGAATTATCTCTTGTACTTAAAAAGAAAAAGGAATAATAAAAGTACTAATAAATGTTTGTTCATTGCTTGTTTAACAAATTTAAATCTCTTAGGTCCTTGAAAACATTGCATTGCATTTGCATAAACATCATAGCATAGCATAACATTGCATCACAGTACATTGGAGATTGGTTTTCTCATTTGCTCGCTATTTATTTTAGCGAAATGGCTCTTGAGCGTCATCAAAGATCTTCAAGCTCGAATGCTCGGTTTAGAGATGTTCACCAGTTTGGTCCAAGGCCAAGAAGATTTGAAGAAGCTCATCAACAAGAAGAAGAAGGTTGTTGGTCTCCTCAACATGGGTAGACGCTACAAAAGGGGTCCAAAAGTGGTCAGTCGGATCAAGCTCTCTGAAGGAAGTGTCCATACCGGGGAGTACCAAGGGTGATGAAGGTGACCGTGAGCCAAAGAAAGGAGAGAGGACCACTCGATTATAGCCAACACTCGATGAAGATGACAAGTACAAACAACTCGAAGACCGTCTGAATCTTGTGGAAAACTGAAGATGTCGGGATGAACTTTGATGATCGAGTCTTGTTCACAGTGTTGTGATTCCTCCCAAATTCAAAGTTCTGCTTTTGCCAAGTATGATGGCATGTCTTGCCCTAAGCTGCATTTGAAGTCCTATGTCCGGAAGATCAATCCCCATGATGAGAAAGTTGTGGATGCACTATTTTCAAGAGAGTTTGTCCGAACCCGTTGGAATGGTACTATCGACTAGAGAATGACCGTATCCGTACTTGGGTGACTTGGCGATGCTTTCTGACAGTATGAGTACAATCTGAATTGACACCCACTCGCATGCAACTACAAAGCATGTCTATGGGTCGTGATGAGAAGTTCAAGGAGTATGCTCGAAATGAGAGATCTAGCAGTGAGTTCAACCACCCTTGTCCAATAGGGAGTTGGTTGATATGTTTATGGGAACATTGGCCCATTCTTCAATCACGATTGGAAATTCTTCATCCGGATTCACCGGTGATATTGAAAAGGCGTATTGAAGTTTGGTATCAAAGTGGGAAGATTCGGATAGAGACATCTTCAATTGCGAAAAGATCTTTTGGTGGTAAGAAAGAAGCCAATCTGTGTATGGTTAGAAAAGCCGAGCCAAGACCGACCGTGCTCAATCGTGGGGCGGTTGTGATCTCGATCCTACATCGGACAACCTCCGCGAGACAACACGCGTAGTCGAACGCGCCCGAAGGCGGTTCTGAAGATCAACATGCCATTGTCGCAAGCCTTGCAACACATGTTGAAAGCGGTGATTACTTTGAGGATCCTCCTCGAATGTCAACACTTCCTCTCCAGTATAATCCTAATGCTAAGTGTGCTTACCATTCCAACACCCGAGGCACGACAACGACAATTGTTGGGCTCACGAAGAACAAAATTCAAGATATGATCGAAGCTAAGCAGTTGAGTTTGATCCTCGTTGAGACTCAAATGTGATCAATGCGCCTATGCCTAACCATGACAAGAGTTCCAATGTTGTTGGTGGCGATACTTATGTTTTCAACATAGATGAATTGACTATTCCTCGATGATTAAGAAGAATTTGTTGCAAGCGGTGTCAACCGGGATGCCTAGAAAGCTGTCGTTGGTGCCCGCACCCGATGGTTGCGCTTGGTTGAGAAGACATGTTCGATGCATGATGGATAACCGTGAGATACTATTTACGAAACCACTGTGCGTGTGTGAAGAAATGTCTAAGTTGAAGATTGACAATGCGAATGAAACAGTACCATCATGTGGGATACCTTGGGGCCAAGTGGAAAGTTCGATTACATGGTGAAGTACACATTCACGAGTTACAAGATTCCTATTGAAGATGTTAAGGCGCCGGATGGGGTGACGATTTCCAGAAGACTATCTTGATGTTAACACAATAAGGTTTCCTCTGTTGATCCTGCCTAGAGTGGCACCTCTCATTATTACTTCTCAAGGCCGGTTCCATATTCCTCGACAAGGCTATCCTTGGAATTATGGAGTGATGTTTACTATCATGGCGTCAAGCAAGACCCTCGACCATTGAAGATCTTACGATTGAAGCTACCATTCCGACATTGACAACATCACGGATCCGATAAGGTGACCGAACGGAAGAGTATTCTCTCAGATCTCTCCTCCCAACTGCGACTCAACTCGCATTCCGTCTACTCCACCAATATCGGCTAGAGGAAAGAACGGTGGCCCATCACGCTCAAGGAAGTACCAAAGGAATTCAAGACACCTCAAACAAGAAATGGAGAAATTCGAAGATTATCAAGAAGAGTGATTACAATGTTGTGGAACAGTTGGGACGAGACTCCGTCAAGATTTCCATGCTTGCTCTGCTCTTGTGCTCGAGGCTCATGCTAATGCCTTGGTGAAGTTTGAAGAATGCTCATGTGCCGCAAGACACTACCGATCAATTCAAGTTTGTATTGCTAGCTGGCTGCCAACAACGGCCTAGGCTTCTCGATCTTGATTTGACTCCTGGAAAGAAACATAACAAAGCCTTGCACATCTGTTGAATGCAAGGGTACTACCATCTCATGTTTTGGTTGACACGGTTACGCTCGAATATCCTACGAAAGCGCTTTTGATTGACTCGATGTCGAAGGATTGGTTACGAGACCAGTGACATTATTGTGAGAGCTTTTGATGGTTCTAAGCGAGCGTGCTTGGAAACTCACTCTGCTGTTAAAGTCGGTTCCGGACTTTTGACTCTACTTTCTTTGTCATGGACATCCGTCCGCTTACTCTGTCTACTGACGCCCTTGGATACATGGGCGTTACTCTACCTTGCATCGCCAAGTATCCGGTGAAAGGAAGGTTGTCACGATATCGGTGAAGAGGAATACATGGTCGATCATCTGATCGTTCCGATACCTCGAGATGGAGGTAAATTCTTCGAGACTCCCTGTCAAGCTTTTGAAACAATACCCAGAGTCATGCCTGTTGACTCTCCTGTCACTCCTGAGGTTACACAAGTTCCGCCTAGGATGGCCTCACTGAAAGATGCTCAAGCTGCTGTTGAAGAAGGTGGTACTATTTGGGGACAGCTCCCTGATCTTCCTTTCAAATCTAACAAGACTGGTTTAGGCTTCACCATCAAGGTCGAAGATGATACGCGACGTGCCGCCAACTTCCCTTCCGCATTAGCTAGAGTGGAATCCATGCTATAGAAGACGACGACAACGGCTTCGACATCAGCAAGTGGATCTTCCCAACTCCAGACAATGGGCTCAGCAATTGGAAGACTGAAGACGTCATACCAATCTCCTTTAGCCAGGAGTAATTGCTCTTGTTTTGTTTTGCTTTTCGTATTTCTTTATGTTTTGAACAATGAACTTTGAAAGCCTAGTGCCTTGCCCGGGGCATCATGGCTCGTTTGCGAGGGTTATTATCATCGTTTGCGTATTTTCATTCAATAAATTCGTTTGACTTTTGCATTCAATTGTTTGTTTTCTTTCTTTTACTTTATCACCCTTCAAAAAGCTATGTGTTTCTTACACACCACGTGATACTGCGAATCACTCGAATCTCGTTAATATGACTATGCTAGTGCTAAATATGACTTTGATAATCCGATCTACCAAGTCAAGCGAAAGTGAGGAAGATTGTGAAGTGCCGGAGAACTTGCTATGCTACAACAAGAAAAGCGAGTTATCTGACCACCACGAGAAGTTGAGGTTGTGAATTTGAGTCTTGAAAAGAAAGAGATCAAGATAAGGCGGGTCTTGAGAACGTGTTAAAGAAAGGTTGGTTCGGATGCTACGAGACTATGTTGAGGTTTTGCTTGGTCATACGAAGACATGCAGTTTAGACATTGATATTGTGGTACACGATTGCGCAAAGGAAGGTTTTCTCGGTGAAAGCAGAAGGTTCGTCGTATCGTCGACGAGAGAAAATCAAAGCATCGCTTCAACTGGTTTCCTAGCCGTTCCTATCTGGGTTGCTAATGTGGTACCGTGCCTAAGAAGGATGGTAAGGTACGAATGTGTGTGGATTACGAGATCGAACAAAGCGAGTCCAAAGATGATTTCCACTTCCTCATATTGATGTTACGGTTGACAATACGCTCGGCATAAGGTTTTCTCCTTCATGGATGGTTTCTCGGTTACAATCGGATCAAAATGGCTCCCGAAGACATGGAAGACTACTTTCGTTACGGTGGGGTACTACGCTACAAGGTTATCGTTGGCGGCGCCACTTATCGGTGCTATGGTGACATTGTTTCACGACATGATTCATCACGAGATAGAGGTCTCGTCGGCGACATGATAGCTCGATCACGATGAAGAAGAACATCTTGGTCATTTGCGCTTGACGGGTTAAAAAATGCAGTTGAGACTCAATCCCAACAAGTGCAGTCAGGAAAACTCCTAGGGTTTGTAGTCGAAGAGGTATTGAGGTTGATCCCATCAAAGTTAAAGCTATTCAAGAAATGCCACGCACCGAGAAGGAAGTCGAGGTTTCTTGGGCCGATTGAACTACATTGCAGATTCATTGCACACCGCTACTTGTGAGCCAATCTTCAAGTTACTAAAGAAAGATCAAGTAGTGGAATGGAATGCGATTGCTGATCGCTTTTGACAAAATCAAGGAGTACCTTGAATCCTCCTATTCTAATGCCCCGGAAGAAGACCTCTTATCATGTACTTGTGTTAGAGAACTCAATGGGGTGTGTGTTGGGGCAACACAGTCGAAAGAGCAATATACTACCTTAGCAAAAGTTTACCGGTGAAACAAGATACTCGCTTGAGAAAACTTGCAACGCTTTGGCTTGGGCTGGCTAAACATATATGTTGACTCACACTACTTTGTTGATTTCTAAGATGGATCCAATAAAATACATATTTGAGAAACTAGCTCTCTCGGGAAGAATAGCAAGATGGCAAATGATCTTGACCGAATATGACATCCATACACTTCTCGAGCGGTCAAAGGAAGTGTAGTAGCCGATCATTTGGCTCATCAAGCCGTAGATGACTATCGATCTATCAATTTCAGATGAAGATGTTTTACTAGTTCGATTGAAGAACGAAGAACCGGACCGAACAAGGATCCCGATGGACTATGGTCTTTGATGGAGCCTCAACGCAATGGCATTGGCGCCATCATTACATCCCTACATGGACATCGCCTTTCACCGCAGATTATGGTTGCACTAACAACATGGCCGAAGCGTGCATCATGGGTCTTAAAGCTGCTATTGACTTAAGAATCAAGTTCTTACAAGTGTATGGAGACTCGACTTTAGTGATCGGTTAAGGCGAGTGGGATAAGCATCCGAATCTCATTCCATATCGAGCATGTTCGAGTTTGATTCCCTACTTTGAAGAGATTACTTTTGATCACGATTGGCGCGCGTTAGCTACTATGTCATCTATGTTCAAGGTCGGATGGGACAACGAGGCTCCCCGGATCATCATTGAGAAGTTTGAACCAGCATATTATGTGAGCTTGATACGAAGAGAAACCTTGGTACTATGGCGTGAAGAGGTATCTTGAGACTCAAGAATATCCGAGGGCATCATTAATAAGAAGTTCATGAGAAGATTCGCATCAAATTCTTTCTCAAGAACGACATCTTATACAAGCGCAACCACGACTTGCCTACCAAAACGACAATGCGTATCATGGAAGAGTTACGCGCATTTGGTACCCACTCCGGTGGACATACGATGGCTAAGAAGATTTTGAGAAGTTACTATTGGTCCACCATGGAAGCGATTGTCACCACGCTCGATCTTGTCACAAATGCGGTTATGCCAAAGTACGTACCTCCGGTACCTCGAGCGTTTAACTTCTCCTTGGCCTTTTGCAATATGGGGCATTGACATGATTGGAGAAATTAAGCCCGACTTCCAATGGACATCGTTTCATCCTTGTGGCAATAGATTATTTCACCAAGTGGGTAGAAGCGACCTCGTATGCATCATTACCAAGAATGTAGTGGCTCGATTCATCAAGCATAATCTTATCATCGGTATGGCACTCACGAAAGGATTATCACAGATAACGGTTCCAATCTCAACAATAAGATGATCACCGAACTCTGCACGCGATTCAAGATCAAGCATCACAATTCATCTCCTTATCGGCCTAAGATGAGCAGCGCGTGGAAGCCGCTAATAAGAACATTAAGAAGATTATCGAAGATGACGGTGACTTACAAAGATTGGCATGAAATGTTACCATTTGCTCTTCATGGTTATCGCTTTCTGACGAACATCAGCGGGCAACCCCTTCTCTCTTGTGTGCGGTATGGAAGCGTCCACCCATCGAGGTTGATACCCTCACGAGTCCTCCAGGAGGCGAGTTAGGCGAAGCGATTGGGTCGGACTCGCCTTGACCAGATTAACTTGATTGATGAGAAGCGACTCGCGTCCATCGCCATGGACAGATCTATCGAAGCGAATGATCGAGCATTTAACAAGAAGGTCAAACAAGTCTACCAAGTTGGTGATCTAGTAGTCAAGCGCATCATTCTTCCACAAGGTGATCCCGGGGCAAATGGACTCCCACCTATGAGGGACCATTTGTAGTTAAAACAGTGTTTTCGGAGCTATGATACTTAGCACCATGGATGGTGAAGATTTCCCACACCACGCAGACATAGTCAAAAATACTACATAAAAAGACCCGCTAGGTCGGTGGCCTAGGCAAAAATAAGGGCATCTGGCGAACCAAAGGTTCGGGCAAAAGTTAAGGATATATACAAAACATGTACACGGCAAGTCGAAAACACGAAAAGGCGGCTTGGGCAAGAAAGGGTATCGGTGGCGAAAACCGAAAGGCGGTCTAGGCAAAGTTAGGGATTCAAGCGTCGACTATGTCTCTTCGGATCACTGCTTCCGGACTACTATTAGCATTCAAGATTCAAATGGCGAAGATCAGTCTACTCACTTTCTACTGACATCAAGGAGATGAGATAGTCGAAATATATGAGTACTAGCATAGTTGGAACTTAACGAGATTGTTTCGCATAGCTTTTACCTTTCTTGTGTACAAACTACTTGGCCATACCACCTTTCAAATAAGCATAAATTTCTTTCTCTTTACAATTTTTGTTGTTGTCATTTGCAATAAGTCCAACGTTTGCTTTGAATGACTATACGCATTTGACAATAAGAATCTAATCGCAAACATACGAAAAGTGAACATACAAAAGTACTTACTAGCTCCGAGGTGGGACGGACGAAAGTCACCAAAGCGTTCCCCACGAGCAAGATCCTGCAGAGGTGTCACTCACAACACAATTTCCCGTGAGCAAAGGGAATCCAGCTGCAAATCCACTCAACTAAGTAATGTTACATCGGTCTCAGCGGTAACACCTCACCCCAATCGGTATTTATCCCGGTATCTCGATCCGTTCCTTTTTCCCCGGCGGTATCGGACCCAAGACTTGGTCGAGATAGTGCATCGGAGAAACTACATCTTCATTCCCCGAGGTTACAACGAGTTCCTGACTCTCCCAGCCCGGTCTCCCGGCAACTATCAAATTCTCTCCAGCGAGATCTACACTCAGAATCCTCAGTAGAGCGCCTCCTAAATTTCCTCAGCAGGATCTACATACAAGGTCCCCAACGGATCGCCTCCCAGATTCTCCTCAGCAGGGTCTATATGTGAGATCTCCAACAACGAGCTTCTCAAATATCTACCTTCCTCAACAATATCTAGGCCCAAGACTTGGTCAGATAGTGCATCGGAGGAATCCCGGATATCTTTCTTCTCTTTCAAAAGCAGAGTTCTCACCTACTCAATTCCCCAAGCAGAAGTCAGAAATCTTCAAACAGAGCATCCGCATCTTCTTCAAGATGGATATGTTTTGAAATACCACAACATCTATCATTCATACATAAAGTCATAATTCATGCATATGTCATTCATATACACTGTCATGCATCATACTTTGCATAAAACTAACCAATATTCTATCAAAGTTCCTCTTGTTTTCTCCAAAGCGGTGTGATCACTTGATGCAAGCAGGTCCGAGTTAAGCCCAAGCGGAAAACTATCGAAAGACCACACTGGTTGTCCTCCGACGGTGGTCGAGATTAAGCCGAATCGGCGGAAAACTATCGAAAGACCGCCCTTGATCGCCCTCCGACGGTGGTCGAGTTAAGCCCGAATCGGCGGAAAACTATCGAAAGACCGCCCTTGGTCCCTCGACGGCGGTCCAAGATTAAGCCCGAATCGGCGGAAAACTATCCGAAAGACCGCCTCGGTTATCCTCCGATATGAGCAATGGATCAACACCGATGCTGGAAGCTATCCATTTTTGCCAACTCAATCTCCCTCGAGTAATCGACGAAGATTTATTCGACCCTTCCTATTATCAGCGGTGACTACAGAATGCGACTCGGTTGCCTTGGATGGCATCTTAAGCCCATCTCCGACTACTTATCAGATGCTTCACTTTGAATCTGCATATATGGTTAAAATCAATACAAACCAATAACTTCATTCAAAATGAACACGAAGTCTAACGTCGACTCCTCGGATGGCATCTTAAGCCCGTCTCCATTTCACTTCGAAGCGTCTGAGCCTAGCGTACGGCTCACTCCCGGCATCGATCTTTCGGATGGCATCTTAAGCCCATCTCCGTCAATTCTCCTATCAACAATCTCGAGTCTAGCGTCGACTCATTCACCGACTTCTCAAAGCGGCGTACAAGGTTCGCATCATCGACCACCGCGAGTGCAAATTTTCGGTGTACTCGGTGTTCAATCATCTTACCTCCGGTCACGAAAGACAAGCATGTCAATCTAACCCTTCGGTACAAGAAGATTGAGCAGGGGCAGTGTCATACCCAAAATTTGCTCTCCATCTACTCGAGATTTCATACATCCATACTCAAGGGTTCCTCAAGAGTTGATCAGACAAACTCTCTCCTAGACAATCAACCCAAACTAGGGTTTGGTATCTCTCAAGTCAAGATGAACTTACAACATCTCCAATGGCTTTCATGCCTCCTCATATGCTTCAAAGATTCTCCATGTCAAGTTTCAAGCTTTACAAGTCAAGTTTCCTCAGACAATTGCTCAGATGGTTGAAAATCAGTTGTATTGGACAAAAAGTCAACTGTGGTCAACATACAGTCAAACTTCATAATTTTTGGTCAACATCCTTATTTTGAAGTTACATTCATCATTTGATCAAGGGTTGATCATGATTCATCAAGAAAACTCAAGATTTGCTCAAAGTCAAACTTTCTAAATTAGGGTTTTAGGTGAAAAGTCAATGAACTTTGGTGATCATAACTTTCTCATACTTTCTCAAAATTTTCCCACCAAAGCTTATTTTGAAGGAAATTCAATTCTCTACAACTTCATGTCTCACAAGAATGTCAAAAATGCTTCATTTGAGAGGTATAGCTCGAAACATTACTGGTCATTTTCAAAGTCAACAAAAGTCAACTTTTGTTTTGAAGATATATTGAGCATGGTAACTCCAATTGATATGAGACCAAAGACATTGTTTAGAGGACTCTTAGAGCTTTCCAAAAAGTCCAAGAACACACAAAAATGTGGAAAATTGAGCAAGTTACACCATTCACAAGTTGGGCAATTTTGAAAGAATGCACAAAGAGAAATACTTCAAAAATCAAATCTTTTGCAAATGGGCCTACTTTTTCTTCATCCTAACTTATTCCTCATGCAATTAGGAGTATCCAAGCCCAATGCCACGAATTTTTATTTTATTTTCCTATTTAATTTGGAATTTATTCATTTAAATACAAATTAAATTGAAAAATAAAGTATAAAATCCAAATTAATTACAAATTTGATTTTACTCTTTCCTTGAGATCCAATTAACTCACAAATGCACAATTTGAAAATTGATCAAATTTGGCAAGATTGGATTGAGAATTAATCAAATTTTGAAAATTTGATTTTGTGAAAAAATCAAAATTGATTTCCATTGAATATTGATCAATTCTTTCCCAAATCACTCCCAAATCCATCCAGCATATATACTTGATGCATACCAATTGCAAGAGGACGAAAAAATTGGCTCAGAAACCCTATTCTCAAACTGAAAAAATCGAGTTCTTGAAGCAACTAGCAATCCTTATTCGGTAGTTTTCAATCAATTTTAAGGTGTCAAACACATTCCTTGATACCCGGAGTGATTCAGATACTTACATTGCCAAAAACATCGAATCGAAAATACGATTTCGGTTTGTTCATCTTTTTCCAAAATCGATTTTCAATTTTCATGCATTATTAACACATTTGGTTGTTGTTTTTGTGATTAGTGGGAAGATTGCAAGCGATGGGTTATTTGATTGAGTTTCCATGGCTTAGAACTCGTATTGCCATTGTTAGGTTTTACGTGAGCGAATTAGGGTTTTCGTTAATAGGAAAAATTGGCCAACAAGACCTATACCATTGCATTCGAATGCTTCAGGAATCGATCCATGGTCTTAGATATAATTTATATTGTGTGTTGCATTTTGATTTTGCGGGAACCTTAGTGACGAACAATGGCGGCCTTAACTTTCAAATATTTGAAATGAAGAAGATGATGGTTGGCGAGTTCGTGGCGAAGGAGAAGCAGCGTGTATTCCACTCGGTCCGTTTCAAACAGTTGACACACTTGGCTCGGTTGGTCGGTAGCGTTGGTTTTCAAGGATTGAAGTCGAGGTCACGAGTTCGAATCCTCGAGGCGATTTTGCTTCTTTCCAAACTTGCATGTTTTCTATATTTTCATATTTTAAATATTTTCCATTCATTTTAATTTCTTTTCCATATTTTATTCTGCATTAAAAAAATCACCAAAATATTTATTCTTTTTGCATTTATATCATAAAAATCTTTATTTAATTTAATAAATTAAAAAACATATTTTTGCATGCATATTTATTTTTATTTATATTTTTGCATTTAATTCACTTTTAATTGCATTTTAATTATTAAATCTTTTCTAAAAAATCCCAAAAAATTATTGTAGCTTATTTATCTTATTTCCAGCATGTATTAATTTTCCCATATTAAAATTTGCATTTTTCTAACATTTTTCTCTTGTTCGATTCATATTGCATTTTCCGAATTCTTCTTTTTGTACAGGTTAATCCGATTCAGACGATTTTTCCTTTATCATTCTATTTTTCCAATAATGTAACTGTATATGGGATGTAATAGTTTAAATTAGGAATTTATTTTCCGCATTTTAAATTATGTATCTGCCCCAAAGCCATGTAATAGCGTAGGACATTTACATTTCCGCACTTTACATTCCACATTTTACTTTCCGCACCCTATAAATTGCTAGTAATTAGGCGTGTATGGCAAGACTAAAATTGAACATAGCCCACTAATTTGTAAGATAAAATATCTGAAACCAACACACTTCTTTCACACACGCACCCCTTAGGGTAATTCTCTCTCGATGCCTTTCGATTTAAAATGGTCATGTCCCTCGAACGTAGAGGTATTCTAGCACCGTTGCCTTTCAAACAAATCATCATAGCCCCTTCGATACAAAGATCATAAGACCCACGATGTCGCCTCCGAATACATGATCTTGACCCTCGATTGTCGCCTACGAAAATGATGATAGTCCTTGAATGTGCTAGGATACTTCCTACAAGTTGCTTTCTATGACCATCCGGCGTCCCTTGAATGTCCCTTACATCCACGAATGGAGCTACCTACTAACTAATGGTGCGGCTGGCGCTATTCTAAAGGAGCGTAAAGTGCAACGACCAATTCGAGTGGGTAAATAAAGTCTTTTAGTTGCTTGCTCTAAATCAAATGCTTTTCACACACACTCTTTTGTCAAAGTTCAAACTCTTTTCAAAGCGAAACATTTCGGACACTTTGTATACACTCCTACATGAGTCATTACAAAGTCAAAGCGAAATGCCTTTTTCAAAACATCTTTGTCAAACACACGAAAGCAATTTTAAAGGTAATCTAGAGCAACTAAGAGCCGTAGAATAAACTACGGATGAAAAGGGTGCTAATACCTTCCCTTTCATAACCATTCTCCGTACTCGAGAATCTAACGAAGGTCTTTTACATTACTTTTACCTTCCCTTAATTGGATAAAAATAAAAGTCGGTGGCGACTCTTGCTATCCGCACATTTGGATACAAAAATCCTATAAAGTCAGTTCACCGTATTACAGAAGGTATTAGCACCCCTTTTCATCCGTAGTTATCTACGGGCTCTTAGTTGCTCTTAGATCACTTTAAAAATGTGCTTTCTGTGTGTTTGACAAAAATGTTTTGAAAAGGGCATTTCACTTTGACTTTGTAATGATTCATGTAGGAATGTATACAAAGTGTTCGAAAATGTTTCATTTTGAAAAGAGTTTGAACTTTGAAAAAAGTGTGTGGTGTGAAAAAGTATTTTGTTTGAGCAAGCAACTAAAAGTCTTATTACCTACTCAGAATGGTCGTTTTCGTGTTATTTTACGTTCCTTTAGAATAGCGCTATCCATACCATTAGTTGGTAGGTAACCCTATTTGTTGGATGTAAGCGGGACATTCGAAGGGACATCGGATGGTCATAGAAGGCAACTTGTAGGAGTATCCTAGCACATTCGAAGGGACTATCATCATTTTCGTGGCGACAATCGAGGTCAAGATCATGTATTCGTGGCGACATCGTGGGTCTATGATCTTTGTATCGAAGGGACTATGATGATTTGTTTTGAACAGCGGTGCTAGAATACCTACGTTCGAGGGACATGACCATTTGTATTCGCAAGGCAACGAGAGAGAATTATCCTAAGGGGTGCATGTGTGAAAAGAGTGTGTCAATTCAGATATTTTATCTTGGAATTATGAATGAGCTATGTCCAATTTTAATCATGCCATACACGCCTAATTACTAGCAATTTATAGGGTGCGGAAATTAAATTGCGGAAAGTAAAATGCGGAAAGATAAATCCTACGCTATTACATGGCTTTGGGGCAGATACATAATTGAAAGTGCGGAAAATAAAAGTCCTAATTAAACTATTACATCCCATAGGCAATTACATAATTGAAAAAGAAAAAGCAATAAAAATCGTCCGAAACGGTATAACCTGTGAACAGATGCAAAAATCGGAAAACGGAAGAAAAATGCATAAGAGGAAAATGTTAGCAAAAATAAGTATTTTTGAATGAGAAAAAGTTTTTGTGTTAATAATGACATTAATATGATAAAATAATTTTTTGGTAATTTTTGGAGTTAATTTGATAATTTAAAAATAATTAAAAGCTATTTAAATGATTAATTAGCAATTAAATTAAATATGCATGCTGTCATACCCCAAAATTTGCCCTCCATCTACTCAAGAGATTTCATACATCTATGCTCAAGGATTCCTCAAGAGTTGATCAGACAAACTCTCTCCTAGACAATCAACCCAAACTAGGGTTTGGTATGTCTCAAGTCAAGATGAACTTCCAACATCTCCAATGGCCTTCATGCCTCCTCATGTGCTTCAAAGATTCTCCATGTCAAGTTTCAAGCCTCACAAGTCAAGTTTCCTCAGACAATTGCTCAGATGGTTGAAAATCAGTTGTATTGGACAAAAGTCAGCGTGGTCAACATACAGTCAAACTTCATAATTTTGGTCAACATCCTCATTTTGAAGTTACATTCATCATTTGATCAAGGGTTGATCATGATTCATCAAGAAAACTCAAGATTTGCTCAAAAGTCAAACTTTCTAAATTAGGGTTTCTAGGTGAAAAGTCAATGAACTTTGGTGATCATAACTTTCTCATACTTTCTCGAAATTTTCCACCACCTCTTGTTTTGAAGGAAATTCAATTCTCTACAACTTCATGTCTCACAAGAATGTCCAAAAATGCTTCATTTGAGAGGTATGGCTCAAAACATTCTGGTCATTTTCAAAGTCAACAAAAGTCAACTTTTGATTTGAAGATATATTGAGCATGGTAACTCCAATTGAGATGAGACCAAAATTGTTGGTTAGAGGACTCTTAGAGCTTTCTAAAAAGTCCAAGAACACTCAAAAATGTGGAAAATTGAGCAAGTTACACCATTCACAAGTTGGGCAATTTTGAAAGAATGCACAAAGAGAGATACTTCAAAATCAAATCTTTTGCAAATGGGCTTGCTTTTCTTCATCCAAACTTATTCCTCATGCAATTAGGAATATCCAAGCCCAATGCCACGAATTTTTGATTTATTTTTCTATTTAATTTTGAATTTATTCATTTAAATACAAATTAAATTTTAAAATAAATTATAAAATCAAAATTAATTGAAAGATTGATTTTATTCCTTCCTTGAGATTCAAGAAATTCATTAAAAGCCAGCAATTTCGAAATTGGATCAAAAAAGGCAAGATTGGATTGAAATTGATCAAGTTTTGAAAATTTGATTTTCATGAAAAAATCAAATTTGATTATCATTGATTATTGATCAAATCTTTCCCAAAACAATCCCAAATCCATCCAGCATATATACCTGATGCATACCAATCACAAGGGAACGAAAAAATTGCCTTGGAAACCCTATTCTCAAACTGAAAAAATCGTGTCCTTGAAGCAATTTGCAACCCTAGTTCCTGCTGTTTTCAATCGATTCTAAGGTGTCTATTGCATTCCTTGATACCTCTTGAGTCGATCGGACCCTCACATTGCTCAAAACCATCCGAATCAAGGAATCACGAATCGGTTTGTTCATACTTTTTCAAAATCGTGTTTCATTATTCATGCATTATTAACAAGTTTTGATGTTTGTTTCATGCTTAGAACAAAGTTTGCAAGCGATGCGGGTTAATTGCATTTCCATGGCACGAAACGTAATATGCCATAACTAGGGTTCTGAGCTCGATTTAGGGCTTGGCTTATTAGGAAAAATTGGACCATGAGACTAGCACCAGTGAATTCGGAATGACGTCCTGAATCGAACCATGGCTTTAGAATTAATTTATATTATGTGTGCTTGATTTTCGTTTTAGCCAGGGCTGTAGCGTCGAGCAAAAGCCGACGCTGAAGTTTCAAAAATTCAAAACGAGGAAGATGAAGTTTGGCGCGGAGACGAGGCAACCAGGGCATGACGCGTGCTTGTAATCCGTCCGTTCCGTTTCATTGACACGCGTGCGCTCCAGCTCAGATGGCAAAGGCGTGGGCTTGTGAGAGGAATGTCTCCAGTTCGATCCCTGGCCATGACATTTGATTATTTTTCACAAGTTTGCAAACTATTTTCTATTTTTCATGTTTTAATATTTTTGCATTGTTTTAATTTCTTTTCATAATTTTTATTCTGCATTAAAAAATTACCAAAAAATATTTTCCTTTTGCATTTATTTTCTAAAAATCTTTATTTAATTTAATAAATTAAAAAACATATTTTTGCATGCATATTTATTTTTATTTGTAATTTAGCATTTAAATCATTGTAAATTCATTTTAAATTATGAAATTGCATCTAAAAAATGCCAAAAAATTATTTTAACTCATTTATCTTATTTCCAGCATATAATAATTTTTCTCATATTAAAATTTTCATTTTTCTAACATTTTTGCTCTTGTTCGATTCATATTGCATTTTCCGATTTCTTCTTTTTGTACAGGTTGATCTGATTCATACGATTTTCTCTTTATCATTTTATCATATTATTTTCCAATAATGTAACTGTTCATGGGATGTAATAGTTTAATTTAGGGTTTTATTTTCCGCATTTTAAATTATGTATCTGCCCCAAAGCCTTGTAATAGCGTAGGACATTTATCTTTCCGCACTTTATATTCCGCATTTTACTTTCCGCACCCTATAAATTGCTAGTAATTAGGCGTGTATGGCAAGACTAAAATTGAACATAGCCCACTAATTTGCAAGATAAAATATCTGAAATCAACACACTTCTTTCACACACGCACCCCTTAGGGTAATTCTCTCTCGATGCCTTTCGATTCAAAATGGTCATGTCCCTCGAACGTAGAGGTATTCTAGCACCGTTGCCTTCCAAACAAATCATCATAGTCCCTTCGATACAAAGATCATAAGACCCACGATGTCGCCTCCGAATACATGATCTTGACCCTCGATTGTCGCCTACGAAAAAATGATGATAGTCCCTTCGAATGTGCTAGGATACTTCCTACAAGTTGCTCTCTATGACCATCCGATGTCCCTTCGAATGTCCCGCTTACATCCAACGAATGGAGCTACCTACTAACTAATGGTATGGCTAGCGCTATTCTAAAGGAATGTAGAAGTACAACAAAACGACCAATTCTGAGTGGGTAAATAAGACTTTTAGTTGCTTGCTCTATCAAATGCTTTTCACACCACACACTTTTTTCAAAGTTCAAATTCTTTTTTCAAAGTTCAAAAACATTTCCGAACACTTTGTATACACTCCTACATGAGTCATTGCAAAGTCAAAGCGAAATGCCTTTTTTTCAAAACATCTTTGTCAAACACACAGAAAGCAATTTTAAAAAGTGATCTAGAGCAACTAAGAGCCCGTAGATAACTACGGATGGAAAGGAGTGCTAATACCTTCCCTTTTCATAACCATTCTCCCGAACTCAGAATTTAACGAAGGTCTTTTTCTGTTACTTTTACCTTCCCTTAATTGGATAAAAATAAAAGTCGGTGGCGACTCTTGCTATCCGCACATTTGGATACAAAAATCCTACAAAGTCAGTTCACCGTATTACACATGCAAAAATAATATTTTTAATTTTAAAAACTAAATAAACATTTTTCTGATGACTATGCAAAAAATAAATATTTTTGGTGTTTTTTAAATGCATGATAAAAATATTAGAAGATAAATTAAAATGCATGGAAAATATTAAAAAAAGAAAATATGAAAATATAAGAAAATGTTAGTTTTTCAAACTTGTAAAAAATATTTGCCATGGCTGGGACTCGAACCGGTGACCTTTCCTTCACAACCACGCGCCTTGACCAACTGAGCTGGAGCGTCCACGTGTTTAAGATTTGCAAAGAATTGCTTTTAAACGCTGTTGACTTCTAATTGCCCAGAACGCGCGCGAAGATCTTCATCTTCTTCGTTTGAATTTTTGAAAAGCTAGCGTCGGCCAAGGTTCGACGCTACAGCCCCTGCAATATCTAAAATCTCATACACGTAATATAAATGTATTGTGAGTACATAAATTGATTGCAAATTGAATTCTAAACACGATGGTGGTGGTCTTTTCGTCCAATTTAACCGATTTAGGAAAACCCCAAACTGGTTCAGAAAACCCTAATCATGGTAATTCACGTTTCAGGCCATGGAAATACAATTAGACTATCCAGAAAGTTTCCAAGCTTCGTTCTAAACACAAAACAAGCAACAAAACATGTTAAAAATGCATGAGAATTGAAAATCGATTTTGGAAAAGGAAGAGCAAACCGAAATCGGGATTGCTTGATTCTTGATGGTTTTGCAACTTGTAAAGGTCTGGATCGACTCTAAAGACACCAAGGAATGTGATGGAATGCTCAAAATCAACTGAAATCCACTGAAACCAAGGCTGCAGATTGCTTGAAGGTCACGGATTTTTTGACTTTAGGTTAGGGTTCTTGAGGCAATTTTTCTGTTCTTTCTTGTGTGATATACATTGTATATTTATAATGGATGAAAATTGAGCTGATTTGAGGAACAAATAATCATCAATCAATGCAAAGATTATTTGATTTTGTACAAAATCAAATCTTATCTTTTTTGATCAATTTTCATCAATTCCTTGCCAAATCAAAACCAATTTCGAAATTGACAGCTTTTGGTGAGTTGCTTGGACCTCAAGGATGAGAGAAAAAATCAATTTGCATTTAATTTTGATTTTATACCTTATTTTTTAATTTAATTTGTATTTAAATGAATAAAATCCAAATTAAATAGAAAAATAAAGTTAAAATTCGTGGCATTGGGCTTGGATGTTCCAAATTGTCTAAGGAACAAGTTTGAATGAAGAAAAACTAGGCCCGTTTGCAAAATTTTGGATTTTTACAAGTATCTCTCTTTGTGCACCTCTTCAAAAACGCCCAACTTGTGCAAGGTGTATTTTGCTCAATTTTCCACATTTATGAGTGTTCTTGGACTTTTTAGAAAGCTCTAAGTGTACTCTAGCCAACCTCTTTGGTTTCATCTCAATTGGAGTTTCCATGCTCAATAAATCTTCAAAGCAAAAAAGTTGACTTTTTGTTGACTTTGAAAAGGACCTGTAATGTTTTGATCCATACCTTCCAAATGAAGCATTTTTTGATCATTCTTGTGAGACATGAAGTTGTAGAGAATTGAATTTCCTTCAAAATGAGAGGTGGTGGAAAAATTTCTGAGAAAGTATGAAGAAGTTATGCTCAGTCAAAGTTCAGTTGACTTTTCACTAAAAAACCCTAATTTGGAAAGTTTGACTTTTGGGAAAATCTTGAGTTTTCTTGATGAATCATGATCAACCCTTGATCAAATGATGAATGTAACTTCAAAATGAGGATGTTGACCAAAAATCAGGAAGTTTGTCTGTATGTTGACCACGTTGACTTTTGTCCAATGTGATTTTCAACCATCTGAGCAATTGTCTGAGGAAACTTGACTTGTGAGACTTGAAACTTGACCTGGAGGATCTTTAAAGCATATGAGGAGGCATGAGGACCATTGGAGATGTTGGAAGTCCATCTTGATCTGAGAATTGCCAAACCCTAGTTTGGGTTGATTGTCTAGGAGAGGGTTTGTCTGATCAACCCTTCAGGAATCCTTGAGGATAGATGTATGAAATGTCTTGAGAAGTAGGAGGGCAAATTTTGGGGTATGACACAAAGGTATTAGTATTTCTGCATTTGTGGTGACGGGTTTTAAAGGTTGGAATCTAAAGCATAAGTTGAATAAACATGTTGGTGAGAAACCGAATAGTCATCATAAAAAGTGTGTGAAAGCATGTGAGGATCTTATGAAGAAAAAGCAGAGTATTGAGTTTTCATATGCAAAATATAGTTCAAAAGAAGAAGTAGATTATCTTGTTCATGTAAAAGCATCACTTGAGGCTGTCAAATATCTTGTTAGAGGCGGATTGACATTTAGGGCACATAATGAGGGTGAAAATTCGGTTTATAAGGGTCATTTTCTAGAATTTGTAGAAGCCTTGGGGAGAAATAGTGAGAAAATAGCTGCAGCAATAACAAGTGGTGGGGGAAATTGTAAGATGACTTCTCCTGTTATTCAAAAAGAACTTGCAAATGCATGTGCGGTTGAAACTATTAAGAAGATAGTTGGAGAAATTAGAGATGGTTTCTTTTGTGTTCTTGTTGATGAATCTGGTGATTGCTCTGGTAAAGAACAAATGGCTGTTGTAGTGCGGTTTGTTGATGTTAGAGGGTTTGTTGTAGAAAGATTTATTGGAATTTTTCATGTTGAGGATACAAGTGCAATAGCACTTAAAGGGGCTCTTGAGTGTTTGTTGTCGGGGTTTGGGTTGTGTATATCTAAAATTCGAGGTCAAGGGTATGATGGAGCAAGTAACATGCGTGGTCAATTTGGAGGTTTAAAGACTTTGATTCAAAAGAAAAATCCGCAAGCCTATTATGTTCATTGTTTTGCTCATCAACTTCAATTGGCTCTTGTTTCAATGGCGAGAAAGCATGAAGATGTTGATTGGTTTTTTTGTGAAGTGTCTCGTATTGTTACTTTCTTACGCTCATCTAACAAAAGACAAGCTCTACTTCGGAATAAACAAGTTACACATTTTGCAAATCTAATTGAAAAAGAATTGGTGGAAACTGGTACAAGTTTAAATCAAGAGTTATCCATTGCAAGAGCGGGTGATACACGTTGGGGATCTCACTTTCGAACTCTTAATAGGTTGGTTGATTTGTTTACTCCTATTATTGAAGTGTTCGAAGATTTGAAAAGTGATAGTCATTCTAAGGGTGAACCAAAAAGTTTGTTACTTGTCATGCAAACTTTTGGTTTTGTGTTTATGTTGCACTTAATGGTTGAGATTTTATCATTGACAAATAATTTGTCACAATCATTGCAAAAGGGGGATCAAGATATTGTTCATGCCATGGAACTTGTCCAAATATGCAAGAAAAAGTTGCAAGAATTTAGAGATGGTGGATGGGAAACACTTTATGACCAAGTTGTGGCTTCTTGTGGTAATGTTGAAATTGATGTTCCTGACATGGAGTCTCGGTATGTGAAAGATAAGAAATCCAAACGGCTTGCTCCTTTTGTTACAAATTTTCATTATTTCAAGAATGATTGCTTCTTACATGTCATAGATGTGGTATTGAAAGAGTTGAATGATTGGTTTACACACGAAAATCTTGAGTTGATCAATTGTGTTGCTTGCTTGAGTCCTTGTTATTCATTTGAAGCATTTGACATTAAATCACTTGTGAGATTGGCAAGATTGTACCCAAATGACTTTGAGGATCTTGGATAAGGAATTGTCTAGTGAGTTGGAGACTTATATTGAGAGTGTCAAGATGGACGATCACTTTTCTAATTTGAATGGCATCTCGGAACTTTGTAGGACTCTTGTTCGAACAAAGAAGCATAAGACATTTAGGTTTGTGTACACACTTATCAAACTAGCTTTGTCCTTACCGGTGCCCTTTGCAAGTGTTGAGTAGTATTCTCAGGGATGAAATATGTTAAGAATGAGTTGAGAAGTAGAATGGCTAATCCATGGCTAAATGATTGCTTAGTGACATTTGTGGAGAAAGAGGTGTTTAATACAATCGATGATATGAATATCATCAAGCGTTTTCAAGGAATGAACAAGAGAAGAATGCATTTACGATTAAACTAGATTGTTGTCTATTTTTGAGTTGTAATTGAAATACTAGCACATTTTTATTAAGTAATATTATCATATTTTTGTCACTAATTTTTTCATACATTTTTTTTTGTATATTTTACTCATTATGGGAATCCCCTTGATTTTGATCCTGGCTCCGCCCCTGGCAATTAGTCTTGAGAATACATGATATCATGTATATTAATTAAGATGTAATTTTTTGTACATCTTGTGCCAATCGTCTTCTCATATGTATTTTGCTCATGCTTTTTACCTTTGTATTGTTACTATTATTATGTCTTTAAAAAATTATCAAGTCTTTCCACAACTTGTTAAATATTGTGTGATCTATAGTTGAAAAATGTTCAAACAAAAGATTTTTAAGAAAGATTGTTTTTTTATGAGGGAGGAAGAAAAAGAGAGAGTTTGTTATATGAGTTTTAACGGAAAAAAACTTTAAAATTGTTATTGATTGTGATCTCTCATTCTATTACAAAGAAGAACCATTTATATAGTCACACACTACCTAGGTCCAATTAGAAAAATTAAACTAAGGCCCAAAATATGCTAAGGCCCAAGCAGTCTTTCGAGACACTGCAACAACATGCAGTATTCTATCACATTGAATACAACCTAACACTTCGATTTCTAGCACTTCGATATACTGACTAGTTTGACACAATTACTTGATTCGAAGGAACAATAATTATATATCCTAAAAATAACGAGATCCAAAATTTCGACTCAGTTGGACAAACGGTTGAGGAGATGCAAATTTTTGAAGTTTCAGCTCACTTTTCGGACATCTGACACATGCACAATTTTATTTGCGCCACTTGGAGAAATTACTTCGAACGAGGATCTTCTGATAAAAATTCGAACTCGGGATGTGAATAACAATCGAAGCCAACATAATTTATGAACTTTTGACACCAGCCCCGCCTTGTTTCGGTAAACATCGAGCGAGATATGATTTTTTGAACATTGCATATCAGATGAAATAATGCTCGGTTCGACTCAAAACCACCTTCAAAGAATAAAATTCTGGTATTGACCCGTAAGGAATTAGCTCTCAGCTTGTGAATGAAAGTTGTAGACGACTTCAAGACGGAATTTTAGACACCGACCGCACTTAGTTTCGATATTCCAGCCAGGAGTTATGAATTTTTTAGTGTACCGCAAACACGGTTCAGCCATAAAACTCAGTTTATTCCACTTGAAAGATTAATTTTTCTAGAGACTTTCTTCACAAAATTAGCTTCCGACCTAAGAATGAAAATTTGAGATAATATTGAGAGAGACTCGCCAGTCGAAAATCATCTGAAATTACCCAACGAGCTGAGAGTTATGAATTCTGGAGCATCTGAAACACATGAGAAACTAACTTCCACTTTATTAAGAAATGAACTATCGAAGTTCTTCCTTGACGAAATGGATTTCAATCTGAACAGATGAATCTGAGAACATATTAAAATGGTTCCAACGCCTGTAGAACCAACTTGAGGTAACCTTCTGACCAGAAGATCGTGCATCAAGCATATAAACTAAAAAATATCAATTTCTGGTTCAAAATAACCCGAAATAGCCGAAACGCACAGTTTCTACCATAACCTGCTATGATCTTAACCTCGTAACTCTGAGATCAATGATATGCATGTATGTTTATGATAATGGAAATATAAGCCAAAAAGGTTAAAATGAAGAGGGTAAATTTTGGGGTACAACACACACCATGATCAATACTTCCCTTGATGTATCTCAACACCCTCTTTACTACGATGAGATGACATTCTTGAGGTTTCACCATGAATCTGCTCAACAATCCTAACTTTGGAAAATATCTGGTCTGGTATTGCAAATATATCTCAGGGATCCAATGATTTGTTTGTGCAAGGTTGAAATTACAAACTCATCATTTGATTCCTTCTTCAGCTTTGCTCCAGTTTCTAACGAAGTGACAACTTCATTACAGTTGCTCATGTTGAATCTTTTCAAAATATCATGAGCATACTTAGTTTGATGCAAGAATACTCCTTCTTTAGTATTTTTGAATTTCATCCCTAATAAATACAAGGGATTCCCTACGTCGGACATTTCGAACTCTTACATTATCTTCGACTTGACTTTCATTATCTCAGCTTCGTCAGCTCTAGTAATGAGTAAATTATATACATAGAAACATAAAATGATTCGACTGATATTGTTGACATTATTTACATACACTATGTGTTCAAAGACACACTTTGTGAAACCTTCTTCGATCAGGAAGCTATCTATTATTTTATTCCATGCTCGAGGAGCTTACTTTAAACCATAGAGAGCCTTCCTTAACCTGTACACCTTCGACTCCCGCCCGTTGACGTCGAATCTTGGTGGTTGAGTAACATAGACTTCTTCTTCTAATGGACCATTCAGGAATGCTGACTTTACATCCAGCCGATGCATCTTCCATCCCATATATGTTATTGTCAAAACAACAATTCTAATTGTTTCTAGCCTCGTAATTGGTGCATATACTTCATCAAAGTCTATACTAGGTTTTTTTAGAAAGCCTCTAGCCGCCAATCATTTGTTATACTTCGCAATCTCGCCATTTGGCCTTCATTTCACCTTGTATATCCACTTTACATCAATTGGCTTCTTATTCGTTCTATCAATAAGCTCCTAGGTCTTGTTCTTGTCAACGGCTCTGAGTTCTTCTTTCATGACTTCACGCCAATTCGAATTTCTCATGGCTTCACCTAAGTCAATTAGTTCTGCTTCAACCATCATCATAACTTCTTCGATTAAGTCCCATCAGCATCAATTGCTTGATCTGGAAATCTTTCATACCCAGCTAGCCTTATTGATTCAGTTCTTGTTCTAGTTAACCTCCTCTCATTTTGTTCAGGTGATTCTTCATTTCGACTAGTTGAAGCGGTTCCTCATTCACTTTGACTACTTGTAGGCTCATCCTATTGATCTTCTTAGAACACAGTTGTGACTATGTCTGATTCATGCTGATATGAACTTTGACTGCAGGTCCATCCTTTTGCTTTCATTTACAAGAACATCTCTGTTGAATACTAGTTTATCTTCGATTGAAGGATACAATTTATATGCACCAGTAGAATGATAACCTATGAGAACAATGACTTCACTTTGATCATCCAGTTTCCTTCTCAATTGTTCAGGTACATGGTTGAAGCTTATTAATCTAAAAACTCTAAGATGACTCACACTTATCTTTGACCCTGTCCAAGCCTCATAAGGTGTTTTTCCTACTATCTTCTTTGTTGGACACCTGTTTAGATTGTATACTACTGTCGAACCTGCTTGAGCCCAAAATCTCTTAGGCATATCTTTAGCTTTCAACATACTTCTCCTCGTGTTCTGTATACTCATATTTTTCCTTTCACTTATGCCATTGTGCTGAGTTGAATAGTGTGCAATAATCTCATGCTCTATACCTTTCTCATTGCAAAATATGGAAAATTCAGTGGATGCATATTCACCACCACCATCAGTTCTTAACTTCTTCAATTTGCTTCCACCTTATTTTTCAGCATGTAACTTGAACTTCTTGAACTGTGTCAATACCCCACTCTTCATCTCAATAAGGTAAATCCATATATGTCTGGTGAATTCATCAATAAAAGTAAGGAAATACTTGTTACCTCAATTTAAATTTACTTTAAATTGTCCATACACATCAGAGTGAACTAGTTCAAACTTGCACTTGGATTTCATGGGCAAGTCATGTTTATGCCTTTCTCGCTTGCTTAACTTTACAACATTCCTTGCATACTTGCTTTAATTCCTTCACATAAGGCAAACCATACACCATCCTTTTCTGGTTGAGCATACACAAACTCCTGAAGTTTAGATGTCCATACCTGTGATGCCATAGCCAGTTCTTATCTTCTTCCACAGTTGAAGCAAGACACTTATGATCTGATGTGTTAAGTTCAACCTTGAACGTTTTATTTTCTTCCAATGGTGCTTTCAATATTAGCCTCCCACAGCCATATATACTTTCATCTGATTCATTTCAAGTTTCATCCTGAAGCCTTTTGCTAGTAATTGTCCTACACTTATCAAATTACTTGTCATATAGGGTACATATAGAACTTTAGTGATAATAGCCTTTCCACCATCCTTCCTAATAATCGAGATGTCTCATTTTTCTATAGAGTTAATGTGTCTTCCATCAGCAAAATATATCACCTTTTTTACTGACTCATCAAACTTGGTGAACAAATCTTTATTGTCAATCATATGGTTGCTACATCCTTAATCCAAATACCACATGTTGGTTTTCTTAGTGTTTGACGAAGTGTTTTCCATCATCAGCACATCATCAGAGTCACTATCTCCTTGGGCTTCATCACTTTCTTTCGATACTGTTACTTTCTTTATTTGACAGTCTCGGGCATAGTGACCAAAGCCTTGGCAGTTGTAGCTTTGCACCTCTTTTGTGTCAACTTTCTTACCAGAGTACTTGTTTCCCACACTTTCCTTGATTGAATTAGCATTCTTGCTTGATTTCTCATCACTTGAAATATGTATAAGTGATGACACCTTAGCATCATGTAATTTTATTTAGAATGTAATTTTGGAACACTAGATAGATGTTAAGACTAATGTCACAACATCAAAATACAATGTCAATACAAATGACTGGACATTATCTTACTAATAGAGAAACTTACAAAAACACTAACTCACACAGAAAGTAAATTGCATAAGATAAATAACATAAACAAATGTTAACTCAGTTTGATGCAAATTCACCTACTCTGGGGACATCCAAGCCAAGAAAGAAATCCACAATAATAATATTAGTTCAAAGCTTAAACAACCCAGTTTACAACTTATCACCTAATCACTACCCATGCAATTTCTATCTAAGAATCTCCTAGATATGACAACTCCCCCTCACTTCCCACAATCATTTCAGTGACAATAACAATGACCAAATAGAAGAACAAACTTTCAATTAAACATATTACACTCTTTGCTTAAAGGGTCATGAGTGAATCATAATGAACAATTAACGATCAGTCATCCATAATGCATCAAACAAGATACATGAGTGACATACAATAACAAACAATAATAGAAAAACAAAGCTTCCCTTTATTTTTCACTAATTACATTAGATTTAGGTTTTTTTTTCCTTTTAAAATCCTCAAATATCCACGGGCTTCGGATACTCCACTCAATTTGTTATAGAGCCACAAACTGATGGCTGCATAAATTATGCTGAATAATCTCCTTGAATTATAGAACAAAAATATCACGAAGTTTCCTAAATTGTCTCAACGTCCAATTTTTAAAAACTAATATATAGTTTTTGGCCAAGATTTTAACAAACTAAAATCCAGCCGATGAGAGAAACGAATGCCAAAAGGTTTGTCTGGTGTTTATTATATTTATTGGTATTCATTACTAGGTGGTGGTCGAATGAGTTGTTTGGTCGAATGAGGCATGAAGCCATTTCTAGTGAGGTCGACTTGAAGGTCAAACGGGCTTTGATATGACAAAGGCCCAAATGCTCAAGATGGTCCAGTCTATTCAAATAAAGGATTCTTGGAGGGGGAAAGAACAAAGAATAGTGAACGTGAGTTCATGGAAAGGAGTTACAAGGAACACATGTCGTCTAGAGGGAAAAGCCCTCTTGGAAGTAGTTATCAAATATTTAGTATAAATTAGGCACTTAGTGCATCTTGTAAAAGGTACAAACTTTTCACATTCCTAACGCTAAAGACTCAGAGTAACCAAGCGATCGAGCAAAATGAGTCAGGCTAGGGCAATGTATGTTTGAATCAATTTGTCTATTTTCTTAAACATTTTTAATGTTTTGTCATTTATCTTTATATCTTTAAACGTTTCTGTAACTGTTTTACAAATTCATCTTGCTTATTTTTCAATCACACAAATGCATTAGACGTGAGGTCGAACGCACACATTTTCTTCAAAAACAATTTATAGGGACTAACACTTGAAAACTAACACATTACTAAGATTCCCTGGTCGATCTCGCTATTAAACGTTTTGGCAATAGACCAGCATTGTTTACCAAGAGACGAGGTAAACAAATTGGCACACCTGGTGAGAGTGTGTTAATTGATTTCATCTTAGTGTTAAGTTTCATAGCAATATATTGTGTCTTTGTAGTGTATGAATTTAAGGAGTGGTAAGCATTGGTAAAAGTTCAAAATGACACGTTTTGACACAAACACTTCAGCACATACACATACACAAGTTTCTACACAGAATGTGGATGCTATACCAGTGAGTGACACAATAGAAAGTGTGATAGTTTTATCTCATGTGAGATTAACTGCTACCCAAGGTTTAGTGACTTCTATCACAACAGTAGCACCTAGGCGAGGGATATCATTGTTTGATCTAAATCGATCACCGTTTGCAAGATGTATAGGGTCATCTTTTAATCCTCATCAATATGGTATACCTTAATCTATGATGGTTGGGTTGCATTCTAACCCATCTATTTATACTGAAAAATTTAGTAGCCACTGGTCATCAAGGTGGTTATCCCCCAGGTGGTCGACCAAGTGGCATTAGGAACGTCCCTCACTCGACATCATCCTTAAACACTACTTATGTTATGGATTTAAGACAATAGATGAATGAGAGTAATTTAGAATTGGTGAACAACTTAACTCAATAGATGTGAGTTGTCTTCAACCCTTTATTTGATTGTTTAGATAGGGCTATTAGGTCGATTGAGCCTAATCGAGGGCATAATATGCCATTGAGAGGTAAAGAGGAACCTCTAGAAGTGGAGACACCCGCATATGAGAAGGAAGAATTGGTCGAACAATATGAGCCTAGACCAATTGAAGTTAGGAGAAATCAGAATGCTTATCACCTATCGAGGAATGTTAATCTTGGGCATAATAATATTGTGAATATGGTGGAAGAAGTTTTAACACGTTATGGGGTAAATATTGGCCTTAGGAGGCCTGATTATTCGTCTCCTTTGTCGGATTATATTTAATAGGCAGAGTTACCTAGGGGATGTAAAGTACCTATGTTTACTAAATTTGCTGGAGAGGCTAATGAGTCAACTATTGAACATATTATTAGGTACAAAACAGAATCTGGTGATATAGCTAATGATGAAGGTCTAAAATTGAGATATTTCCCTAATTCATTATCTAAAAATTCTTTCACCTAGCTTATAATACTAGCTCCAAATTATATACGTACTTGGGATCAATTAGAAAGTATTTTTCACGAACAATTTTATGCTGTTCATTCCAAAATAAGTCTAAAAGAGTTATCATCAATTAAGAGAAGGTCGTCTAAGTCAATGGAGGCATACTTGAATAGGTTTAGGGTACTAAAGTCTAGATGTTCTACTATATTCCTTGAGCATGAGTTAGTCGAAATGGTTGTTGGGGGTTTAGATTACTCAATTAAGAAGAAATTTGATCCTCATTATGTTAAAGACATGTCTCAATTAGCTAATAAGGTTCGTTATATCAAACGGTTAAAAACAGAAAAAGCAAGGATCTCAAAAGATCATAGAAAAGGAAAAGTAGCCTATGTTGATACTGAGGAGTATTCCATGGATTCTGGTGATGAATGCATGGAAGAAGGGGAAGCTAACGTGGTTGAGTTAAAGGCTTGTCCACCGTGTACATGTAAATCTATTACACCATCTAAGGGAAAGATGGTCGGAGAACCTAAAAATGATAAATTGGTAGCTAAAACATACATTTTTTATGTGTCAAAATGTGATGAAATATTTGATGTTTTAGTTAAATATGGTCAGATTATAGTACCTCAATGTATTAAGAATCCACCATCAGAGGAAAAACAGAAAAGATATTTTTGCAAATGTCATAATTTTTTGGGTCATAATACTTCTCAATGTATTCTTTTCAGGTACTTGATTTAGAAGGCACTGAAAGATGGCAGACTAATTTCAGTAAAAAGCTAGTGCATCCTATGAAGGTCGATTCAGACCCTGTATATGTTTGTGGAGCCTTTGGAGGTGTTGATTGTCTAAACTACTGATGGTTTCAATGACGGACAAAAAAATATCGTGGACATGATGGTTACGTTGACAATCGAGGCTACTGATGGCCTCCAAAATGAGAAAGTTTTGGGTGTTGGGTCAATGTAAACTACATCGAGTGAGATTACTGAAGACCACAAAGATGGTAGGGCATCTGAATCATAAGAAGTGATGGTGTTCGATCTTGATAAGGAACTTAAAGTTAATCAAGAGTCCAGAGACAAGGTGGATTGTGATATGGATGTCAAAAATTAAGAATTGTCTAATAAGACATTTGGTAAATTAATGAAGGTAGTTTTTCCTCAACCTAAGGAAGAGTTGGTGGATTTTTTTAATCGTTGCAAGCTAAGTGGTTCGAGGTCCATGCTATTCCCAAAATATGTGGCGAAGAAGATTGAAATCGTGAGGAGGAAGAATCCTCCAACAAAAAGTCCAAGTGTGGTCTTCGACCATGCCAAAGGGCCTTTCAAGGTCCAAGTGCCTCAGGAGAATCCAAAATTCCCATACCAAAAATCCTTTGTGCCACCAGCTGATGTTCCTAGCAATAGCTGGGTTTTCCGCTTTTACCCAAAGGGGGCACATCAAAACTAGTTGGTAATTAAGAAAGGCTCAGGTTCGATCCAGCAGTGGAAAATGATGGAAAAAGAATCAAGTTCTTCTCAAGACATTGATTCTGGAAATAAATATCATGTTCCTCCTGAAGGTGTTAAAAACACAAGAAAGGAGGTGTTTGAATCAAGTTTTATCTTTTGAAAACTTTTTATCTTAAGAACAATCCCTTTGAATATGCTTTACTTTGATGAAGATTGAAATATATGAGAGCAATAAATAACACAATATTTTTATCCTTGTTCACATGAAACATCAAGCTACTCTAGTCCAGCTTTCCGAGGTGATTTTCCTCTCTCCACCAAGGACTTAATCCACTATAATCAAATTGATTACACTTGCAAGGGTAACCACTGGTGACTAACACCTACACACACAAACATTTTAAATCGTTGGTGAACATTTAGCTTCCATATCCACGATCACCTTTCACTAACAATATCATCCTCGAAATGCACCAGCTTGTTATAAACATCTTTGACTGAGTAAGATGTTCTACTTGTGCCTTCGATTACATATTGATCTAGACCAACATAAGGATGCAGTGACGATAACGCCTGAATAATCCTTGTAATCTCCTACGGCATCCACCTATTAATCCTCTCCATATCCCACTCCCATGCAGTATTTGTTAGATATTTAAGCTTAACACCTTGAAGAGAAATAGGAAAGCGTAGAGATTCAGAATAGGGAACTCTTGCCACTTTTATTATCGACTCAATAAACGAAGCAACACGATTCGCGTGTGCTGAGCTGACATGGACTAGAATTGTGCGGGGGTCGATTGTGAACCCTTTTCCATGTGCCCATCATATCATCATCATATATATCAATATGTATCAAAGCGGGACTTTGCTTGGTGGTGCCATGTCAGGTTGCCTAACCACTCTTGACCTATGCAAGCACAAATGTAAACACTTACTTAGAATTACCTCCCTTTGCACGATGGAGGATTTTAAACAAACCAAACACAATTAACACATAATTTGTAGAATGCCTAGCTACAGGTCTTTAAACAGCAACTTAGAGCCCAACGCTCATATCCTAATCATGGAAAAGAAAGCGGTAAATCCCTACTTCTCATGATATCTAGGGAAATTGTGAAAGAATGTGATAAAAAGTATAGCTAATATCAAACGGATAGTAAATTCGTAGAGCACTGCGAGCTAAGAAATACTTCGGAAAAATTCGAATAAGCTACCATCAATAAATAAAGCTGATCAGAAATGCATTGAGGCATCAATAATCATGATCGGAGCGCGTGTTGCATACGCCCGAATATCAACAAATACACCTGCATGAAATACAATTCATACAGAATGCAAACAAGCAGAACAATGTGGAATATACATATCCACATCATAACCAGAGTACCTGCAAGAAATGCAATTCAAATAGAATGCAAGAAAAGAGATATAATGTCGGATATACAAATCTACATCACAACAAACACCTGCATTAAATACAATTGACACAAAGATGTGCAACGGGAAGATACGGAACATACAAGTCCACATCACAAACTGAACCCCTGCAAGAAATATAATTCAGCCAGAAAACCAGAATGAGTGTAATGTCGGAAATACAAATCCGTATCACAACAAACACCTGCATGAAATACAATTCACACAAAGAAGTGTAACAACGTGATATGGAACGTACAAGTCCAATCACAAACTGAATCCCTGCAAGAAATACAATTCAGACAGAAAACAAGAACGAATGTAATGTCGGATATACAATTCTGCATCATAACTGTAACGCCCGTTTTTATTTAATATTATATTATATTAATATGCTGAATTACCGTTTGACGATTGTTTTGGCGACGAAAATAATTATATTAATTAATATACCTATTAATTTATCCCGGTCCGGTTTTATTTCGTTCGGTTCGGTAAAATATTATTCGGATCCGATATTTAATTTCCCGGAATTATTTTAATTGATTGAATTAATTATATTAATAAATTAGGAGTGTGAGGATTAATTGGGAAGGATTTGGGTTTACACATTAGTTTTCTAGTAAGGTTATCATAAAACCACTTTCCTCATTTTCTCCCATCCAAACACTACTACTTGTTTTCCTTCCATTGCAAAACACAAAACCAAACATGGAAACTTGGCTTACTAGTAGGAAACAACTTATAAAAACCATTTCCTTTGTTTTTCTTTTCATTTTTCCAAACACACCAAGAATAGAAACTTGGGAGAGAAAGAGAGGGTTTTGGAATGGAGAAGAAGAAGAGCAAGAGAGCTAGAGCTTGAAGTTGGGTTTGTAGAATCATCAAGATCAATCAAAGCTTCCATGGTAAGGGGTTTGATTTCTCTATCTCATATGATTAGGTTTTGATAGTTGTATTTTGAATTTGAGAAAAATTGAGAGATGGGTTATAGGGTTTTGGTGAGTGATTGTTGAAATGTTTAGAGGAGTTGAATTTGGAGTAGAGAATATGGGTGTTGTTGTTAGTATTATGGTTTATTATGCAATGGAAATAAGAAAGAAAAAATATAAGTAAAACTAATATGAAAAAAAAAATGGAAACTGTAACTTGAAAAAAAAACGCAGGCAATGGAAAATTAGTGGGTGAAGGCTTAAGGGGGCCACCCAAGGTTGAGGCAACCGCCTCCCATGCCATGGTATTAAGAGGGACGTTCGTCCCTTTGTGAAGAGAACGAAACGGCAAATGGAAAGTATACGTGTTTTGCTGTAATATTGAATTTCTGTTTTTTGTGAAATGAAAACTACCTACATAATTTTGGTAATGGCTACTGGTTTTTGTTAAATATGAAAATCTCACCTAGTAGCTTTTGGCAACCATAAAATATAATTAGGGGATAAGATAGCCGATTAAATTTAGAACCCGATTATGTTCCGATTTTCCGATTTCGGTAAATTCGGCAACAGAGCAAGTTGCTCCGAATTTAATGAAAATTGACGTGCTAGCTAAGTTTGACGTGTAGAACATAGTGGTGAAGTTAGTTTTCCGAAATTGTGAGTTTTTACGAGACGACCCGAAATAGGCCAATTTACGGTAAAATTGAATCGGACGGTGTTTTAGTAGATTTAAGGTACGTATGGACAATCCGATTTCGACGTCGACGATTATGATTAATACCGGTTATTAGGAATTACTTTCGCGACGATTATTGACGTTCTGACTAATTTTTCCGTTTTCGGAATTTAGTGAATTAATTGATAACGATGCGGTGTTAATAAACGTAAGTTTTGCGACGGTGTATTTATTAAAGAATACTTGTTGATATGCAATGTGATGATTAAATTGAGGTTGTTAATAAATGCTTCCGATTTGTGAATGCATGACTTTTGATGAATTTATTAGTGAGGTTTGCATGATGCAATTATGATGCGATGATATATTTATCTTGTTTTTGATATATTATGGCGATGTGGGCTTTATGCCAGTTTGAATGAGCGAAGATGTTGTTTTGGTATTGTGTTGTTTTATTGTCGAGTCACATACATTTCATAAGCGAAGAGGGCTTTTATGCCAAGCGATGATGGCTTTTATGTCGAGCGAAGATCGGCTTTATGCCAAGTGTCCCTAATTACGGACAAAGCGATGGGTACCACATGCATAACATAGTCGTGTCTCATGGAGTTGGTTATGTTTATGTTTAAGTTGTTTGGTGTTGAGTTTTGTCGATTGATGGATGATATTAAATTGCGATGACATATGATGTGATGATGTTTGTGATGATATTGTGATGATGGGCTTTATGCCAAAAGCGAAGATGGGATTTATGCCAAAAGCGAAGATGGGCTTTAGCCAATTTATGATGATTTGTTATGTTGCTTATATTACTAGCATTATTTAATGTTGTTGGTTGATGTTGTTGTTTAAGACTACCGTGTTAATTAGTGATGTATTAGTTTGTGACGATTTCGTGGTGACTGAGGGTTATGTGTTGTTGCGACGTTTTATGCCGATGAGGCTATGGTGATAAGGTGTAGATTATACACATTAGGATGACGAGTAAAGTAAGTGAGTTTTGATTATGTGTTGGAATTACACTTATTAATCTATAACCTTTATAATTCCGAAACTATATATATATATATATATATATATATATATATATATATTATCATGCCTTTAATTATATGTTTTGGAGTATCTCACCCTTTACTTGTTTTGCCGTTACCTATATATTGGTAACGTGCAGGTTATGAAGATGGAGTCTATAGCTGCTGTTAGTCGAGTCGGTGTCGCTCTGATACGTAGCACTCGGGGGGAAATATTTATGTCGTCTTGTTGTTGTAGTTTTATTATTATTCCTTTTGTGAATAAGAACCATAATTCATAAAAACATGATTTTGATGAGGAAGTTTAATAAAGGAGATGTTTTGATTTCTATGAATCAATTTATGTTTTCCTGCGATGCTATGTATCCGAAATTTATACTTTAAAGTAAACTATTTTAAAGTGAGTTGTTTTTGATGGTGTAACGCCTCAGTATTTAATTTATGAAATTTTAAAATTACTCTGATTTTTACATATAAAAATTTGGGTAGAATTGGGGTGTTACAATAGTGGTATCAGAGTAGGTCGGTCTGTCGACCAAGTTATTAGTGTGTTTAACCCTGTTGTATGCGACATATGTGCGAAACACTGTCGGTACTTGTTTGTTTCAAATTGTTTGTCTGCAGAGATGAGTTTGAAACAAGTGGGGGAGAAGTTTACTTCTTGGTGGCGCTTGTGGCTTAGGATGGGCCTCAAGCAGTGTTACGCTTTGGTAACTTGAAGTGTAAGTTTGAAGACGCTGTTGTAGTTTGGTAGAGATGGTTTATGTCACCATCATGGTTGTCGACTGTCTATTGACAAATTGAGGGACTGATCATCCTTAATCTCTTGTTGATAGTAGTCGGGAATTGTGTTGGTTGGGATAGACTTGTCTTGCCAACTTAATAGGTATGAAGCGATGTGTTGGCACAAGGTAGTGCATGATTACTTGAGTTGTGAGAGAATTTGGATGTTGAGGAAGCCCGAGGACAAGTATCTACTCCGAGGATTGACATTTGGATGAACCACCATTTAGAGTTTTGTGTTTAGTGGGATCGATAAGTCCCTACGGGTTAGTGTGAAAACGAAGACGTTTAGACACCTTTCAAGATAGCGTGTGGTCGGAGAGTATTTGTGATGTTATTAGTGTGACTCTGCGTCGATATGATTTTGGGAATATTCGACAGTACTCACTTCGTGTTCATGGATATTATTTGATTCACATCAAGTTAAGAAATTGTGGCAAGCATCCGAGTGTTGTGTTATCAATAGTAAAGTTAGACCAATGCATGTCGAGTATTCTAAGGATAGAATTTTGAACTGTTGGGCGTGAGTGCTTTAAGTAAGTGACTTAGACGGTGATATTATGGACAGTTTCGCGAAGATTTATTTTACATCTTGTAGGAAAATTCAAGGAGTTATTTCAGAGCTTAGAAATTCCTTTGTTTTGGATAGTTAACTCTATGAGTTTGATGGAAGATCTTTTTATCAGTTGGTATTGATAGTGGGTACTTTGATTTGAGAAGGTTGGGTCACTATTTGGACTTCGCAATGGGAAGCGAGTTTGTTTGAGCCATTGGAAAGTTTAGCGAATGCTTTGATTTTGGTTTTGTTTAGTACTGAAGAACCTTGTGCGGCGTATTGTGATATTCCATTTTGGACTTAAGATGTATTTCGACATAGAGTTAGAAAAGTGTATTACTACCTTGGAACGATTTGAATTTCATAAGGAAAAATTGTCGGACTTGTGAGTTAGAAGTTGATGCTATTGTGATCATTTGGAATTTTACAGGTGCAGATGTTAACAACGAGGAGATTGGAATTGTTGAAGACAATTCAAGTTTGAGTGCAATCTATAAAGAGACTTCGTCTGGTGTTGAGTTTAGTATGTTGATATCACGGTTAACCCAAGATTATCTGATTTGGGATTTTACTACTGTGAAGAATGTTGCATGCTTGTTTTGGGAACTTGTTGAGATTAAGCTCAGAAGGTTGTTGAGGATTTGTTCACTACTATCATATGGATTTCATTGGATACTAATAGCCGTGGCGGATTATTAGATTACGACTAAGATAAGTCTTGACGGAAAAGAATTTTGTGACGAGTTGGTAGCCACGAGTACTTTGAGATGATTGATGTTTTATAAAGGAGAATGTTCTATCTGTGACTAAAGTCGATCGCGACGGTGTTCGTGTTGGATTCTGTAAAGTTTATGTTATGGTTCTAAGTCCAACCTGTGTTGTGATTACATGGGTAGGAGATGACGTTGATGAGTAGAGTTTGAGAGAGTTACCACTAGGGACGATGGAAAGTTATGAAAGGTGTTTGAAAGAAGCCATTGTTATTGATTAGGTTGACTACTTAAGGCAATTTTGGAAATTGAATTGTTATAAGAGGAGACTTCTGAAGTCAAGTGTATACGTCAAGTTTTACAAGTGAGATATTTATTTGAAAAGGTCAACTATGTCATGTATTGAGGATCAATGGACGTTGACCAATCGAGAATGATAGGTAATTGTTCGAGTTGAAAATGTTGCGTGTGCGAGGTGTCCGCCAACGTATCCATTTTGAGTGATTGTAAAGTTGAGGTTTAACCAAGTTGCTTTATGGTTGGCATCGTATGCATAGAAGTGACGCAACATAGTTAGATATCGAGCATTGAATTGTTAGCAAGTATGCGAGATTGTTGGTTTTGGACTAGTGAAGTTATAGTCACAAGTCGTCTGTTTAAACCCTAGAGTGAGTAGTGTATCACTGTCTGTTATGTTTGAGTAACTTGTTTTGTTAAAGGGTTGTACGTTGGTAATCTACAAGGATGATGTCACCTTGTGGTTGGCTGATATGAGAGCGGTAACTACAAGTGTAATTCTTGAGTTCATGCTTATGCGTGAGTGAAGGCATCTTTTTTGTGGTTGTGTAGCCCGCGTGGTTTTACCCTATTTTAACTGTTTCAGTTTTGGTTTGTATAACCATTTTGTTGTTTTCGTTTTAGCGAAGGTGACGGTGTTGTGTTGTAGTACTTTATGTTCCTATCTTTGGTGACTCGTTTCCGAAGTGTCGATTCGAGTGTGTGACTAATTTTATGGTTGAGACATTAGGATAGTATCGATCTTGTTTGTTTGGTTCTCGAGTGAACCGTGTGTTTAGTTGTTGGGTGTTGGTTGGTTGTCGGTGCATTGTATGGGCTTTGCATCTCGGCATGGTTGTTCTTGTCTAGACGTTGTGGTTAGGAGATACCCTTGTGTTTGGTGTATTCTATATGTTGTTTAATTAATGAGGATTGAGTAGGCATTGCGTATGTCTCGTATTTTCGTTTCGAAAAAAGTTTATAAGTGGGGAGAGTTGTAACGCCTGCTTTTATTTAATATTATATTATATTAATATGTGAATTACCGCTTGACGATTGTTTTACAAATAATTATATTAATTAATATACCTATTAATTTATATATGCTCGTCCGGTTTTATTTCGCTCGTTCGTAAAATATTATTCGGATCCGATATTTAATTTCCCGGAATTATTTTAATTGATTGAATTAATTATATTAATAAATTAGGAGTGTGAGGATTAATTGGGAAGGATTTGGGTTTACACATTAGTTTTCTAGTAAGGTTATCATAAAACCACTTTCCTCATTTTCTCCCGTCCAAACACTTCTCCTTGTTTTCCTTCCATTGCAAAACACAAAACCAAACATGGAAACTTGGCTTACTAGTAGGAAACAACTTATAAAAACCATTTCCTTTGTTTTTCTTTTCATTTTTCCAAACACACCAAGAATAGAAACTTGGGAGAGAAAGAGAGGGTTTTGGAATGGAGAAGAAGAAGAGCAAGAGAGCTAGAGCTTGAAGTTGGGTTTGTAGAATCATCAAGATCAATCAAAGCTTCCATGGTAAGGGGTTTGATTTCTCTATCTCATATGATTAGGTTTTGATAGTTGTATTTTGAATTTGAGAAAAATTGAGAGATGGGTTATAGGGTTTTGGTGAGTGATTGTTGAAATGTTTAGAGGAGTTGAATTTGGAGTAGAGAATATGGGTGTTGTTATTAGTATTATGGTTTATTATGCAATGGAAATAAGAAAGAAAAAATATAAGTAAAACTAATATGAAAAAAAAAATGGAAACTGTAACTTGAAGAAAAAAAAACGCAGGCAATGGAAAATTAGTGGGTGAAGGCTTAAGGGGGCCACCCAAGGTTGAGGCAACCGCCTCCCATGCCATGGTAAGAACGTTCGTCCCTTTGTGAAGAGAACAAACGGCAAATGGAAAGTATTTTTTGTAATATTGAATTTTGTGAAATGAAAACTACCTACATAATTTTGGTAATGGCTACTGGTTTTTGTTAAATATGAAAATCTCACCTAGTAGCTTTTGGCAACCATAAAATATAATTAGGGGATAAGATAGCCGATTAAATTTAGAACCCGATTATGTTCCGATTTCGGTAAATTCGGCGACGGAGCAAGTTGCTCCGAATTCAATGAAAATTGACGTGCTAGCTAAGTATGACGTGTAGAACGTAGTGGTGAAGTTAGTTTTCTGAAATTGTGAGTTTTTACGAGACGACCCGAAATAGGCCAATTTACGGTAAAATTGAATCGGACGGTGTTTTAGTAGATTTAAGGTACGTATGGACAATCCGATTTCGACGTCGACGATTATGATTAATACCGGTTATTAGGAATTACTTTCGCGACGATTATTGACGTTCTGACTAATTTTTCCGTTTTCGGAATTTAGTGAATTAATTGATAACGATGCGGTGTTAATAAACGTAAGTTTTGCGACGGTGTATTTATTAAAGAATACTTGTTGATATGCAATGTGATGATTAAATTGAGGTTGTTAATAAATGCTTCCGATTTGTGAATGCATGACTTTTGATGAATTTATTAGTGAGGTTTGCATGATGCAATTATGATGCGATGATATATTTATCTTGTTTTTTGATATATTATGGCGATGTGGGCTTTATGCCAGTTTGAATGAGCGAAGATGTTGTTTTGGTGTTGTGTTGTTTTATTGTCGAGTCACATACATTTCATAAGCGAAGAGGGCTTTTATGCCAAGCGATGATGGCTTTTATGCCGAGCGAAGATCGGCTTTATGCCAAGTGTCCCTAATTACGGACAAAGCGATGGGTACCACATGCATAACATAGTCGTGTCTCATGGAGTTGGTTATGTTTATGTTTAAGTTGTTTGGTGTTGAGTTTTGTCGATTGATGGATGATATTAAATTGCGATGACATATGATGTGATGATGTTTGTGATGATATTGTGATGATGGGCTTTATGCCAAAAGCGAAGATGGGATTTATGCCAAAAGCGAATATGGGCTTTAGCCAATTTATGATGATTTGTTATGTTGCTTACATTACTAGCATTATTTAATGTTGTTGGTTGATGTTGTTGTTTAAGACTACCGTGTTAATTAGTGATGTATTAGTTTGTGACGATTTCGTGGTGACTGAGGGTTATGTGTTGTTGCGACGTTTTATGCCGATAAGGCTATGGTGATAAGGTGTAGATTATACACATTAGGATGACGAGTAAAGTAAGTGAGTTTTGATTATGTGTTGGAATTACACTTATTAATCTATAACCTTTATAATTCCGAAACTATATATATATATATATATATATATATATATATATATATATATATATATATATATTTTATCATGCCTTTAATTATATGTTTTGGAGTGTCTCACCCTTTACTTGTTTTGTTACCTATATATTGGTAACGTGCGGTTATGAAGATGGAGTCTATAGCCGTTAGTCGAGTCGGTGTCGCTACGATACTGGGGAAATATTTATGTCGTCTTGTTGTTGTTGTTTTATTATTATTCCTTTTGTGAATAAGAACCATAATTCATAAAAACATGATTTTGATGAGGAAGTTTAATAAAGGAGATGTTTTGATTTCTATGAATCAATTTATGTTTTCCTGCGATGCTATGTATCCGAAATTTATACTTTAAAGTAAACTGTTTTAAAGTGAGTTGTTTTTGATGGTGTAACGCCTCAGTATTTAATTTATGAAATTTTAAAATTACTCTGATTTTTACATATAAAACTTTGGGTAGAATTGGGGTGTTACAATAACAAACACCTGCATGAAATACAATTCATACAAAGATGTTTATCAAAGTGGTATGGAACACATAAGTCCATACTATAATCAGAACCACCTGGAAGAAATACAATTCGAGAAGAATATAGCTCACGATGTAACATCGGACATACAAATTCGTGCTACAAACAATACTTGCATGAAATATAATTCACCCAAATACATGTATCAAAGTAATATGGAACATACACGTCCATATCACAATCAGAACCACCTACAAGAAATATAATTAGTGCAAAAAATAGTTCACGATGTAATATCACATATACAAATCCGTGTTACAAACAGTACCTGCATGAAATACAATTCGTACAAATACATGTATCAAAGTAATATGGAACATACACGTCCATATCACAATCAGAACCACCTGCAAGAAATACAATTCGAGCAGAAAATAGTTCACGATGTAACATCGGATATACAAATTTGTGTTACAAACTGTACCTGCATGAAATATAATTCGTACAAATACATGTATCAAAGTAATATGGAACATACACGTCCATATCACAATCAGAACCACCTACAAGAAATACAATCAGAGCAGAAAATAGTTCACGATGTAACATCAGATATACAAATTTGTGTTACAAACTGTACCTGTATGAAATAGAATTCGTACAAATACATGTTAACCGCACAATACGGAAAATCCATATCTCAATTGGCAAATTTCAAGGTCTGCGATAAACAAGTGTCAAAACAAGCCTAAGCATCGAGAAACCAACAATTAGGAAGCATGTTAAGCCTAAATTCCGATATAGGGCAGTGAACGCGCATTCTAAATCTTACCTAAACATCTCCCTAAGATGGCGCAAGAATTGCAAACTAATCATGCGAGGGAAACCTATAAGTATCAAATTAGCTTCTAAGAGTTATACCACTAAAGGTTAGCTTTAAAATTCCACTTATAACACAAAGGTAAGTTTTACATTTAGCTACCATTAAGTTGGGGAGAAATTTCCTACAGTTTCTAAGAAACACCTAGCATCATACTCCTACAATTAACCAATTCAAATGAAAAAGGAGAAACACGCTTTTAAACATCGCTACATAATCGAAAGTTGAGAATTAATCAACTATTGTGTTAAACTAAGTATGGAACTCTACAAGTCAGTATCTAATTCATATTCAATTAACTAAAACAAAATGTACAAGAAAAATTGTGGTTAAACCAAAATTACGTGTAAAATTAAGTCAAAACGATCAATCGTTGCTCTAAGGATTAATGTTATGGTATACTAATCATATGACTCGGCTATGGGTTACAAATCAAGGTGTCAACTACCTAAACATGTCAACATGTTAGTCAAGAAATTAATTGGGGGTTAGAACAAGTATTAGACACCATATGCAAAAAGAAATTTGAAGTGTTACAAAAAAGTCACTTCTAAACGTATTATCAAAAATTGATTAAAAACTAATGAAAATTAATTATTAAAAATTCACAAAAAATATCAAAAGAATCCTAAGACATTAAAATGTCAGAAAATTATTTTTACATATGTTTTACATGTCGAAAAAATCGAAATCGAAAGCTAAATTGAATTAGATACAAAATTATGACATGAAGAAGCAGGCGGTGTATGTTGAATTTCAGAATGAACTAAATTCAGATAGAATGGCACTAAGGCCCGGTAAAAGTAGAGGTCGAAACAACAATTCGCTAAGCCCAACCCACTAAGCATGGTCCAAGGCTTTAAAATAACAATAAACAGAATTTCTTCTTATTCACCACTTGTCACGTTTTATACTCATGTGATACATACTGTGTCAATTGGTCACTATTTTTTTTAAGTTACTACCAGAATAATAAAGAAAGATTAATAGTAATAATAAACCTAAACATTAGGGAACCAATACGGTATCGCCACGTCTAGGGCTAGTTTATGATAGGGATAAGGCTCGCCGGAATCGAGATATTTTCCGGTCATCCTCTCCGGTATGACCTTACCGGAGGCGACGGCCTAACCAGCCGGAATCGGAACAACGCCACCATCTTCCCGATCGGTTCCTGAGTCAGATCATGAATACGGCCTTCATTTTTATAGAAACTTAGAATATTCCGTGAAATCTTAAATCGAAAACAAGATCTAAAAATTGGTTTGATCGGGTTCGAAGCTAACCAACGTTTCTTGGGACTGATTTCAATACGGGTATTTCCATAAAGTTTCCTGCTGCAATGGATGTCCAAGAATACGCAAAATTTATTATGCTGAGACTCGTGAGAATTCGAAATGCTTACCTGATGAATGTGAATCTCGTAGCTCGCATATACTGCTCGAAATGAAGAGGAAAACTTCAATACATGTTTCAACTATCTTCAGCGAGCACAAGAAAGCTTGAAGATGATGCAATCAATGACGATATTCCGAAGAACATGCTTCCGATTTCCCAATGGAGACGATGGTCTATACCATAACGATAGTTCCGACTCTTCAACAGTAACCACACGCGTCTCCCTTGTGGCGAAGAATAAGAAGAACAGACGATCCTCGAGGACGGTGCGGCTTTGCGGATTACAAAACCAGAGGTGGAAGACGAGAGCAAAACGATGAAGAAGAAAGAGTCTCTTATCTCTCTGAATCTGCAACTGGAGATCGTAAATGTAACTGAGCTTTTTCTTTTACAGAACGAAGGCCATGGCGTGATGTCCAGAGTACCCGAAGCGATCGAGAGGTTGAATTTGTTATCGGTTGTTATGGCCTGTTATGATAGAAAGGACGGTGATGATGTTGAGTGATCGTGAGTTTGTCACGGCATCGTTGAAGATGGGATGAGGGTGGAGATGATGGTGGTGGTTCGTAACTGTTGTTTTGTAGTTTGTTGCTACAGTTGAAGGGTGCTTATCGTTTTCTGTTATTGTTTGTTACGGTGGTGAATGGTTGTTATATGAAGATGACAGAAAGAAGATTTTGTGGTGTGAAGTTGAGAAGGAGGTGGAGAATGGCTGTTGTTGTTGATGGGACAATCAGAGCGTGAGTGGTGAAAGGAGAGGTGCTGAAGAGAGGTTTTAAGGTGAGTGTGAAGTTCTGTTATGGATTATCGCGTGAAGTGGTGGACGAAAAAAAATAGCATCCCGTGAGCTGTCATGACCTTTTTCTCATAAGTTACAGAAAGGCATCTTTTTATTCTTGGCATTTTTGGCAGTATCACCATGCATAGCAAAGAATTGCATGGCTTAAAGGGGTAAGAAAAAATTTAATAGTGTATATTACCTCTATTTCCTTCGAAGAACCCCCGTGAAAAATCTTGCAGAATGTAATTCGTAACCACAATATGCCGTCATCGCACTTGGTCACATAACTACTTTTGAAGTCGATTAACTCGATAACTACGCCTTATCCTGACGAGATCTTAACATTAAAGTTGGAGAGGGAATTTGTATGAACGATTTTCATGTTGAAAATTTTTCGATTCGACGTCCTTAGCATATAATTGAAACTGGCCTCGAAGTTAAGAGATTACAATTGGTATCATGCAGGAAATGTCAGGCAAAAAATCACCGAATATATTTTCATAACTTTGTTGCATAATTATAACTTTCGATCCACGACCCGAATAAATTCGATTCCTTCAAAAACGTCCGAGCTTGCCGCAAGGTGAACAAATTTGTATCTCAACATTTTCTTACACGACGTCAATAGCCATGACAAAATCGAACCCGAAGTCGTCAGCTAGACCACACTTACAAACACTTCAAAATAATTTCTAAGTGTCGAACATTGTAAGTGTGATAAATCCATAACTTTCGAGCTTCGTAACTTTCGCTGCAACGTCCGAAACGATATAATTCCTAAACGGAACTTGTAGAGTACATGGCAAACTCCAACTTTCATGTTCAATGTTTGTCTGTGCGGTGCTCGAATCGAAGAGAAAAATAGCCTCAAACATGCGCACAACAACTGTTTGAATATTGTAAACATGGTGAATTCCTATTTTCTAGGCTTTGTAATTTCTGATCCGAGTCCCGAATGAATTCGATTTCTTCGGCAAAGTTGTAACTTTTTGCAAACTGAACAACTTTACAGTTGAACGTTTTTCGATGCGGAGTCGCTAGCTAAGAGAAAATCGAACCCGAAGTCGTCAGTCTTACCATATTAACAAACACTCGAAAAATTTCTAAGTGTTGAACATTGAAACATGATAAATTCTCAACTTTGGAGCATCATAACATTCGATCCGAGTCCCAAATGGATTCGATTCCCTTGACAAAATTGTAGACTGTCGCTAGGTGAACAATTTTACAGTTGAACAATTTTTGATTCGGAGCCGATAACCATGAGAAAATTGAACTCGAAGTTGTCAGTCTGACCAAATAAACAAACACTCAAAAAAAAATTTAAGTGTTGAACATTGTAAACATGACAAACTCATAATTTCTGGGCTCCATAACTTTCGACACGAGTCCCGAATGGATCTGACTTCTTTGAAAAAGTTGTAGAGTGCCGCAAAATGAACAACTTTGAATTTGAAAGTTTTCTGAAACGGAGTCGGGAATCATATGAAAATCAAACCCGAAGTTGTCAATCTGGCCATGTGAAACTTCAGCAAAATTTCACTAAGCGTTGGACTTTGCACACATGATGAATTTATAACTTCCGAGCCTCATAATTTTTTTTCGAGTCCCGAATGGATTCGATTTCTTCAGCAAAGTTGTAGATTTCCGCAAAATGAACAACTTTGATTTTGAACTTGACGCAAAATGACGCTTGGAAACACGTGTAAAATCCCTCTGAATTCGGGTGCTTGAACATGTTGAAAAACACTCAAAATTTCACCAAGTATAAACTCCAAAAGTTGTGAAAATTAAACTTCGGAGCCTCATAACTCGAAATCCAGGCATTTTCTGAGAAATCTTTACAAGGACAAATTCAGAGTACGAAATGTGCTTTTTCCAATAATTACCAATTCGTGAGCTTTCGACCACGAACGAACAAGATACATATTCGACAACATGGCTCCGTGAACACAAAGTCCTTAATACTTAGAACAATTTCTAAGTCTAAGATTACTTAAAATGCAAGAAATCTCGTTTTTGTCCGATTCTTCCATTTTTCTCAACAAATGATCATATTTTCTCAAATGTCGACTTTTGACAATAATTTTGACCAAAAATTTCACTCGGTTAAACTTTGACTTTCTGTTGACTTTTCATCGAGCACACTCAAATCTCTTTCTATTCGATCGCTCTTGATTTTCTAATGAATCGTACAGATCGATAAGCCGTATAGAGATACTCTGAAACAAACCAAAGTCCATAGAATTGCATCTGGCTCAAATATTCGATCACAACACACTTTTTTACTCGAAAACCTTAATCAATATCCGCGGGATAGGAAATCAGAGCCTCAAAACCTTAATTCACATGAGATAGTCAGAAACTCTCACACACACATCTTGTATATTGAGATGCGCTCAAAATAACGGAACCTCAGATATTAAGCTTTTGGGAATCAATTCTCTTCTTCATAATTGTGTATACTCTCAAAATCGAAAATCTCGATCCCATGGTTAATGCACAAATGATATGCATGCAATGCACCTATTGATTAAGTGTAAGCCAATTATTTATTAAAAATGAAGAGGGTGAATGAGAGCAACACCATCCTCCACCACCGCCGCCTCCCAAATCCATCTCTGTTCGCATATTCCTAATGCTTCCCGCCGCTAACCCCTACTTCTGGCGTTGGTCGCGGCTGCTCTCCCTTCTGGGGAGGCGGTTTCGACGGTGCCGCCAAATTTGCAGTTGGCTAGGGTTCGTCTATTGGATATTGCACTGTATGACAGAGCAGTGATGGAGCATTATGTCAGGGCAATGGAAATTTTGTGTTCGTCTTTGTTGAAGCACAATGCGGCAGTGATTGAATTAGGGAGTGAAGATACTGCTCTAATGTGATGTGTATTAGAAGGAGCTAGATTGTTCTTTAGGAGTAGAGCACATCTCAATGGTAGAAACGGAAGTCGCGGGGTTTACATGTATAGGGCAGGAATGTTTATTATAGCATAAATAAGTTGGTATAGAATAGAGGGATTTACAAGGAAAATGGTGTTCATAGGAAATTGTTACTCTATTAGTCCTGAGAGGTTGATGTAGAGGTTTCCTGATCTAAAATCTTTAACTTCAAAGGGAAAACCTCATTTTGCTGACTTCAGTTTGGTTCCTCGTGGTTGGGGTATTTTGTTTATCCATGTATTGAAGCACTTTGTTGATTCTCTATTTTTAGGATTGGCTTTATGTTTGGTAAAACTAATTTAGCAGCAATAGGTTATATAGGATTTATAACTTGTAAGGAGAAAGCAGATTAAAGTTCTATTTAATGGAGAAACATGTTGTGTTGAAATCTTTCAACACCTGGAACAACATATCGAAGAAGAGGTCACGACATCTTGTTTGAGCTGACATATTGGATTATGTTATGAAGCAGAATATTACTAAGGAGAATCTTTTGCAGAATTGTAACAACTTACTTGTTGTAACATGGAGTCCAAATTATGGAGACATAATAGGGAGACTTTATAGGAGAATCTGTTGCAGATTTGTTGATTCTCTATTTGTTGTTATAACAATATGGAGATATTTGTGGAGAATATCTTGGAGTAGTTTTACCAAGTTGTTTTAGATAATATTGTGGAAAATCTTTAGCAGCAGTTTGTTATGTCAGTTTGTTATGTTTTGAAGGATCAAATCCAGTTCAGTAATAGGTTATAAATAGAAGCTTTATAACCTAATTTTGGTACCAGTCGAATTTAGTAATGATGTAGTTTTTAGGGATGAGTCTGTGACAACTCTCTAGAAGAGTTGGTTTTTATGTGAGCTACCCGGATTGTGGGATGGTCACTAATTTGTACCTCGAAGCCTGTAGGCAAGAGGATTATTTTACTCACTCAAAAGCTGTGAAGCAATGAGTGAAGTTGTGTCCTTGGAAGAAGCTATGAAGCAATTCCGAGTTTGATCTGTGTCACTTGAGTGACAGTTTTATATTGTGTTTGAAGTGTGGTATCTTCAAACTGTTTTAGCTGTGTTTGGAGTGAGGTATCTCCAAACTGATTGTGTTAGGAGCCAAGTAGTTAATGCAGTTTCTAGTGTGATAGTAGCTGATAGACATCACTGTGGTGATTGTAAGTGAGTGGAGGTTCTCATATCTAAGTGTGGTATCTTAGGTAGAAGGGTCATTGGGTAGTCTGATTAAGTGAGGAGTGTAAACAAGGTGGTTTCCCTCTGAATTAATACTGCTGATAGTGAACTTAATTCCTGGCTTGGTATGCCCCCAGATGTAGGTTGGTTAGAACCGAAATGGGTTAACAATTCCTTGTGTTCTTTTGTTTCCAGCATGTTAATTGTAATTCTACTTTGTCTACTTTGTAATGTAGAATCAGATGTCACGACATCCTGAGTCTATCAACACCAGTATTTAAATTGGTATCAGAGCAGACATCCTGACTGTTTATGAATGAGATCCATAGGGGATACTTTCTGGTTAATCACAAGGTAGAAGATTGTTTGAACAAAGAAGTGTTCATATTATATGGTCCCTTGAAGTGGAGGATGAACCTATTTGTAGATTGTTTGAACAAGGAGTGTTCATATTGTATGGTCCCTAGAAGTAGAGGATAGACCTATTTGTGGAGAACTAGACCAACCTGACCAGAACATGTACCTTCTTGAAGAAAGAAGATAAAGATGTTGGAATACGAAATTTAAATTCAAAGACTTCATGTGGGAGTGAGGATTTTGGATTGCATTGTTTATCCTATAATCAGCACAAAGAAAAAACTGTCAAAACCTTCATGCGTGAGTGAAGCTGTTGATAAGGTAACTTCTGTGCTTATGTGTTTCCATATTGGTCAGGATATTGGTTAGGTATAATTTGTTTCTTGGTGGAGAGGCAAGCTTATTGTAGGGTTGATTTATTTTCAATCTTTATGTGTTATGCTTACAAGTGAATTATGGAGTAAGCATTGTGTAAGTTCTGTTGAAATATGGCTATTTTCCACAGCATAGCCTTTGATGCAACTCCTATAGTGAAAGAAGGATCCTAGGGTTATTTTTATCAACAGAATATTTTGGCAGATTATTACAACTATATTAAAAGTGTCAAAGATACTTGAGATCCTTCTCAAGTCCACTCATAAAGGCATATATTAATAGAGTTTATGAGTATCAATTGATCAATGATTCTCATATGCATCTGTAAATTGTTTGAAAACCTTGAAGAATATCAAGGATGATGTGTTCCAAGGAGACGGAACATATGTTCTATAGGATGTTAGAACATTATTACTGGTATGCAGCTACTAGTTGAAGAACAGATTTCTGGGTGCTAAACAAATGTAGTGTGAGTACATATGTTTTGAACCCGCTCCTGATCTGGAAGAGGAGACATCTTCTTATCAGTTGATCAGGACATAATCAACAGGTTATTATACTCCAGATGTTAGTTTATTCTGACCTATGCTTTTAGGAGTGTCAAAGTAAATCTCAATGCAAGTAAGAAGACTCATAAAGGTACTTCCTTCAGTCCCCCTACGAGAAATTAAGATGAGCTTATATCTGGTACATTCTTCTGATCAAAGGAACGAGATATGTGAAGAGTTGTTCATGACCATAGAACAGATTTTGTTTGGAGCAGAATATTGTGCCTCAACCATAGTGAATTATAGTCATGAATATTGAATGCCCTAAACATTGTCCAGGATGGGTATTGTCAAGATGAATCAAGTAAGACAAATTATCTTAAAGAATCTGCATACTTTTGTGTTATTCCATGATTAAGTCTGTTCTAGAAACCTAACTGAGGGAGTCTCTTCTATAGGTACAAACTATGGCATCCATCATCTCAAAATCAGAGTGAAAGTTTAAAGAAAAGCTAATTGAGATGTGGCTCATATTATTCCTTGATGTGTAAATTGTATGGATGTAAAGTTGGTAGTTGTTGTGACTCTTATGTGATTTCCCCCAAGTGTTATGATTAAGGTATTATGGATGCTACCCCCAGAACCATAATCGATGATGTTGTATCAGATGTCAAATCATCATCTTAAAGTCTTCAATTATTGAAATATGTATTATTGCCAAAAAGAAAATATATGTGTGAAGATGTAATCAGTCAAAATGATATAGTGTGAGTAGTTAATTCTAATTGAAGAACTGATAGGTACTTTGACAGGAGACTAAGTACTTATTAGATGTGCAGCCTGAATGCAAAATTCATATACTCTGTCGGGAGCTGAGTGTATGTATGATGAACTCATGGCATAGTGTGAACTGAATATCAATATCAAAGTTCACTGTTATCTTCACAAGTTTTGGATGTGGCGCAATGTTATCTGGTGATTATTTGAAGAGCTGATTCAACCTAAAGAGATGCATACAGATACTGTCAAATATCTTGACGGGAGCTGGGTATTTGTGATAACTGTATGGAAATCTGAATCAAGAAAGAGAAGAAGACTGTGATGAATAATGAAGAATGTTCTAAATAAAGATGTAACATCACAACTATTGAAGATACCAGAGATTGAAGAAGGAGATAAGGTTTAGACTTATCTTTTGAAGACATATAATTAGTTATACACATGGTTAACTAAAAGGTTTCTTCTATTACAAGTTACAGAGTGTGGCAATCTGAATCTTGTGTGGCAAGCAAACTAAGGATTCCTAATTTGGAAACTGTGGCAAATTCCAAAGAATACTTGAAGTATTATAAGGACCAGTATCAAATATGTCCTTATTTTGTATATCTCAGGGGGAGTAAGGGGTATTGAGATCAGTAAAGACAGTGTAATTCTGCTTCGAATCATATGGAAAGTCTTTTAAAGACTAATATTTTCAAGCCAGAAGATCAATGTCGAACAAGAAGTCAAGACATATCTCAAGACATGTTTTATACTTAAAGACCAGCATGGATAACTCAAGTGTTTGTTTTTGTTAGTGAGTTTCCTCTTGTGCTCCAAAAGAGGATGTTGTGTCAATCTGTGTCGTAGCATAGTTCTCAATTTGAGGGGGAGTATTTAGTACTTCTTCCTCATGTGCATCATGGCCTCAATATTTCTCCTTCTTTGTGAAGATGGTGCCTAGGATGTTATGTTTCTTGTGCTATAGTGAGTTCTCCTTCAACAAGCCTTTGACTTATTATGGCTAAAAAGGGGGAGAAGTGGTTATGTTATGTTATCTCTGAAGAGCAACTTTTAAGGGACAAAAACTTTGTGTGATCTGTGGGATTTTTAAAAGAGAGAGAACATTGGATTTGGACCTGCCAGAAAAATGTCCTAGTATGATGTTTCAACATCATAAAAGAAGACTGAAGACTACCACTTGTAAAGTTTGAAATATCATAAATAGTGACTATGAAGACTTCTAAATTGCAGGTGTTGGATTAAATTGTTTAAACCCTTGTATATTTTATTATGCTTATGTAATACAAAGGTTACGTAAATTACTTTTATCCAAAATAAGCCAAAGGGGGAGATTGTTGAATCTCTATTTTTAGGATTGTCTTTATGTTTGGTAAAACTAATTTAGCAGCAATAGGTTAAATATGATTTATAACTTGTAAGGAGAAAGCAGATTGAAGTTCTATTTAATGGAGAAACATGTTGTGTTGAAATGTTTCAACATCTGGAACAATATGTCGAAGAAGATGTCACGACATCTTGTTTGAGCTGACAGATTGGATTCTGTTATGAAGTAGAATATTCCTAAGGAGAATCTTTTGCAGATTTGTAACAACTTCCTTGTTGTTACTTGGAGCCCAAATTATAGAGACATATTAGGGAGACTTTATAGGAGAACCTAGAGCTACTTTCTCATTCTTTCATGAATTTTAAGTCTTTAGTTCTTGTTTGCTGTGAAGGGTTTACCACTGATGGCCTTACTGTTGTAGCTGCAAACTGCTTGTAAGGAATGGTGAATTTGTTAGTGTTTTATAATTATAATTGTTTATAATTATAACTGTTGTGATCTTGTAGGGGAATATGATTTTTGGTTTTTAATTGTTTTTGGATTTTGTTTTGTACAATTTTGATTTGATGGTTTTATTTTTTTATTGGTGTACGGTTGAAGCTATATTGCAATTAAGTCGTGGTTAATGTTGTCTTGAGCTTATATACTATTTAGATTCCAATTTGTAATTTGTGTATAGCTTGTGTTCTATGTGACTACAATTAGAGAATGACTTTGAATTAACCTGTGTACCTCTGGATTATATAATTTGTATTTTGTATGTGATATATGTGTGGGGTCAAAAAAAATTGTTGAGAAATATGTTTTTCTGCTTGTGTTTCCGACAGCATGTTTAGAACGTGCTATTGACTCGATGTGGTGCATGTATTTGTAGAAATGTAGGTCTCTTAGGGAGCTAGACATGCAAGAGAATGAAGTAGGTCTCTTAGGGAGCTAGACATGCAAGAGAATGAAGTTGACGATCACAAAGGACAGTGGCTAAGTTGTTTTCCGAAAAAAAATCAACTATTTATATTTTCAAAAAAAAAATCAATTTTTTTATCAGAAAAATCTATTTTTTGTATTTCCGACAAAAAATCGGTTTTCTTTCAAAAATATTGACTTTTTATATTTTCGATAAAAAAATCGATCTTTTTGGAAAAAATTGACTTTTTAAATTTTAAAAAATCGGTTGTTTTTCCGGAAAAGTCGATTTTGAAATTTTTGACATAAAAATAAAAATATTTTTTCGGATATATCGACTTTTTATATTTTCGATAAAAAATCGGTTTGTTTTTTAAAAAGGCGACTTTTATTTTTTCGATAAAAAATCGATTGTTTTTCCGAAAAAATCGATTTTTATATTTTTGAAAAAAAATTTTTTTTTTTAAGTCGATTTTTAAATTTCAACAAAAAATCAAATGTTTTTTCGATAAAAAATCAATTTTTTCTCGAAAATATCGACTTTTTATATTTTCGACAAAAACTCGGTTTGTTTTTGAAAAAGTCGACTTTTTATATTTTTGAAAAAGTCAATTTTTTTATTTTTGAAAAAGTCGACCTTTTATATTTTCGAAAAAAAAATCGATTTGTTTTTGAAAAAGTCGACTTTTTATATTTTCAACGAAAAATTGATTTGTTTTTGAAAAATTCGACTTTTATATTTTCGACAATAGTTCTATTTTTTTTCGAAAAATATCTAAAATTTTATATTAAAAAAAATTGACTTTTCTTATTTTCAAAAGATGCGCCTTTTTAACTCCCGTACAAATGGGAGCGCCTCAGCTAGCAGATTTGGGTATTGGATCGTTTGTACATGATCTCAATTCAGAGGCCTACGCTGGTGTCTTGATGACCCTGGAATCTGTAAGAATCATGTAGACCTAGCTAGTAGCTAGATTCATTCACCTTTCTTTAAAACAGTACCATAAAAACTATGGTTAATCATATATTCTTTTTCTATTAACAAGGTTTGGTCACTTCCTGCTGCCCTTGTGTTAGTTTTGGATTGATAACACAGATAGTAGATAAATGCAATCCAATTAACCAACGTTTATATAAAATTCAAACAAATTAGTTACTATTATTTCTCATGGTTAATTTGTTTTTTTTTTTATATATATATGCAGGTTGCAGTTGTAATGGAACAATTTATGGGGCGTTACTGGGTATGACAGGACTTGCATGTTTGTATTCAAGTTATAGGTCAAAACTGAGGGCACAATATGACTTGCCAGAGGCACCTTGTATGGATTGCTTAGTTCATTTCTGTTGTGAAACCCTTGCTCTTTGTCAGGAATCTAGAGAGCTCAAAAACCATGGATTTGACTTGAGCATAGGTGCATAATTTTTTCTTTCTTGAAATACTATGCTCTTTCGATTATAACTCTTATCATTACATCTTCTCATCGAAAGCTTTGGCATAAAAAATTGCAGCCTGGTAATCGCAGGATGGTTTCTTGTTACTGCCACCCTTATGCTATGTGGCTTGTTTCTTATTCTTCCCAAGTAAGTTTCCCTAAAATAGTAAATTTTGAACTTAATGTGGTAACAAAGAATTGTATCTATTTGAGAAATTGTGTCAAATTGTAATGTTTTTATGTGTATGCTACTTTTGATAATGTAATAGAAGATACATGTGTATCCATGAATGAGTGGATCCAACATCTGTTATAACACTTGGAAGCTTGTATAAAAACTTCATCCAATCTTCATACATTAACAGTATGCAGCCTTGCCCCTGTGATAGCAGGGAGGCTATTTCTAGTGTTTTCAGAATTTCATCTCTAATTGTATACTTGCATTTGCAACATATGTTCCATTATTCTTCTTTTCTTTGCGATTGATTTATTATTTTCTTCTTTTATTTCATCAAGAACCATCTGGATTCTTGTCCGAATTCTGGAATGTATTCTATGAGGTGTATAACTCTAGAGCTAGGCTTCAAATGGAACAAACTTCTTTCTATAATCAGGTTATAATGCAGCAGCCCGGTAATACTTCCACTCAGAGTCAGTTTTTTTGCAGAAGCAACCAAGTAACTCTTCCATGCAGAGTCAGGTTATAATGCAACTGCTAAACATTGGTCATGTATATAACACTACTTCTTCACAAATAATTTGGGATCAAACTCCTATTCAACACCATTCAAGTAAATTTCTATTCATCTTCATCAATCTTTGACATCACAGTTAGTTGTAGATGATGATTCAATGTTTATTTTAATTTCCAACTCAAGGTTTTGGAAGTGGTGCTGCGAAACTTTTGTCCTGCATATCTCATCAGATTGAAACATTGTAGCAAGTGGAGGCTGTGGAGGGCATGGGAAAAAGGTTAATATATAAATCAATCCCATCAATTTTTTTATTGTCTTGGCTTTACTTATTCTTTTATTTATCTTTCATATATATAGCCATTCGTTTTCTACACATAAACTAGTCATTATGTTACTACACAAGACACACATAAAAAAATCAAGTTTGTGATTGTGACTCTCGGTGAAGATGGTTGTCTAATGTTGGAAAGAAGTACAAATAGTGAATACTCAAATGGCTTTTTCATTTCACTTTTTTAATTTTACTTGAAGGAGTATAGTATTCTAAAGGATCATTGCTTTGAGTCACTCTTTTCTTTGAGCTAATATAACTTACTAGTTTAATGCTCTTGTGAACAGATGATGCCAGTGTGGAAGAAATGAATGTAGAGAGCTTTCTAGAACTCTCGTACAAAGAGAAAGATGATAGCTTGGCTATTCTAACCTGTGTATCATCGGTAAAATATTGATAAATCTATAACTATATATATCTAAAGTTAATTGCCTTAATTAAGTTAATATTTATTTTTTTAGTTTTTTAAGACTAATTGCATTTAAAACTCATCCTATTTTTCTCAATCTACTAGTATTGTAGTTATATTGTAGTTATAGTAGTAATTGTTTTCTCTAAGACATAAATATATTACATTGTGTTCAATCAAGTTTGGTAATTGTTTTGTAGACTTAAATATTACATTGTGTTCAATCAAGTTTTAGAGTATAACAAAATTTGGTTTATTTCTTCAGTTGGAAAACAAAAAAGAGTTCAAGGATCAAATTGTGATTCTCTTGCTTAACATGCTAGAAATCGTGACTAGAGACATAATGGACGGAGAGGTTGAGGGGTAAGTTCTTTGGGATTTTGAGTCCCTAGCTATTTTGATGATTAGTTGTGATGATCATTTTGGACTGATAACTCATTATCATTCACATGCTAGTTTGCAAGATTCAAGTCACGGAGGGGCTTTGGGTAAGGATGAAAGGGTGATGCCACTTGCTCAACAATATCAATTTCTTGGTACACTTCAGTTTCCTGTCACAACAGACACTGAAGCTTGGTCAGAGAAATTAAGTTTTATAGACTTAAAGGTGTTTTTATGTCTCATTTATTCTGTTTTGTTGCGGCAGTACTTAAAAGAATTGTTTCTTTGACAGTTCCAGATTTGGAAAGAATCATATACAGTACATGTTCAATAAACCAAATTGAGAATGAAGATGATGTGAAATTTTATGGCTTTTTTTGCTGACAATAAATCTTTCTGAATGTTTTCTTTTTAGTGAATTCTTATGCTTAAGGGTTTCAAAACTTGTGCAAACTTAGTAATTCCTTTTAGGTGTAAGCCTGTTGTAGTATGTGAATTGAGTATTTGTTGATTTTATTGGTCAGGGTCCTAGGGTGATTGTTGTAGGGCCTACAGAAAAACAAACATGCATGCAAAAATATAAATATTCAACGAGTATTTGAAATATTATACGGATTAATATTTTATATTTTCACCTTTGTTTGCTGTTTCTAGTAGATTAATTTCCCCACTTTAAAAATTGAATTTAATCAATAATATAAAAACATTTTACACACATTTACTTACTCTAAATAATTTGCAAAGCGTAATATAAAAACATTCTTTTCGCAGCCAATGATTCGCTTTTGTTCTTGCTCAAATTGTACAAGAAGTTCCCTACCTACGAATCAAGAGATTTGTTTCTTACCGGAGAAAGCTATGCAGCCAATGATTCGCTTTTTTCTTTCTTATTTAGAGTTTCATTCCACTTTGTTCCACTTCATTCGATTTAGCGTTTAGCATTATTTGTTCCACTTCATTCGATTCTACTTATAACATTTCAAATTTTCTTATGCTTATTGTTAGTTTGGAAGTACTGGTGCGTTCATTTGTGAATCGAGCGGTCTTTGATGTTACATGGGCTCCGATTGCTTTCAAAATTCACATTTGATGAAGGTCACTTTCAATTATCAATTGATTATTCTTCTCTGATATATTTTATAACTTGAAAAAGAAAAGTTCTTTTGCTTTTGTATTATTTTCTTTGATGTCTAAGTCATGGTTTCGTACAGGTTCTCCGACATGTGTCTGGAGGAGAGAGGTCTAGAAGGCCTAATGACGATGAAGTGTTACTTGGTATGCAGTCAATGAAGCCATCTTCTAGTTCTAAAATATTTCATCCTCCAACCAGCACTATGACTGACGCGAATATTACATGAAAATATAGAAATTCAATTTTGTGAGTCACTTATAATCTCATTAGAATTTTATTCAATGAACAATCGTATTTGATGTCATTTTCTTCTTTCAAATCATTCCATTAATTGTTGTTATAGGACCATTTTGTTACAAATCATTAGAGATTAATGGCAATTTATATGGTTGTTTTTGTGTAGCAGAATATACTACTGCTAGGACAGCATCAGCAGCTGGCACAATCATGGTATGATTTCCATCCTATTTGTTCTCTACTTTTGTTTTGTTCTCAAACATCAACTATATTTTTTCCCTTGTAACTTTATATTTGAATCTCTCTCCAATCCCCTATGCACCCGTTATGTCTAATAAGTTTCATTGAATTTTTTTGTTATAGACACTTCCTCATGGGCTACTTCTAGTGTTGAGGAGGTTGCGTCAACTGGACCTGTCATTTGCTTTTTCCAACTCTATGTGAGTATATGTATATTTCCCTCAACTCTTATTTCATGATTTTTTTCCTAAGACGTGTCTGTCACATGTCTCTGTAGAACATATAAACATTTCCTGAGATGTGTTTATAAAATGATTTTATTTTCAATATATATGAATTGTCCATTTAGAAAGAAAAAAAGATTTTTATACGAGGACATTTGGACAAATGATATGATTCTCGCTTTGAGTGTGAGAGCCGTTTTTTATTGTTTTGAAGTTGTGGAAGTTTGTCATTGGTAATTATTTAATTCAATATGAAAAAGCTACAAATTTATTTTTCATTACTCTATTATAAAAAACATTGTTTATGAAGTCAAATAAGTGAGAACATACACATGCATGATATTATGGTTTGAGTTAGTATTTTTGTTATCTGCAAAAAGAAGTTAGTTCATCTTCTTCTAATTATCCTTCCATTTTTGTGGGTGTCAGTGATTCATAGATAGTAAGAGAGTTATAATTGAAATATTATGAATTTTTTAGTGATTCATAGATAGTAAGAGAGTTATAATTAAAATATTATGAATTTTTTAGTACATGAAATACCAAGAAATATGATAATTAAAATAGAGTGTAATGAAGCATATGAAATAAGGTTTAAATTATATTATAAAAGGGTGTAATTATATTTTAAAAAGGGGGTCATTACACCCTATTTTTATGAAAACATGGTGTAAATAAGAACGTACGTACATCCCAGTTTTTAATTAAAAAAATGTGTAATCCGATTTTTAATAAAAAAAAGGATGTAATCCGATTTTTAATAAAAATGGGTGTAAACCTATATACACCCGATTTTTATTAAAAAAAGGTGTGACGTAGAATGTATTTACATTCATTTTTAAATGGGTGTAAATGCATTAGACATTTCTCATCGAATGGATATATATCCGATTTTTATTAAATTTAATGGGTGTAAATTTAATAAAGAAATAGGTGTAAATTTATTTTTTGTACCAGTGAATTTGAAGAAATAAGATATCAAAATTGTCTTTTTAAAATTTACATGACCAAAATGAGCCTTGAATCAATGATAAGCTAAGCAGATAAAAAATATTAAACCTAAAAAAATCTAATGTGACATTTCAATCAAAATGATTTGCAAAAATCACAACATGGAGATTGGGTAGTTTTATTGATTAAAATAGCCTAATTTATCTTACAAATTACTTCAATTCCATATATCTTCATCATATACTATTGAAAAATATTCAGATTCCATTGGCAAAGTGCTCAAAAGTTGGCTTGGAACATGTGACATATCACCTTCATATGGGTGCGTCCAAAAACTATCAACTGTGGTCTCTGTGTACGCATCTAGAAAGCTTGTAAAGTCATTATCATGAACAAAACTTTCATTGGACGAATGATTGTGAGACACTAAAACACTATCATTAGTGGTTGTATCATAAATATTGTTTTGCACTATTTCACTTGGTGTGTTTGAAAGATCATCCAACCAAAAACTTTCATCCATAGACTCTATAAATGCATCTAGAAAACCAAAATCATCTTCAGCTGTGGAAGAGAATTCACTTGATGAAGAAAATGGAGATAATGGGCCATTGATGTCTGCTATTGGGGGACCCGCTGGAGATTTTGTGGCTATGGTTTCTTCATTTGAGATTGTGTTCTTCTTATGTTGAACTCTCTTCTTGAGAGAAGTATGCCAATGGTTCTTTATTTCGTTATCAGTTCTTCCAGGTAACTCAGCCGCAATGACTGACCATCTATTGCCCAAATTTTTATGCATTCGGATAATAAGTTCCTCTTCTTGTTGAGTGAAGTTCCCTCTTTTGATATTTGGCCTTAGATAATTCAACCATCTCAATCTACAACTCTTTCCACATCTTGAAAGACCTGAAATATAAAAATCAATTAATGAATAAACTACACAATTTTCACATTCATCATAACTACAATTTCATGTTGTATATATTAAATACCTGCAAACTTAGGGAGTTGGCGCCAATTCCAGCAACCATATCTAGTTACATAAGCAATCAATTTCCTATCTTCCTCAGCTGTCCATGTCCCTTTCCTCATTCCACTTTTGTCACAAGAAGGTGTTCTTGCCATCTTAATTAGTCTTTTGAGAACTCAGTGAATGAGTGAGTGGGAGTGTTTCTTCAAGATGAGAGATATAATGGTTTCTTTGTGTCAGTCCATTCTAATTGAATTTATAGTAGAGGCTTTCACATCCAAAAACGTGTTTCATATACCAACATGTTTTATAATATTAATCAATCATAAGGGTCTTTCTCAGCAGATACTAGTAGTAAGTAGGTTAAGTGCTATTAATGAATCGTACTAAAATTAGTCAAAAATTTGTATTATAAAAAATAGTCAAAGTTTGTGGTTCCTGTTCCTTTTCACATAGAAAATGAGTAGATAATAATAGTGTCATTGTCCATCACATATTCCTTATCTTCCAAGAAGCTAACAGGAAACATTTCCCACGCTTCCTTTTAGCTTTGTTAAATTAACACGTGAGGCAAATCTAGAAATGGAAAGTCATCCTAAAATTACAGTCAAGCCATTATGACCATGTTGATGACTTTCTTTTGGTCCTCAAAATAATTTATTTTACTAAGTTCTAACCAAATCTACTCCGTCCCAAATAATTAAATGTTATGTAAAAATTATAAAACTTATTTTAATGAGGCATTAATATTTATTTTTCTATCCCGCAACTTTTGTTTGTTGACTTAATGGCCGTTTTGCACACGATCGTGCGTTATGGACAGAGACACACCAAGGGTATGGGCGACGTATCTACGAAAGGGGTGTCACGTCCTAGAGATGGACGCTCAGACCAACTAAACGAAAGAGATAACAAGGGGCCAAACATATACATTTGCCTCGCTCTAAAGATCCATTCCAATCATACCACTACACAGTTCTTTAAGTACAAGGCCTCGTAGGGGCTGAAGTGTTTTAACCCCTTATTTGCCTTCAAACTTTTCACAAGAGGTCAATTGAATCTTTATTCTTCCCTTTTGAGGCTTATTTTAATCTTCCTGACGAGACTTAGTTGAGTTTCTCATGAGAGACATAATTGCGCCCCTAAATCGGGAGGCTATTTAGGTCCCTATGACGCATTCACATGTGTCTGAGCATGTGTCACACATCATCTGGAAAATCACAAAGTGTCAGTTGGAGGAAAAAGCACATGAGACATTTAATATCATCATTGATGACATAATCTTGGGATGCACAATTGCCCTTATTTCCCTGACACATGTTGAAACATACAAAACCTTTCACATAGGACATAAAACCTAGTGACCATTAATTTTCCTGATTTTCCTCTCATATTTAAGAAGACGAAAACCATCTTTTATAATTTTTTCACACACTTTCTTGTTATAACTTGTAAACACTACTTCTACATTCGATGGCTATTGCATTGCAAGAGCTCAAGTTCATACTATACACAAGTACATGCGCGACACTCCATTTTCCTTTTTACATTATTGTGATTATTCGAGGCTTAGATTAGGATGGAAACTTGGATGAACCCTTAAATCGTGATGAGTGTATAACCTTATGGAACTATTGCTATAGAATGCTAGATGGCGTGGTTGGACTGTTGGTTGTAGATTAGTGGATCTAGGCTTGTTTTTCAGTTGTGAGAGATCTCTTAATTTCGAGAATGACAACAATGATGGAAGTTGAAAGCTCTAAAAGATTTGACAAAATTTTGGTAAAATAAGATGTTGAACAAGATGAGGAAATATGTGAAGAACGACATGTCGAACAAGATGTCTTACAATGAAGACTCGATATTTTGGACAAGTAGAACTAGATTTTAGTAAGTTTGTTCCAAGATTTAAGGAGGGCTTTAGTAGTGGATCAAAGAATAATCTAACAGAAGATTTGAAGCCCATGGACAGATGAGGATTATAAAAATAAGTCTTAGACCTAAGCCTAAACAAATAATCCTTGTGTAACACTTCAAAAATATTTAAGGGTTCAGTGTTTTGAGAGTCGTGTACTTTCTTATGTTGTAAGTCACCCTTTGTATCGACTTGATGAAATATGGTAGACATAGTAATATATACAGATTCAGAAACCTTTAGGTAATGAACTGTGTATTGTTCTTGGATGAAGTTTTGAAGCAATTCCAAGTATGTTGTTAGTCAAGAGTCTTGGCTGAACATTATTTGAAAGGGGTATCTTTCAAGTAGTTTGATGCAATCATCAGAGTTTCTGAGTGTTAGATACAACTAAGGTGATTTAGGGAGTGAGACGAGTTTCTCTTATCTTAGATGGGTTTCTGAGATAAAGATTGCATTGGGTAGTTAGTAGATAAAACAGAGGTTATTTACCTATAAATCTGAGGTTTTATTTACCTAAAATAGTACTACTGATAGTGTAATCTTCTTCCTCGCTGGGTAGTCCCCATAGTAGGTGTTGTTGTACACCGAACTGAGTCATCATATCTTTGTGTTATTATCATTCTGCATTGTTTAGTTTTTGTTTCTTGGTTGATCGACATGTTATATAAAGATGTTAGGACATTTGTCACGAATTTGTACTAACACTAATTATATCAATAGGTTTTATCATGTCCTTGTGTTATTATGCAGAGATCAGTGTCTTGATGTGTGTTATGACAATGTTATTTGTACACTAGAATTTTAATTGGTATCAGAGCAGGCATTCTATTGTGTTCTAGGTGAGATTGGGTTAGATACTTTCTTGTACTTTGGACAAGGAAGGATCGATGTGTTATTTATAACTACTGCTATGGTTGTGGTGTTACATGTAGGGCGTGTTTTTATTTAGCTTGGTCAAAAACATGACTAAATCTTTTTCACTAAACCTGTAAAATTCGTCGTGTCTTTTCTCTTTTCCTAAACTTTTTATTTTCAGCATTTTTAATTGGCGTAATACACAACACCCCCTGTAATATTTGCGAGTTTTGCTTTAACTCCATGTAAAAGATTTTTTTTAAAATCCCCTCGCAATTTCCAAATTCTCTCTAATACACCACTGATTGTCACATTATAGTAAATATTTTATCTAACTTCCAGTGTGGCAGTCTACGTGTTATTTTTTATAATTTTTAAATCCACGTCATATTTTATTTTATAATTATTCTAATATAGAAAATAATTAAGAAAAAACCAACTAAAACTTTTTGCAAGTCCCATTCGGTTGTAGGGAACCTACTAGTGGGCTATTGTCCAATTTCATTTATAAGTTTCACACTAGGCTTATTTATATAAGTAAAATAAGAAAGTTACACTGAAAAAAGAAGAATAAGAATGGTTTTACCCTCCTTTGTAGTTTTACCTTTAAAACCTCCTTCTTCACATCTTCCATTTTCCCTACCTCTATATTATGAACTGTAAATGATATCAAACATAGAAGAAAGAATGGCTAATTCCTCATACATTGATATGTGGTACACAAAGTTATTTATACAAAATGCAGGTTACATGGTAAGCTGCATTACAAGGCAAGTAGTGAATCTAAACCTTAGTAACTGAGTTAACTAACTAACTGCTATTCAGTTATTACAGTTGAGATCCCCCCTCATGTTGACACTTAATATATGTTGATCAAGTTCAAATTGGACATGAGAAAGTTAAAGGGCTGAGGTAGTAAAGACTTGGTGAAAAAATCAGCAAGTTGGCTCTTAGAGGAAATAGGAAGAACCCTCATAACACCAGCCATGAACTTTTCTCGTACGATATGGCAGTCTATCTCCAAGTGCTTTGTTCTTTCGTGGAAAACTGGGTTGGCGGCGATATGAAGAGAACTTTGGTTGTCACAGTACAGAACAAGAGGTTTTGCACATGTGACATGAAGATCACGAAGGAGATACAAGCTCCACTGTAGTTCACATGTTGCAGCAGTTAGGGCACGGTACTCAGCTTCAGATGATGAACGACACACGATTTGCTGCTTCTTGGTGTGCCATGAGATAAGGGAGTTTCCAACAAAAAAACATGAGCCAGAAATGGATTGTCGAGTATCTTTGCAGCCTGCCCAATCTGCATCTGAGAAACCCAGTAATTGTAGCTTGGAGTGACGTGGAAAGAACAAGTCTTTCCTAGGACACGACTTGAGATAGCGAAGAACACGACATGCTGCATTATAATGAGTGACATATGGCTTTGATAGAAACTGACTGAGCTGTTGGGTGACAAAGGTGATGTCTGGTCGTGTCGTGTTCAAGTAAATGAGACGTACAATTAATCTTCTATAGGCTGGAATATCAAGATATGGTTCAACATCATCCTAATAAAGCTTAATGGAAGGACCAGATGGAGTGGATGCAGGTTTAGAACCAAGGAGTCCGGAGTCAGCAAGAAGATCTAAACAATATTTTCGTTGACACAAAGAGATGCCTTTGGACGAATGTGCAACTTCTAAGCCAAGAAAATATTTTAAAATGCCCAGATCTTTGATTTTTAAAGCAGCATGCAATGTATCTTTGATAAAGGTGAACTCTGTGAGAGAATTGCTTGCAAGTAACACATCATCAACATAAACCAGAAGTATGATTATGTTGATATCAATTAATTTGACAAACAAGGAGTGATCATAGTCAGCTTGGTTGTAACCATGATGCACAAGCAACGTAGTCAACTTTTCATACCATTAGTTGTTGGCTTGTTTGAGGCCATAGAGGGATTTAGATAACTTGCAAACCTGATTTGGCGTGGAGGTAGTGACACCTGGAGGGATAATCATGTAGACATATTCATGTAATTCTCCATGGAGAAAAGCATTGTTGACATCGAGTTGGTGTAAGTGCCAGGAATGGATGGAGGCAAGAGCTAGCACAAGTCGAACAATTGTGAGCTTTGCAATATGTGAGAAAGTATCTGTGTAATCTAAACCCCTAATTTGGTTGTATCCCTTAGCAACCAGTCGTGCTTTGAAGCGTTCAATGCTACCATCTGCATGATACTTGATTTTGTAAACCCATCTGCATCCTATGGGTTTGACATTGGGAGGAAGATCAACAATTGACCAAGTACCAGTATTAGCCAAAGCATTTAGCTCAGTTTGCATAGCTTGCCGCCAACATTCGAATTTGTTAGCCTCAGTATATGTTTTGGGTTCCGTATGAGTGGTGATTGAAAGAGTGTAATGGCAGTGAGAGGGAGAAATATTAGAATAAGATAAAACATTAGAAATAGGATAAATAGTACCTGAGGATGATTAATGAGAAGCATCATGAAATGTGGCACAAACATAGTCTTGCAAATGAGAAGGTGGGTGGCGTGTTCTAGAAGAAACTCTGAGCGAAGGATTGATGTGATTAGATGAGGTAGTGGCATTGGGAGAAAGTGAAGGATTCTCAGAGTCTTGAGGAATAGAGAGATGGGTGGGAGTTGAGGTTGTGGGAGAATCATCAATAGGGAGAGACTCAGGATCAGTGTTTTGAGAAGAGGAGGGCATGGAACTGTGGTTATGAGTGGGAATAGAAGTATTAGTGAAATATTCCCAGCTTTGAGAGGTATCAGGGGAAGTAGGTTGGTAAGGTAAAATATGTTCATAAAATGGAACATTTCGAGAAATGAATATTTCGTGTGTAGTGAGGTAAAGAAAGACATATCCTATGAAACCAAGTTGGTAACCAAGAAATAGTGATTTTCGTGCTCTACAAGCAAGCTTGGTTTTGTTGCTGCTCAAGGTGGATGCTTAGCACAAAAAGCCAAAAACTTTGACTTGGGTTATATCAGGGAGAGTGTTATGAAGCAATTGATGAGGGGATTCATGGTTTAATAAATGAGTGTTGGTTCTATTAATGATGCATGTGGCATACGACACAACATCAGACCAGAAATTTTTGGGCAGTTTAGATTGAAACAAGAGAGCTCTACCAACATTAAGGAGATGTTGATGCTTGCGTTCAACTCTCCCATTTTGTTGTGGAGACTCAACACAAGATATGTGGTGGATGATGCCCTTATTCAAATAGAAGTTAGGCATCAGAAACTCAGGACCATTATCTGTTCTAATGTATTTAGGGCATACATTAAATTGATTTTCAACTAAAGTAACAAAGTGTTGAACTTGCTGAGAGACTTTAGCTTTGGTTTTTAACAAAATGATCCATGTGAATTGTGACACCCCAAATAATTCGATTATTAAATAATTATGATTTTTAATTATTAATTTAATTAGGAATATAATATTTAATATTTTGGATTATTGGAAATCAATTAAATTATATGGAAGTGGAATTATTGGTGGTGTGAAGGGTAAAGTGAGGGTGTGAGGAGTAAAAGGCTCTACTCACATTAATTACTTTATTTTATTTTATTAGAATAATAAAAGGAATAAAAGAAGGAAACATAGAAAAAGGAATCACTTTTGGAGAAACTCACAGTACGTGAAATTGAGAAGAGGAAAGGAAGGAGAAAAAGCCAATTCGTGTCGGAAGTCGAAGATCCCACAAGGTAAGGGGTGATTTCGATTAATTATTGTGTATTATCGGCTTTGAATTCGACCGTATAGATCATAGCATGTTAGGAAATACCGGTTTAGAAATTCTAGGTTTCCGTAGAATTGTCTCTATTGTGTCGGATTGTAGGGAATTCATTGGTTCGTATGACATAAGGTCTATAATGATGAATAGAACGTGGTAAATTGTATGTTAATGGATGTGATTGAGTGATTTTACAGTGTCGAAACGTATGGGTACGTTTTAGAAAGAATGAAAATTGGTTTTGGAAAACTGCTGCTGTCAAACTGCATTTTTGGCTCTGTGAGTCGTAGGAACCGGTTCCTGCATATGGAGGAACCGGGTTCCACGTGTAATTTTTCCAAAGAAAATGAGATTTTTCTCTGGGAACCGGTTTCCCTACCTGGAGGAACCGGGTTCCCATACATTTTTCCAGGGGGCGTGTTTTCATACTTCGCAGGGAACCGGTTCCTACATAAGGAGGAACCGGGTTCCACTGTAACTTTTTGAAAAATACTAAACTTTGAAAATTCATAACTTTCAAACCGTAAGTCTATTTTAGTCGCCGTTTTGGACGTTATTTCTTAAATTAAATGCTCTATTTTATGAAATGAAAGAATTTCCCTTAACTTAAAATTATTTTGAAAATGTGTCGGAATTCGAAATAAGTGATTATTTATTCGATGTGTATTTGGTGTATAAGAGGTAGTGTACCTATGACATTGAGATATCTGAATGGTGTGAATGAAAGGCATGTTTATGCTGTTGATTGTGTGCATGATTTGTTGAGAATATCATGTTTGAAATTTGGTTCAGTTATGATAGTTGGTGTATTTCATAGACTGATAAAATGTTGCATGCTGGTGTTGTGCGTGCATATGCATTTTTGGTGAAGTTAATTCCCATTGTGAGGAATTTGACTTGTATTACCGTTAACCGATACCCGGGTGATGATGGGTGGTTAGGCTGGATTCGTGTTCGGGTGTTTATGGACGAATCGATGGTTACTGTATCCGGTTGATGATGGATCAGTGTTGGGTGACTTGGTCACGTGTTGGTACCCCATGCATTGTGTCTGTATTGTAATTGCATGGAATTATAACATGTTAGGATGTCTTCCAGTGTTGCAATTCTATGATTGTTAATGGTTGTGCATAATGAATTGTCTGGTTGTAATTGTGTATTGGAATCTGAACTATGCTGGAATGGGTGGAATAATATGCTTGTGATATATGCTGATTGAGAAACTTATAATGCATGTTAATTATGAGAAATCTCACCCTTACTTTAATGATTTCAGATTAAAGTTAGCAGCTCAGGAGTTGGTGAGGATGGCTCTAGAGTTAGGATATTTAAGTCCGCGTGTCAGTGTCATGCTCTGATAGGTTGTAACACTGGGGAACGTTTAGTTGAGGATTTATTCATTATTCAATTGTTATTGGAATTTCTTTAGGAATAATTAAGACTTGGTTTATTCCGTTTTGATTTGATGGTATTATTTCCGCTGTGTAAGACATGGTCTTAACTTAATTGATTATTTTGATAGTGATCCTCAGTGTAGCATGGCTACTGAGTTAATTGGAGTTTTATTTATTTCATAATTGTGGCATCCCTTGATTTCCGTGTTGACTCTGATTAAATCTGGTTTTAGTATTAAATTAATTAATATATTCGGGGTATTTTAGAAGGGGTGTTACAATAGTGGTATCAGAGCATAGTCGGTCTTGTCTTGTGTCGTTATCCCTTTTGTATGCGACTAGTGTAAGATGACACTGTCGATACTTGTGTGCTGATGAGGTTGTTTTGTAATGTTACAGAACAATGGCCGGAAGAGGTAACAGAAGAAACGACGATGCTATTGCTGTAGCATTGGGAATATTGGCTTGGAGTGCTCGGAGGGAACCAGCAGGGAGCTGTTATTGGTGCTGACCGACAATTGGGGAATTTTCAGAGGAATAATCCTCCATTGTTCAAGGGTGCACATGATCCCGAAGGTGCTCAGAAGTGGTTGAAGGAGATCGAGAGGATCTTCAGAGTGATTGACTGTGCTGAAGGGCTGAAGGTGAGATACGGAACTCACATGTTAGCGGAGGAAGCTGACGACTGGTGGGTTGCTACCAGAACTGAAATGGAAGAAGATGGTATTGCGTTGACTTGGGCTGTGTTCAGGAGGGCTTTTCTGAGGAGGTACTTTCCTGAAGACATTCGAGGTAAGAAGGAGATTGAATTTCTGGAGCTCAAGCAAGGCAACAAGACTGTCAGTGAGTATGCTTCGAAGTTTACTGAGTTGGCGAAGTATTATGCTCATTACACTAACGATGCAGATGGAGAATTTTCCAAATGTATCAAGTTTGAGAATGGTCTACGTGACGAGATTAAGCAGGGTATCAGGTATCAGCGTATCCGAAGATTTTCTGATCTGGTTGACTGTAGTAGGATTTTAGAGGAGGATCTTGCTAGCACTAAGTCGAATGCTCGAGGGTATGTTGATAGGAAGGGTAAGAAACAGATGGATCGTGGTAAGCCTTATGATAGGAGTAATCAGAGATCCGGTGGTTGGAAGAAGTCTGATGGAGGAGATTCTGGTTCTTCCATTAAGTGCTACAAGTGTGGTGAGACAGGGCATCGTATGGTAGATTGCAAAAGTAATGATAAGAAGTGTTTCAAGTGTGGGAAACTCGGCCATGTGGCCAATGACTGCAGTGTGAGAGTGGTGACTTGTTACAACTATGGCGAAGAGGGTCATACTCGTCCTCAGTGCACAAAACCCAAGAAGGAGCAAGCTGGTGGTAAAGTGTTCACATTGTCTGGATCAGATACTAAGCCAGATGATCGGTTGATTAAAGGTACATGTTTTATTAATGGCATTCCTTTAATTGCGATTATTGATATTGGAGCCACACACTCTTTTATTGCTTTGGATTGTGCTAAAAGATTGAATTTAGAAATTTCTAATATGGATGGAAGTATGGACACTAAGTTCAAAGGACTACTTCGTATGTTTGTAGGAATTGTCCTATTGTGATTTTTGGTAGGGTTTCGTATGGATCTAGTGTGCCTACCGTTAGAACAACTTGATATCATCCTTGAATGAATCGTTGGAATTCAACCAGTTCATATCAACTGCTTTTGCGAAGACGGTTATTTTTCCTGAAGAGATTGGTGTCGAAGATGTGACTATGTCGGTTAAACAGATGACCCTAGCTGTGAAAGATGGTGAGGTGGTGTTTATGTTGTATTCTGCAATAGAAGCGGAGGGAAAAGCAAAGAGTGATGGATTGCCAGTGGTGAATGAATTTCCAGAGGTGTTTCCGGAAGACGTTAGTGAATTGCCACCTGAGAGAGAGGTAGAATTTACTATAGATTTGATTCCTGGAACTAGTCCGGTGTCGATGGCGCCTTACCGTATGTCGGTATCTGAATTAGCTGAGTTAAAGAAACAGTTGGAGGAGTTGCTTGAGAAGAAGTTTATTCGTCCCAGTGTTTCGCCGTGGGGAGCTCCGGTGTTGATTTCTTATTTATTACTTTTGTTTCTTAAGGTTGTTTGTTTCTTGTTTAGGGACAAACAAGTCTAAGTTAGGAAGAGTTTGATAAGTGTAAATTTTTAATTATTTTTGTATATAATTTTGTGGTACTTATCAACTCTTTTACCTCAACTTTTGTCTGAATTTGTACATATTTTTATATTTATTCATATTTTATATAATGATTTTTTGTGTTACTATTGTATCGTTCGATAATTTTAATGTCTTTTTGTAGGGATCGTTGCATATTTGGAGCATTGAGCAATAAAATATCGAAGGCACAACTTCATTATTTGTTTGAGCAATTACAAATTAATTACATATCATTGGTGAGAGTATCATTAAGATCGATACTTCGAATTGCATAAAACATTTTTCACTCATAATTTCAGATAAATGGCCTAGCGCGTTTTAAACTAATTTTTGAAATATATTTTATATCATTTTACATTTATAAGTTAATTGAACTACTAATTTTATTAAATATGTCAATTATTTTATCAGCTATGAGTCTTAATTATCAATCATAAATTAAAAATTATCACTTAGTGTTTTAAAAATGGACCGGACATCAAACCGGTGAAGGTTCCAGATCATTGGTTTATTGATCGAACCACTGTGTCACTGGTCGAACCGTATTACTAGATCGGATTGAACCAGATAACTCGGTTGAATAGACGGGTCATTATAACAAAACTATATAGATATAAGACTTGTCAAACCAGATGATTAAGTCTCTACAAAATATAATTAACACTTAAAATTTTTTAAAATACCATATCATAAATAAATTCGCAAGTTCATAATTTAAATTCAAATTTTAAACATAGATATCACATATAACAAAATAGTACAAAATTACAAAGTCTAATTGCAACAAAATATAATTGAAAATAGTTTATAACAAAATAACTCAATTGTCTATTATATTTAGTTTCAAGGAGAAAATATTATTTCAATGTTAAGGTTTCCTTCTTCAATATCAAAATCATCTACAACAAAATCAATCGCATGTGAATATGTTTCCCGTCAATGATATTATTATTTTATTTTATTTTTAATTTTTATTAAAATAATAAAAATAACGTCATTTTGATTTTTTAAAATTAATACAAATTTAAAATTAAAATTAAATAAAAATAAAAATAAAAATTACAAAAAACATAAAATAAAATGAAATAAAAAGTGAAATTAAACCACCGGTTTTGAAAAACCGCTGATTTTCCCAATTTTCCCGTTTCACTGGTTTTTACTTCTTCACACCGATTTGTTGACAAATCTGATCCAACAATTGAATCAGACCGATTACCTGACCGGTTCTTGATTCGACCAGTCCGACCGACCGTTCCGGTCCAATTTTTAAAACACTGCTATCACTGCTAGATGTTTATCTAAATAGATCCAAACTCTTCTCCACAAATTTGACCCATTTAGTCTTATTAAGACATAATACCTATGAAAATCAGATATATAGCTAAATATATTAAACAAATTGAAAGACATAATTGTCCTATAAAACTACTCATATGTGTTGAATGTTAAGTATAAGCCAAGTGCAATTTGGAAGCTTGAGAAGCTGTTTTGGAAACATCTTAAGTGGATAAGTTGTTATGCCACAGAAGCGGAACCACATTTTCGAAGAGGAAACCGATTTGCCCATTTGGAGAAACGATTTCTGCCGCGAATTTCAGTTTTTCTGTGTGGCAGTTTTCTGTTTTGTTTGTTGTGTTGTTTTGTTGAGTTTTTGTGGACACTGTATAAACACTCCCTCTCATGTAATGTATGATTAATGCCATCGTGAAATAATACATAATATTTTCTCCCTAATTACTCTCTCTCTCTCTCTCTCTCTCTCTCAATTCTATATTTTTCTCTCTAAAGTTCATCTTCTCCAATTAGTCATTTTCTCCACTAATTCACTCTACCCCTTTTGTGTGTGTTCTAGCATCTGGCGTCAAGAGCACTGGTTCTGATGCGTTAATTCGCGGAAAACATGACAACCACCGATAGAAACCCTACCAACCTCCCAATTCTTGATTCCAAGAATTACGACAAATGGTGCAAACAAATGAAAGTTTTGTTTGGGCACCAAGAATTCCTTGAAGTGGTGAATGATGGAGTTACACCACTTGTTACATTCTTGCGTCGACAACAACAAATTTGAGAAAGTTGGTGATTTTACATCGACAAAACAAGCATGGGATATTTTGAAGAAATCCTATGAAGGTGCCGACAAAACGAAGGTGGTGAGGTTACAAACTCACAAGAGGCAGTTCAAGTTGGTACAAATGGAAGATAAGGAATCGATTAACGACTATATTATGCGTATAACGCGTTTGGTGAATCAAATGAAGGTTTGCAGTGAAACCGTTTCGGTGCAAAATATAGTGGTAGTAATAGAAGAGTCAAAAGATCTTCTCACTATGAGCAAGGAGGAACTTTAAAGCTCATTGGAAGCACATGAGCAAAGAATGGATGAAAGAGGAAATGACAAGGCCAAGGCGGAAATTGCATTGCAAGCAAGGTTTAATGAGAAGAATAAGAGGTCAAAAGGCAAGTGGCCTTCGAAGGGAAAAGAAAATTTCCAGAATTTTGGTGGAAGAGATCCAAAAAATTCAAAGGGGTCCATGGCTCAAAAAGGAGAGGGCAGCTCCAAAGGTAGTGGTCAAGGAAACAACAAGAAGACATGTGACAAAAGCAATGTGAAGTGCTATAATTGTCAAAAGTTTGACCATTTCACAAAAGAATGTAATGCGAAATAGAAAGAAAATCATGGAGATGAGGCCAAAGTTGCAAGGCAAGAATTAGAGGATGATGATACGCTTCTTGCTATGATCATGGAGGAGAACAATGGAGGAGGACAACAACAACAATGTGTGTCAAGGACTGGACAACAACTCTAACAGTGTAGAATTTTCTGCACAAACGCATTCGGAGCGAAACGTAATGGTAACCATTCGAGGTGGAGTCCAAAGTAGTGATAAGTGGTGTAATGCCCGTAAATTCATTTAATTATTTAAATAAATTATTAAGTATTTTTTGTTGGAATTAGTCGAAGTTGGAAATTATCGGTATTATTCAAAGAGGCGTAGTTGGATTAATATGTCGATATGAGCGGTTAAGTTGATAATCGGGTAAATAGTCGATTTAGCCGGGAGAAATTAATATTATGAATAATATTAGTTTAGTAGAATATTAATTAATTTTGTTGGGTTAAGTTATATGTGAGAAATAACAAAATAGGGTGTTATTTGGTAGGCCCGTTAAGATAAGTTAGTAAGATATAAAAATAATATTAGTAGTATAAGTAGTTACTTGTAGCCAAATAAGAAAAAGAAGGAATCAGTATGTGGGAATTGGGGAAAAGAGGAAAACAAGTGTTTGAGGAAACTTGCCACCGTGAGAGATTGCAACCAGAACCAAAGCGAATTATTGATTGGAAAATTCGAGTTACCTTCAATCCAAGGTAAGGGTGAGGTTCAAATTTTATAACCTGTAATATGATTATTGATATGTGGGATTAGGGTTATATGAGTTTATATTGTGATGTGTTGAATTGTAGTGTTTTTATTCTGAAAAATTCTGATTTGTCCTTGATGAAATCCTGCTGAATAAAAATTGTACATGTTGTTGTTGTTGTTGGTATTATGTTAGAATTCATGTTGATATAGGGTGTCATTTGAATTACTGAATCGAAATAATTCTAGAAAACCATGGGCAATTTGGGTGAAAAAATAAGAGCATACGAATACTATATTGAACGAAAAATATATGTAAAAGAAGAACTGGGCAGGGGCCCCAAAAAGTGAGAGACGGGAACCCTGAAGGAAGGTGGGCACCCCACCTCGTTACTTTTTGTGCCTCCTGTTACGTATGTGTGTGTTTTGATTTGGAGTTCTATAATTTAGTTTTTGGCAAATTTTGGATTTTAAGTAGTAATGGTAACCCTGTCCGTGAGAAAGAAGAAAAGATATATATATATATATATATATATATATATATATATATATATATATATATATATATATATATATATATGAGATGGAGGGCGGAGGCCCCACAAGTAAGGGTGGGCGTCCCACCTTGTTTTTTTAATTCCACTTATATGTGTGTTTTTGGCTCTAGTTACTGTTTGTTTGATTTAGGCATGTAGTATCATTAGGTAATAGAACAACAAGGGCATTGGAGACATACTGATAAACTTAGGAAAATATTATAATGACAATAATATAGTAATAGTAATAGGTGTGCTAAGTAGGAGATTGATATAGGCAGTTTAGTAGTAGAACGAGCAAGTAATTGATGGTAGGCTTTTTAGCAGATATTGGTATTTTTAGTAACAGAGCTTGATTCTTGATGACAATATGATTTTTTAGATGCAGGAAATTAATGATATCAATGTACTAAAATTAATAGAAGCTATTTAATAATTTGTAGTAATAGCTATGAATGGAAATAATGTCGAATTAGTAAATTAAGCGGTAAAATTAGCTGTCCGCAATTGACCTAAATTTTTCGGGGTAGTTCGTATATATTAATAGTTAATTGTGGTTGGTTTATTTTGTTGAAATTATGTTGAATACATGGATTTGAAGATAGAGTTGAGTAAGTTCAATTGTTCCGAATTATGGACAAGTTTAAGTTGGAGGCTTGATAGCCAACGTTTAAAGTTGCTATGTTGTTTGAGTTGTTTTATTGTGTTGTATGTCATTCATAATAGTCGCATACATTGCATTTTTAAGTTGGAGCTTATGCTCATGATGTTGTCCTGGATTGACAAAATATTAAGTGCCTAGATAAACTGACAGATTTTAAGTTGGGAGTTCTGCTCCAATGGTACCACATGCATATGCATAGTTGAGTCGCATTTGAATTGCATCTTGAGTTGTTGTTGTGTTATATTTCTTGTTGATTGTTATTTTGTGGTTGTTATGAAGCGGTGAAAAATTGTATGATTCTAGTCTAATATATTGATTATCATATTTTTGTTTATATCATTCGATATCTCACCCCTTCTGTTGTGATATTGCCTCTATGTGGGTAACGTGTAGATAATCAGTATGATTAGTTGATGCTTAGTAGTTGTTACTATTGTTAGTTCGAGTTGGTGTTATTTTCTATGATACGTAGCACTCTGGGGAATGAACGCATATTTGATTTTGTTGTTAATTTGAATTTCAGTTGTTAATTGAGAAGTTTGTTTTGGTTTAAGTTGTTGAACAAGATGCTATGAATTATTTGAAGTTTAAAATTGTGAATCCGCTGCGTGGTTATTTATTAAAGTTGATTTATTTTGGATAGTAAATAGTTGTTATGAGCTCTCCCTGATTATATGTGTTATGTATATGTTAAAATGAGTTTTATGTCATTGGTTTTAAGTTGAAAAGTGTGACATCCTATGTTTGGTTGAAATTTTATCACTTTGATTTTATTTATAACTACCGGGTAGAAATGGGATGTTACAAGTGGTACTTGGATTTAGGTTATTCAATTCATATGACGGGTAAAAAGGATTGGTTTGTGAAGATCAATCAAGTCACGAAGAATAGAGTAAGATTCGCGGATAACACCACTTTAGCAGCCGACGATGTGGGTGATGTTTTGATCATGAAGAGGGATGAGAGTCATTCCTTGATCAAAGATGCGTTGTACATTCCAGGAATTAGGTGTAATCTCTTGAGCATTGGCCAATTACTCGAGAAGAATTACACAATTCAGATGGAAAATAAGGTTTTGCGAGTTCTTAACCGAAACGATGTTTTAATCCTTAAAGCACCCATGGCTGTAAATCGTACTTTCAAGATAGAGCTGAAAGTAATGGAGCACAAGTGTCTTGCTACAGCAACAAGTCGTGATGAGTGGTTGTGGCACTACCATCTTGGACACCTTAATTTTAGAGACCTCGACGCGTTGCAAAGGCATGGCATGGTGGCCAGACTTCCCAAGATTAATCTTCCAACTAAAATGTGTGAAGAATGTGCAAGGGAAGCAACATAAGAAACATTTTAGCAAGGATGTAGGTAAAAGGACCAAGCAACATCTTGTGGTGGTGTATTCCGATGTGTACAGCCCAATGCACGTCGACTCATATGGAGGAAATAGGTACTTTGTCACTTTTATTGATGATTTTAGTAGGAAGCTATGGATTTATCTCATAAAAAGGAAGGATGAGGTGTTTGATGTATTCAAGCGTTTTAAGTCCATGGAGGAGCGACAAAGTGGTCACAAAGTGAACATTCTCAAAACAGATGGTGGCGGTGAATGAACCTCAAGTGAATTTGGGAATTATTGTGATGATGAGGGTATAGTGCATGAAATTGTTCCACCTTATACGCATCAACAAAATGGTATTTCTGAAAGAAGAAATTGCTCAATTATGAATATGGTTCGTAGCATGTTGAAAGGGAAGAACTTGTCGAAGGAACTATAGGGAGAAGCAGTTTCTACAACATCCTATATATTGAATAGGTTCCCTACTAAGAATCTGGACAAGGTGACACCATAAGAGGTATGGTCTGGTCATAAACTGAATTTGACGCATTTAAAAGTTTTTGGTTCGATAGCATTTCAGCACATTCTGGGTAAACTTCGAAAGCAGTTGGATGATAAAGGTGAGGCAATGTTACTTTTCGGATACCATTCTACTGGAGGCTACAAACTGTTTGATGTGAGTAGCAAGAAGATCGTAATTAGTTGAGACGTGGTGGTGGACGAGTTGAGGCTGTTTGACAATAGAGAAATTCAGATGACAGCAGCAGAAACCAGTTTCTCAACATAAGGAAACTGGTTTCCCTCGCGATATTTGCATTCTGAAGGCTCAGGAATTGTATTTCTAGAAGCAGAAACCGGTTTACCTAATATTGGAAACCGATTTCCACCAGAAAATGCAGAACTGCATCAAAATGAATAGCTAGTCCCGATTCCGATCGAAGGTGAGAATATGCATTGCGCAATGCCTCTTTCGTACTCACCGGCTCGGATTTGGCCATAGCGCAAAGTGTATGAGATCACCATCATTGTTGATCTCATTATCATGTAATACTTCACAATCTTGGAGCCTTTGAGGTAGACCTCAGCGTCTTGTCGATCGTCTACTAGATTCACTAATAGTACTTGGTAGCTGGTTGATTTATCGGAACGAAAAAAGGCAATCGGAGTAAAATGGGTCTATAAAGTGAAGGAAAATCCTAAAGGCGAATTTTTCCAGCATAAGGCTCGACTAGTGGCGAAGGGGTTTTTGCAGCGAGAAGGTATAGACTATGATGATGTATTTGCTCCGGTAGCTAGATTGGAGACTATACGGATAATTGTTGGTATCACCAATAGTAAAAATTGGCAAATGTACCAAATTGATGTGAAATACGCATTTTTGAACGGTCCACTTGAGGAGGAAGTCTATGTAGAGCAGCCCTCTATTTTGTGATAAAGAATCAATAGGGAAGAGTCTACAAGTTGAGGAAAGCACTCTATTCTTTGAAACAGGCACCTAGAGCTTGGAACAAACACATAGATACCTTTCTTATTGAAGTTGGCTTCAAGAAGTGTGTATCTGAACATGGTGTTTATGTGAAAGCGGATGCTAGCAAAGGTGTGATTATCCTTTGCTTATATGTGGACAATCTTTTGATTACGGACAGCAATGAGGAGTTTATTTCCAAGTTCAAATGTGATGTTATGGAAGAATTTGAGATGAGCGAACTTGGTATCATGATATACTTCCTTGGCATATAGTTTCACAAGTCAAAGTTGGGACTTCTCATGCATCAAAGAAAGTATGCTCTTGAGATATTGAAAAGGTGTGATATGCAGCATTGCAATGCAGCCAATTCCTCAATGGAACCAAGGTTGCAGTTGTCCAAGAATGAAGATGAAGGTGATGTTGATCCAACTCAATATAGAAGGTTGATTGGATCATTATGTTACTTGTGCAATACGCGACCGAGTTTGGCATTTAGTGTCGGTATTGCTAGTAGATTCATGGAGAGGCCAAAGGTGTCTCATTTTGCAGCCCTTAAGAGGATTCTTCGTTACATCAAAGGTATTATAGGCCGCGGAATTCTCTTTCCCGCAACTGATACGGACAGCATGTGCGAGTTACTCGGTTATACGAATTCCAATTGATGCGGAGATAAAGATGATCGAAAGTCTACGGTTGGTTATGTCTTTATGTTCGGCGGAACTCCAATCTCTTGGTGCTCTAAAAAGGAACTCGTGGTGGCACTCTCTTCTTGCGAGGCCGAGTATATCGCTGCGTCGATGTGTGCGTGTCAAGCTGTGTGACTAATGAATCTACTTAAAGAGTTGGTCAACATTGAGGCAAAAGCTGTCACACTCTTTGTTGACAACCTCTCGGCTATCAAACTTGCAAGGGATCCTATAGCACATGGGAGGAGCAAGCACATAGAGACGGGGTTCCATTACTTGAGGGAGCTGGTGTGTGAAGGACAGTTGAAGCTAGCTCATTGTCAAAATGAAGAACAACTTGCGGATTTATTGATGAAGACGGTAACAAATGAAGTGTTCAAGAGGCTTGTGAAGCTTAAAGGCGGTAACAAACTTGGAAGCTTGAGAAACTGTTTTGCAAACAGCTTAAGTGGATAAGATGTTCTGCCATTGAAGGAGAAAACACAGTTTCGAAGAGGAAATCGGTTTCCCCATTTGGAGAAACCGATTTCTGCCGCGAATTTGAGTTTTTATGTGTGACAGTTTTTGTTTTGTTTGTTGTGTTATTTTGTTGTGTTTTTGTGGACACTATATAAACACTCTCTCTCATGTAATGTATGATTAATGTCATTGTGAAATAATACGTAATATTTTCTCTTCAATTACTCTCTCTCTCAATTTTTTATTTTTCTCTTTAAATTTCATCTTCTCTAATTAACTATTTTCACCATTAATTCACCCTACCCCTTTTGTGTATGTGTTTCCTTAAATTTATCATATTCTACTCTGTTTGTTGGGCGTAAGGACGTTCTCTTTGTCCTACAACATAACTGCTGATAATAATTTATTACAACATAACTTATGATAATAATTTAATATTCAATTGTCATTGTAAGGGTTTCAATTTATCATGTGCCAAATGCCAATTTGGAAGAGTCAGAGATATATATATATAAACCTTTTCTTTTTAATGGAGGACTGGTAGTGATGGAGACTCGGTTAACGCGGTTTCTGGTATATGTACCCTGAATAAAAAACATATGTTAACTCGGTTAAGAACATACGTGACGGTTGACCGTTAATAGTAGATTAATTAGTTTAGCATATTTATAAAGAATATATTATTTAGCCTTTATAAAAAGTCTTTGGTCAAAGTCTTGTTATTTAACTCATAAAAGTATATACTATTTTATAATTATGTTTGCCTTTGATCCTAGCTAAGTGCATTCCATATGAAAACAAAATTAAGCTAATTACCTTTTTATAAAAGAAAATAGAAATTATTCAGTGGTTGAACCTAGAATAATTAAAAGGTAGAAGATACCACTGCTTAAAAGTTTTATTATATACGATGGTTATGGTTTTTCGACTAATAGATGAGGTATCTTCAAAATTTAGTATTCTAATATTTAACTCACTATTTCAACGAGGTAACAATTTGTTTAAGTCATTATTTCAATGAGGAAAAATTTGTAAGTATGGGTAAAAATATGTATGAGGATGGTTCAGAGCTACATTTATATAAGGATATAATTAGAATTGTTTTTGGTTTTTCTTACATAAAATTAAAGGTGTGCGAAATATCCGGTTGTGAGAATCAAATTCATAATTAAATTTAAATCTGTTTAAAATATTTCGATATGATTGAATGATTATTAACCGATTTAGTGTTTAATGGTTTTGGACATTCATATTTCGATAAATTTTTTTAGATCTCAATTATTATCCAAAATTCAAATTTTTTAATATTAAAAATTAAAATAAAAAAAAAAAAAATATATATATATATATATATATATTTTTTTTTTTTTATAAAATTGGATTTTTCTTTAAAATCCGATTATATAAACATAACTAAATTTATAACTAATTTTATAACCAATTTTAATTAAAATATAATTTTGGTTATAAATCCAAGCCATTTAAATGGTTTAAAAAATTGTTATGGTTTTGGTTATTAAAAAGAATCAACCATAAACACCCCTATACAGAGTGTGAGCACTTGTTGAATATGATCAACGGTTGAGATGAGGGGGAAGGTTGTTCCTCTCACCAAAGTCTCACTGGAATTCAAACAAGGGCCTTTAATGACAGGGGAAGGGCATGTCCATGGAAAGACGACGAGAGAAGTAGAAACAAATGTATGAAAAGGATATAAATGGAGTGTCACACTTTACATGCGTTAGAAAACATGGTAAGCTTAAATGAAAAAAGCACCACATGAAACATGGTTTCTTAATAAGATAAAAAAAACTTGGTCTAATACATAACTCAAGAAGTAAGCTCTCAAAATCACACGATAATTCAACTTAATTTTCTACAAGTCATGCCATCTTCATAACTTTGGATCAAATTGACAACCTTGGTCTATTTCTACTTAAAATGTGCATTGCTCCCATTTCTTTGGTCGTGAATTGTATAAGTGCATGGTGGACTCTCCAACACGTGCACTTGTCACAGGACCTCCTGATTTGAATTATTTCATTTAAATCTTTGTGCTCCATGTTGTTATCATATGAATTTCTGATACTATTTGTTGGAGAGTCTTGGGAAGGCGAGAACAACAACAGGCATCTAATGCTCCAAGATCATAAGAAATTAGATATATGAGTCATATATCTTATAAATCCAACATAATTAATGTGAAACTTAACCACTCACACTTGCCACCTAACAATCATGACTATAAAAATGAGTCTCTGCATCTTATAACAAGACCCGACAACAAATCCTTCTCCACTCCCCCACCAAGAGGAACCGTGGCTCAGATATATACAACATAGTGGAAAACTAATTTGAAATTCAACCATTTTTTTAATACTTTGATAAATTTATGAACATTGTGATTTTAATGTGATAAGATGGAGTAAGGACAAGAATTATTATAAAATGATTGAGGTAGTACATAATTGAAACAAAAGGAAAAATTTTAAGAAAAATTATGGAAAGGATAGAAATGGGGAACCCTACTCTTTATATATGTTAGAAAGGATGATAAGGCTAGGTAAAGACCACCACAAAAAACTTGGTTTCCTGAAAAGATAAAAAACTTGGTCATATCTAAAACCATAAGTGCAAACCTCTCAAATCACACGATGTGTGTTTTTTTAAAAAATTTCACTTTATCTTCTATTTATGATTAGCTCCATATATATATATATATATATATATATATATATATATATATATATATATATATATATATATATATATATATATATATATATATATATATATATATATATATATAGGTAAAAGGCAGATTGATGAATTTATAATAATAACTCATGAAATGCTACAAAATTCAGCCTACGATTTTATCAATAATAATTAGGAGATGAAAGGTCACACACTACTAGGGAGCCTTAAAATTGTTAAAAAAACACATAAAAAATTCATTGTTATAGTGTTGTACTCCAATTTTCCCCCTAAGATTCTCTAGTGTCTCATGTCATTGCATTGCACAAGGATCACAAATTAGATCTCTCCCTCTCTTATCTTTGAGTTTTCCTTGGGAGATCATCAAGAATCTTGATTGTTTATAATTTGTGTATGATAATTGACACTTGACTAATCATGATGTGTATATCATTTGCTCTCTATATGTTGTGATGTAGGTGGAGGATGCAAAGGTTTCTTATTCAAGAAGTCTATAGGTTCATGTGTTCATTTCCATGCCCTCTGTTCTCAATAATCAATGCATTGAAGTATTTGTTCCCATTGAAGACTCCTCTTGTCATCTACTATGGTCTCTCATCTTGAGTTTGTGATCCATATGTGAAGAAGATCATCAACGTGAAAAATTTTCCATGCCATGGCCATCTATCTTGAATGTAGGATTTTGAGGGCTATATCTCGGTGTTTGTGTGAAGTTTGTGGATGACTCTAAAGATATTAAACTTTAAAAACGACCTCTAACATGTATATTCTTTGGTCCAAGGATGTTAATTGATGAAAAGTTTGTTTTGAAGATCATTGATTGCAAGCTCTCTAGATTAATACTTCATCTCTCTTGTATGACTTCAAACAAATATAACATGGTCATTCCTTGTCTCCATGAGCTCATTCATTTTCCATAATGAACCTAAGAGTGTCTAATACAACTCAGTCCAATTGGTAGGAAGAGAAAATGCTTGGAAATTTGCCTAAGAGGTCAAAACATTACAAGTTGTTGGTGGATTTCTCAATTTTTGATTAATCAACTTCAAGAAATCACATCTTGATCATCATTTATCACCTTGAGGTCATTATTTTTGCACAACAATATTGAAGAGGTGAATTTTATCCCAATTTGTGTTTCAAAGCTTGAAGATGTTTGGAAGTTGCTTGAAAAAGTCAAAACATTATAGGTCATTTCACAAATTTCCATCAACTTCAAAAGACCATAACTCTCTCAATTATTGGAGTTTTTGGTTGGTTATTTTTGCAAAATTCTCTTTGAGAGGTCTACTTCATATCATCTTTGTTGGCCAAGAGCGAATTTTGAGTGGAATACCATGTTTGAAAAGAAAACATTATAGCTCATTTTTAGAAAGTATGGTATGCTTGACCAAGGCATAACTTGTTTTTCCAGTGTTTTTCCTCGAATCCTAAAGGTTATATCTCTTAGCTCAAGCATCCATTGGAGATGATTCTTTTTGAATTGTGTTATACTCTTTGAAGACTTCATTTGGCTCAAGGAAAATTGGAAAACACACGAGAGAATTTGATTTGGCCAAAGTGCAATGTTTATGCCAAAATCTGTTTTGAGCTCACCATCAGTTTGTGCATCTGCGCCTATAACTCATTTTTAAGCCAATTTAAGCCTTGATTTCGTGACTAATCATGTTTAGAAACTTCCCAGGATTAATTAACACATCAAAACACAAAGGATGACTGAGTTTTGAGCACTTGAGGTCACACTTTCTTCATGGACTCGGGTGTGCACGATTATGCTCCAAATTGCATCATTCAGCCTCCCTTTTGATCCCATTCACTTCTATATAAATAGAGGATCATTCCACACTCATTTCCACAAGATTTGAGAGCTAGAAAATTTCTGCAAAACTCACACCAAACCTCACATTTCTACAAATTCGTTTTCACTCTTAAAGTCCTTTCAGTTTGAAAATAATCATTCATTCTTCTTCATTGAACTCCACTAAAGCTAACAGAATAAGAATCGTGCTTTGAAATTCCCTGAATCGTGCTATCCAAGTCAATTTTCAGAGCTCTGAAAGTGAAATTCGTTCAGGTAGGATACATGACCAAATTCGTTCAAGCATTATTTTGTTTTCCTCATCTCCCTGATCCTCGTGATCTTTACCATTTGCATTTTAATTAGGAGCCGAAGCTAAATTTATGAAAACCATTGCTCGTTATTTTCCTATTTTTTCTCAAATTTCTCATGGTATAAGTGAACTAAATTTTTCACGAGGTTACCATTAGAATTGTCTTGAAGAGACGAATCGAATGGTACCGATCTGAGGAATTTATTTCACAGTTGGAAGAACTCGAATTTGGAATGGCTGGAGGTTGAAGAAGACCTACGTGTCTACCTTCAACCAATGACAAGCTGCCATATAATTTTTTCAAATTTGATCCAGTGATAACGTTTTACCATGTGTGCGTTATATGAGCCCTTGGACCTGATTACTTTAGTGAGCCAGATTCTATCCAACGCACGATATATTTTCTTGTTTTATTTTTTTTAATTTGTAATCTGGTGTGAAAAACAAGGAGGTCCATATCAAGCACAACGCGTTTGATCCACTGTATTAGCTTACTAACGCGTTTTGACTATGATCCATTGGCCTACATTTGTTGGCTTTTATTTTATTTTCTGATTTTATATTTTAAATGTCTTAAACTTCAAAAAATCTTAGAAAATCATTTTTGACTCAAAAACTATGAAAAAAATTCACAAAAATATTTTCAAATATTCTCTTTCTGATTTTTATTTTTTCATTATTTTATTTTCAGATTTGATATTTTTTTTAATGATTTTTCTCTTTTATTTGATGTATTTAAATGTTTTAAAATACCTTTTGACATTTTTAAATTCTGAAAAAAAATTACAAAAGGATCCAATGGTCATTTGAAAAATATTGGTGACCTCATTTCATTTTTATTTTTTATTTTGCTATTTTTGGCAATTTTTGGTTTGTTTTACGAATTCTTTTTATTTTAAAAAATAGTTTCTGACTTTTAAAAATCCTGGAAATTTTTATCAACACTTGTTGACCTTTGTTTGACTTTAGATAATTTTCTTGGAATTTTATTTTGATGTATGAATGTTATTTATGTATTTCGTCAATAAAATCCAATTAAATATTGTAATTTCAAACTATATTTTATTTAGCATTTTAATTGCTTTATTTTCTTTTTTTTACTTTGCTGATTTTTTGGGTTTATTTGGAGTCATAGACTTCCTCAATATAACACGGTGAGAAAACTGATTTGTTTGTTTTGCGTTTTATCGCATATGTTGCGGATAGCAAGAGTCGCCACCAACTTTTCTTTTATCCAATAAAGGAATGGTGAAAAGAACAGGAAAGACCTTTGATAGATTCTAAGTAAGGGAGGTACTTATGAAAAGGAAAAGTATTAGCACCCTTTCCATCCGTAGTTATCTACGGGATCTTAATTGCTTAGCTCACTTTTGAAAATTTGTTTTCCGTGTAAGTGTGTGTTTGAAAATTAATTTGAAAAAGCATTTGAAAAGTGTTCAAAAATATTTCGTTTCGGAAAATGTATAACTTTGTAATGATTCTCGTTGGAATGTATACAAAGTGTTTACTTGAAAGTATTTGTGAAAAAAATTGTGAGGTTTGAAGAGTATATTTGATTGGATTGAGCAAGCAATTAAGAGTCTATACCTACTCAAAAGGTCGTTCTTGTTATTTTTCCTTCTCATTTAGGATAACGCTATCCATACCATTAGTTGGTAGGTAACCCTATCCGTTGGATGTGAAGGGATGGGCGTAGGGTCATCATATGGTCATTGAAGGAAACATGTAGGGATACCTTAGCAATTCGAAGGGACGATCATTTCCTCATCTGGGAACTCGAAATGCATAGACTGGTAGTCATCCACGGCTTGATGAGCCAAATGATCAGCTACCACACTTCCTTTGATTACCTTTTGAGTAGTATACAGGATGTCATATTCGGTCAAGGTCATTTGCCATCTTGCTATTCTTCCGGAGAGAGCAGGTTTCTCGAATATGTATTTTATTGGATCCATGTTATAGATCATCAAGGTAGTGTGAGTCAACATATATTGTCTTAGTTGGAGAGCATCCCAAGCCAAAGCGCTTCAAGTTTTCTCGAGCTGTGAGTATCTTGTTACACAGTCGGTAAACATTTTTATAAGGTAGTATATTGCATAATCTTTTTGACCAGACTCCTCATGTTTCCCCAACACACACCTATTGAATTCTCTAACACTGTCAGGTACATGATTAGAGGTCTTCCCTCAACTGGTGGCATCAGGATTGGAGGTGCTTGTAGGTACTCCTTGATTTTTTCAAAAGTTGTCTGGAAATCTTCGTTCCATTTTACTACTTGATCTTTCTTCAGTAACTTGAAGATTGAATCACAAGTAGCAGTTAGATGTGCAATAAATCTGGCAATGTAATTCAGTCGTCCCAAGAAACCTCTAACTTCCTTCTCAATACAGGGAGCTGACATTTCTTGAATAGCTTTAACTTTAGCGGGATCAACTTCAATACCTTTACCATTGACAATGAGTCCTAAGAGTTTTCTAGATCTGACTCCAAAAGTGCATTTTCTCGGATTAAGTCTTAATATGTATTTCTTCATCCTATCAAATAGCTTACGCAAATGATCAAGATGTTCTTCTTCAGTTTGTGATCGAGCTATCATGTCGTCGACGTAGACCTCTATCTCGTGATGGATCATATCATGGAATAAAGCCACCATAGCGCGTTGATATATGGCGCCAACATTCTTCAACCCAAACGACATGACCTTGTAACAGAAAGTGCCCCACTGTGTAACGAAAGTAGTCTTTTCCATGTCTTCGGGAGCCATCTTGATCTGATTGTAACCAGAGAAACCATCCATGAAAGAGAAAACTTTGTGTTGACGGTACTGTCAACTAGAACATCAACATGTGGAAGAAAAAAATCATCATTCGGGCTTGATTTATTTAGGTCTCGGTAGTCTACACACATGCGCACTTTTCCATCCTTCTTAGGTGCGGGCACCACGTTCGCAACCCATTGTGGATAAGAAGTAACAACTAAGAAACCGACATTGAACTTCTTCATAACTTTGGCTTTAATTTTCTCGGTCATCTCAGGATGCATGCAAAGAACCTTCTGCTTCACAGGGAGAAAACCTTCTTTCGTTGGTAGTCGGTGTACCACAATGTCGATATCTAAATCTGGCATGTCTTCATAGGACCAAGCAAAAATCTCGATGTAATCTCGCAACATCTGGATCAATATTTCTTTAACACTGTTCTCAAGACCCGCTCCTATCTTGATTTCTTTTATGTCTTCATCGGTACCTAGATTCACAACCTCGACTGGTTCTTTGTGTGGCTGTATAGCCCTTTCCTCCTGCTGTAGTAATCTGACAAGTTCTCCTAGAACTTCATAATCTTCCTCACCTTCGTCTTCGGCTTAGTAGATCGAATTATCAAAGTCATATTTAGCAATAGTAGAGTTGTTATCAATGAGATCTAGAGTGAATTGGATCTATAGTTTATTATGTGGGTGTATGTAAAAACACATAGCTTTTGAAAAGGTGATAAAAAAAGAAAGACAGAGAGCACAATATTTGAATGCAAAAGTCTAATGATTTATTGAATGAAAATATGCGAATGACAAAATAATAGCCCTCATAAATGAGCTGTGGTGCCCCGGGCAAGGCACTAGGCTTAAAGTTTTATTGTTCGAAACTATAAAGTATAAAATAGAGAAAAGAAATTACCCCTGACTAAAGGAGATTGGCATAACATCCTTATCCGTCCAATTGTTGAGTCCATCTCCAGGAGTTGGCAAGATCCAATTGTTGATGTCGAAGTCACCATCATCGTCTTCTATAGAATGAACTCCATTTTTGTTGATACAAAATGGAGGTCCACTGGCACGTTTGCGGTGTATCATATTCTAATTTTTAGAAGTGAAGCCTAAACCAGTCTTGTTAGATTTGAATGGAAAATCGGGTAGCTGACCCCAAATAGTACAACCTCCTTCTTTAACTAAAGCTTTGGCATCTTTCATCGAGGCCATCTTCGGTTGAACTCTAGTAACCTTAGGAGTGACAGGAGAGTTGGCAGGCATGACTCATAGAACTACTTCGAAAGCTTGACAGGGAGTTTCGACAAATTCACCTTCCATTTCGATGTATCAGAATGACTACAAATGACTTACCATATATTCTTCTTCTCCACATACTGTAACAATCTTCCCCTTCACTGGGTACTTTACCTATATATGTAGGGTAGAGGTAATAGCGCCTGCCCCATGTATCCAAGGGCGTCCGAGCAGGAAATAATAAGCTGGACGAATGTCCATCACAAAGAAAGTAGAATTAAAAGTCTGGGAAACTACTTTGATCGGCAGGTTGAGCTCTCCAAGTACTGTTCTCTTCGAACCATCAAAAGCTCTTACGATTATGTCATTGGGTTTCATGACCACTTCTTCAGCATCAAGTTGGTCAAGAGCACTCTTCGGTAGGACATTCAAAGCAGAGCCAGTATCCACCAACACATGAGACAATGTAGTGCCTTTACACCCTATAGAAATGTGCAAGGCTTTGTTGTGTTTTCTTCCAGCATGAGTTAAGTCAGCATCAGAAAAGCACAAACCATTGTCTGCGGTCAGGCTAGCAATAAATCTTTCGAATTGGTCAGCAAAAGTGTCTTGCGGTATGTGAGTATTCTTCAGAAACTTCACCAAGGCTTTAGCATGAGCCTTGGAGTACAACAACAGAGCTAGCGTTGAAATATTAGATGGGGTTTTTCCCAAATGCTCCACAACATTGTAATCGATCTTCTTAGTGATCTTCAAGATTTCCTCCATTTCTTGCTTGGAGGTATCTTCAGCAACATCCTTTGGTTCTTTTGTCTGAGCAGGTTGAGTCAATTTCTCTTTCCATTGAGCTTCGAGAATTGGCTCCATAGCAGGAATGTGGACTGGTGTAGTAGTGTCTTTTGGATGAGAGATATCTGGTGAAAATACTCTTCTGGTTCTAGTTACTTTGCTTGATCTGGTGATATTGTCGACATCAGGACTGGTAGCTTCAATTGTATTATCTTCAATGGTTTATGGCTCTTGCTTGACGCCATAATAGTATACTTTGGCTCCATCATTCCAAGGTATAGCTTTGTCAGAGGAATATGGAATTGGTCTGTGCGGGGTAATAATCAGAGGTGCCACTCTAGGTGCAGGGTCGACAGAGATGATCCTTATTGTGTTCACATCAGCGTATTCTTCGGGATAATCATTATCTCCCTATTCGGTTCCTTTGATGTCTTCAATTGCAATCTTGTAGCTTTCAGGGGCGATATATTTTACCATCAAAATAAACTTCCCACTTGGTTGTCTTAAGGTATCCCAGACTTCTGGTATGGCTTTGTTTACGTCTTCAATTTTCAAGCTTTTGGGAGACATCTTCGCACAAACTCTCTACAGACGGGGTTTTCATAAATAACACTTCTCGATTGTCTATCAGGCGTTGGACACCTCTCTTCAAACATACACATCCATTGGGCTCGAATGTGCAATAACGACAATTGTCAAAACATCCTGGAAATATACCGACTTGTAGCAGATTATTTTTAACAGTCATCAAGGCAGTGGTTAACTCATTCACAACAAACACATATGAGACATTATCAATGGCGTTGGTACTATTGCCATGATCGAGCATTGGTGCGTTGATCATATTCGTGGTTTCGATAGAAGGGTCGAATTTAATTTCCCAAGCTTCAATCATGTCTTGAATCTTGTTCTTCAGGGCCCAACAATTGTTGGTGTCGTGCCCAGGGCTATTAGAATGGTACACACACCTTGTATTAGGATTGTACTTTGGAGAGGAGGTGTTGACATGTTGAGGTGTATCCCTCAAAGTAATTATCTATGATTTCAACATGTGTTGCAATGCTTGAGACAACAACATGTTGATCTTCGTAAACTTTCTTTTTGGCGCGTTTTGCCTACACGTGTTGTCTTGTTGAGGTTACACTGGTGTGGGATTGGAGATTAGGACTGCCCCACAGATCAATTGCGATAAGTTTTTTCACGGCTCTTCTTACCATACACAACATTGGCTTCTTTCTTCCCACCAAAAGATCTCTTTGCAGCATTTGAAGATGTCTCGACTTGAATCTTTCTGCTCTTGAATCCATCTTCAATTTGTTCTCCTGTAAATATCAGTTCCGTGAATCCGGCTGAACAGTTTCAAATCAGATGATTGAAGAATGGGCTTGTCAGCGTCCCCACGAACATGTCAAGAACCTGAGGATGAAGGAAGATGAGACCGTTCATGAGTTTCACATGACCATTCTTGAGATTGCTAATAACTCAGGAGCCTTAGGAGAAAAAATGTCTGAAGAAAAACTTGTAAGAAAGATTCTCAGATATTTGCCAAAAAGGTTTGCTATGAAGGTGACTGCAATTGAAGAAGCTCAGGACATCTGCAACTTGAAGGTGGATGAACTGATTGGTTCCCTCCAAACATTTGAGATGGGAATTAGTGACAATGCTGAAAAGAAGAACAAAAGCATAGCTTTTGTATCCAATATTGAAGAGGAAACTGAAGAAAGTGATGAAGAGAATATATCAGAAGCTATAGCTATGCTTGAAAGACAGTTCAACAGAATCAGAAAGAGAATGGACCAGAAGCCAAAATCAAATGTCAAGAATATCTCCCCTGACACCAGCAGGACTTATGATTCAAACAGAAGAGTAAAACCTGAAGAAAAAGGCAACCAAAGTAGAGGGATTCAATGTCATGGATGTGAAGGATATGGACACATTAGAGCTAAATGTCCCACCTTTATAAAGAAACAAAAGAAAGGAATGTTTGTTACTTGGTCTGATGGTGACTCAGAGAGTGACTATGAAGAAGAATCAGCTAAACTAGTTACTGCACTAACTGGTGTTTGTAACGCTGATGATGATTCAAGTGATGAGGAGCTGACATTTGAAGAACTTGCTGACTCTTACAAGAAGTTGTGTATCAGGAGTGCTGAAGTCTACCAACAAAATGAGAAGCAAAAGAAGCTCATAGTAAAGTTGGAGGCTGAGAAGAAGGTAGACATTGCAACTATAAGTCACCTCAAAGGTGAAGTTCTCGTGTTGAACTCCAAACTGGATCAGATGACAAAGTCTATGAGAATGTTAACAAATGGAACTGACAAGTTGGAAGAAATACTTCAGACTGGACAAAATGCAGGAAATATGTCTGGTCTAGGATTTGTGGATGCAAAGGAATCTACTTTTGACATGAAGAAACCTAGGCCTGATAAACAAATGTCAAAACAGATGTCCCAACATAGGGCTCAACATCAAGGACAAAGAAACATGAACGGAAAATACCAAAGATGGATATGTCATTATTGTGGAAGGTTTGGTCACATAAAACCATTCTGCTTCAGATTATATGGATATCCTAATCAGACTCCACATGTCAAACCTAAGACTAATAGGGCACCAAATAATCAACAGTGGATGAAAAAGACTGCAGCCGTGATAGCTAACACCTCTTTTAGAGTCTCTGCCAAAGAAGACTGGTACTTTGACAGTGGATGCTCTAAACACATGACTGGAATCAAGAATATGTTGAGTGATGTCAAACCTCACACTACTAGCTATGTAACTTTTGGAGATGGAGCAAGAGGTGAAATCAAAGGTGTTGGAAAACTAGACTGTCCTGGAGTTCCAAACCTGGATGGTGTGCTACTAGTAAATGGACTAACTGCAAATCTCATCAATATCAGTCAACTGTGTGATCTAGGATTCAAGGTCAACTTCACAAAGTCTGAATTCCTTGTCACAAATGAAGAAAAGGAAGTTGTCATGAGAGGAGTTAGGTCAAAAGATAATTGCTACTTATGGGAGTCTAAGAAGACTAACTAGTCCTCTATGTGCTTTATAGCCAAAGAAGAAAAGGAAGTGAAACTGTGGCATCAAGATAGAAAGTTGAGTGTGATGTTTGCTATGTTGCACAAGATTGGAGCAGCTAACTGGGTTCCTACAAATCACAAATCTACCATTTCAACTGGACTGGGTAGATTCATCTATGCTGTTGGAACAAAAGCCAATTTTGACTATGGAACTTACATGTTTGAACAAACTATGAAGCATGCTGGAAGTTTTGCTGTCAAAGGTCCTATAGCTTTTCCCTCCCTCATATGTGGTATTATTTTGAATCGGTATCCTGATATCCTTGTTAAGAGAGACTCTGTTTGCAAAAGAGGCTCTGCTCTTGGCTTTCATTATAAAATGTTTCAGGGAACTCATGTTCCTGACATTGTTATGACATCTGGTGAGACATCCAGTGTCAAATCTGCTTCCAAGAAAGCTGATGTTATTGTTGTGTTAAAATAAACCTGCAGAGAGCTTGAGGCTAGAAAGAGGTCACTTGAAGAGTTAATCACTGCTCTTGAACAGGATAGGAATGACATAGAGGTTGAGGATGAGAAGCTGGATGAGGATGCTAATGAAGAACAACATGATGGCTCTGCAAGCAGTTCCACTAAAGATGATGCTGAAGACAGTGACTCCTCAGGAGATGATTCTGCCTGAAGTGTACTGGCTGCTGGTGTTTGCAGATTTTTGTTGTTGTTTTTGGTTGCTGGTGCTTTGGTTCTGATGTTTATGATTTTTGTTTATTTTTGCTGTTTGGAATTTTGATTTTGCTGCTTCTGTAACTAATGATATATTGGGATTTTGTAATGGTTCCTTTGGCCCCTCTGTGGCTAAAAAGGGGGAGAATTAACTAGGTGAGTTTGTCTCATCTGGGTGTTTGATAGATTTAGTTTAGTTATTTTAATTCTACTGCTTTAGTTGATCTCTGATAGTTTAGTTGTTTTAGCCAAAAATTTGCCAAAGGGGGAGTTTGTAAGTGTTTTTGTGTTGGCTGTAATTTTTGGTAAAACCAGATTGATATGGCAATGTCCTGACTGATGTCATGACATTCTGGCTTGAAGACAAATTCTGCAGAAGGAGTGTATTACAGGTGCTGCTCAGAATGGTTGCATAACACAAGGATTATGCTATAATCAGATGTATTGGATTCTGCAATATCAGTATGCAGGATGTGTGATGTCATGACCAATGTTAAGACATCCTGTACTGAATAAGTCATTGTGCAGGTTTTTATTTCCTGAGAGTTTTCAAGATTCTGTTGGGCTGGTCTGGGCTGGATTGTTATGCTTAGATCATATGTTCACGTGGATATTAGGTTAACCTTGTTTAAACCTAATTTGTTATGTTGCAAGCCCAAGACTAAGTCCTTAGGTTAACTTTGGTTAACCCTAGCTATCTTTGTGGAAGCCCAAGATGAAGTCTCTACTGTTTCTATATTATCTCACTAACCCTGATTGTGTGAGTTGCGCCTTTTGATAGAGAAGAAGAAGAAGGCCGATGGTAACTAGAAAAAGGTGTTATTAGTAATTCTTGTGAGCCACTCAATTATCTTTTGATAAGTGCATTGGAGTAGAACTTTTCTGTAAGGGTAGCTCATCACTCAAAGCTTTGAAGCACGAGTGTTGTGTCTCTTGATTAAAGCTTTGAAGAAAAATCAAGCATGTGCATTGTAGAATGTCTTAGATTAAAGTTGCATTGGGTAGGTCTTAAGTGAAGGAGATAAATTGTTGGTTTATTCCAGAATTAATACCTCTTATAGTGGATTTCCTCCATGGCTTGGTAGCCCCCAGATATAGGGTAGTTACACACCGAACTGGGTTAACAATTGATTGTGTCCTTTACTGTTTTACTTTATTATTAAGATTGTTATAAATTTCGTCAGATACCAGTGTTATAACATTCTATTTGAAATCAAGTATCTGTTGCCAGAATTTCAATTTTACTCACATAAAAGTTGTGAAGCAATGAGTATGGTTGTGTCCTTGGAAGGAGCTGTGAAGCAATTCTAAGTTAGGTTTGTGTCACTTGAGTGACAGTTTTATATTGTGTTTGAAGTGTGGTATCTTCAAATTGTTTTAGTTGTATTTGGAGTGAGGTATCTCCAAGTTGATTGTGTTAGAAGCCAAATAGTTGATGCAGTTGCTGGTGTGATAGTAGTTGATAGACATCACTGAGGTGATTGGAAGTGAGTGGAGGCTCTCATATATAAGTGTGGTATCTTAGGTAGAAGGGTCATTGGGTAGTCTGATTAAGTGAGGAGTGTAAATAGGGTGTTTTCCCTCCAAATTAATACTACTGATAGTGAACTTCATTCATGGCTAGGTATGCCCCCAGATGTAGGTTTGATAGAACCGAACTGGGTTAATAATTCCTTCTGTTCTTTTGTTTCCTGCATTTTAATTGTAACTCTACCTTGTCTGTTTAGTAATATCGGGTCAGATGTCACGACATCCTGAGTCTGTCAACACCAGAATTTTAGTTTGGCATCCTGTTTGGCTAATACATATCTAATGGTTGCATGATCAGTGTAGATAATTATCTTTGCACCTACTAGATAGGAACAGAATTTATCTAATGCAAAAATGACAGCCAAAAGTTCCTTTCCTGTAGTAGCGTAATTTATCTGTGCAGAGTCTAAGGTCCTACTTGCATAGTATATTGCATGAAGCTTTTTATCTTTTCTTTGTCCTAGGACTGCACCTACTGCATAGTCGCTCGCATCGCACATTATCTCGAATGGCATTCTTCAATTAGGTGGTTGTATGATAGGTGCAGATATAAGGGCTATTTTTAACCGTTCAAATGCCTTTAGGAAGTCATCATCGAAGATATATTCAGGTTCTTTCATCAGGAGTTTGGTCAGAGGTTTAGAAATTTTCGAGAAATCTTTTATGAAACGTCGGTAGAAACTGGCGTGGCCTAAGAAACTTCGTATTTCTCCTACGATTTGTGGGGGTTGGAGGATTTCTATTACTTCAATCTTAGCTATGTCTACTTCAATCCCCTTTTTTAGACACTATGTGTCAAAGTACAATTCCTTGTTTAACCATGAAATAACATTTCTCCATGTTTAACACTAAGATTACTTGTACACAACTCTCCAGTACCTTTTACAGGTTTCACATGCATCCTTTAAATCTTTGCCCACATACAGAGAAGTCGTCGATAAATACTTCCATGATATCGTCAATGAAATCGGCAAAGATGGACATCATACATCTTTGGAATGTTGCAGGAGTGTTACATAGTCCGAACAATATTCGTCGATAAGCAAACGCCCCATAAGGACATGTGAATGCAGTCTTTTCTTGGTCATCGGGGTGGATAGGAATTTGATAGAATCCAGAATAATCGTCCAAATAGCAATAATAAGAATGCTTATCCAATTGCTCAAGCATTTGGTCGATAAAAGGTACATGAAATGGTCTTTCTGAGTTGCTTTATTTAGCTTTCTTTAGTCAATGCACATTTTGGCTCCACTCACGACTCTTTCTGCGATATACTCTCCAGCTTTGTTCATCGTGACTTTGATTCCTCCTTTCTTGGGTACACAAGGGACTGGACGAACCCATTGACTATCAGAGATTGGGTATATGATTCCTGCATTTAGAATTTTGGTTACTTCGTCCTTTACTATAGTGCTCATGATCGGGTTAATTATTCTCTGATGTTATCTAGAAGATTTGCAGTCGTCTTCCAGCATAATGTGATGCATACAAATGGAATGACTTATTCCTTTTAGATCAGCAATGTTATATCCTAAAGTAGAGGGGTATTTTCTTAAAACATGCAATAGTTTTTTCAGTCTCTATTTGTCCCAGGTCTGCATTGACTATCACTAGTCTTTTAAGTTCAGGATCTAGGAATTCATACCGTAGGGTTTTGGGAAAGATTTTAAGTACTAAATTAGGCTTTTTTGGGCAAGGCATTTGATTTGGTGTCTGTGCTAGCCATTCACTTAAGCTGTAATCTCGATATTCGGGACACCAATTATCATCTTCATAGATAAGGGGCATCATAATCTTCATAATTTCAGAATGAGCTCTTTTCCTGACTCCATCTCTCTGACACATTCGTCTATGATGTCTATAAGATAACACGTATCATCAATAGATAGGGCTCGTAGGAACTGCATCAAGATATACTCGGCTTTCTTTTCTCCAACTTCAAGAGTTAACTTTCCTCTTTTAACATCTATAATAGCTCCAGCAGTGGCTAAAAATGGTCTTCCCAGTATTATAAGGGTAATGTTGTCCTATTTAATGTCCACAATGATGAAATTTGTAGGGATATAAAATTATCCTATGCGTACCAGAACGTTTTCAAGAATTCCTATGGGATATTTGACAGAACGATCCGCTAATTTTACTGACATCTTAATCGGTCTTAATTCTCCTATATAGTAAAACTTCTGGGATCTTTTAGCTTTGGAGGCATTTTGTTCTGAATAATTGCGCTACACTCAGTGGTAAGTGTAACATTTTCGTTATCCTCTATCTTTTTCTTGTTAGACAATATTTCTTTAAGAAACTTAACGTACAAGGGCTTCTGAGTGATAGCTTCTGTGAACAGTATCATGATGTTTAGTTGTTTTATAATTTCAACAAATTTCTTAAACTGTCTCGCACTTTTAGATTGAGCAAGTCTTTGAGGATAAAGGATAGGTGGTTTATAAGGTGGTGGGGGTACATAGGGTTTTCTTTCTCTACGGTCTCTCCATCACCCACCTTCTCCTTCTATTTTGGTTCGCTTTCCTTCTCAGTTGTTTTTCGAGAGCTTTAGCACATGGTTGGATTCTTAAGTCTAGGATCAATTAGTCCATCGTATTCAGTCCCACTTCGCAGTAAATAGCATGAGCATGCCCTTTCGGATATGGTTGAGGTTGACTTGGAAATGTACCAACAGGTACAACAGTAAGTGCTTGTTGTTGTGCAACTTGTGAAATTTGGTTTTCAAGCATTTTGTTATGGGTGGCTAGAGCATCTACTTTGTTCACTAACTAGTTGATTTTCTAATTAGTGTGAATGTTTTGATTTAGGAAATCCTTGTTAGTCAGAGCTTGGGTAGCTATAAATTTTTCCATCATTAGTTTGAGGTTTTTTTCCTAGGGAAATTAGGAGCGGCTGCATGTGCCTTTTGATATCCTGGTGGTATAGTAGGTGCTTGGCCAGGTGCATACAACGCATTGGTGTTCTTGTAAGAGAAATTTGGACGATTCTTCCATCCTGGGTTGTATGGGTTCGAGTAAGGGTTTTCTTAAGTATAATGCACTTGGTCAGTGGGAGTTTCTACTAATAGTTAACATTCAGCAGCATCATGTCCAAGTACTCTGCATATCCCGCAATTTGGAGTTATAGTCGCCACGGTGGCTGGGGGTATTGTGGTTAAGCTCTCTAACTTCTGGGCAAGAGCGTCTACCTTAGTGATAACACGAAAATGTATCATATATTTATATTGATTTAAATAGATTATATCTTTATTTTATCTTAATTATGTTGCTTCATATTCATATTATGCCGGTATTTTCTATGTTTTCAGGAATTTGATGTTTAAAGGCATGTGTAAAGAAAATCGAGAAAAGTCGGGAAAATCATACTTAAAATTCACAAAAGTAGATCAATTATGCAATTGTGGGATGTATGAAAAAATAGGGGTGCATCACAAGTAAAAAGGCATGGGAAAATAAAGAAATGAGATAAAGCACCTAAGGCCCAGCCCAAGGCGCCTTCACCATCCCAGCAAGGTGTGACGGTTGTCACACCCCCTCAAGCCAAGCCGTAATGGTTGTTACGTGTTACAGGGCGAGGCTTTCTCACCAATAAAGCCCATAACGACCTTCACAACTCCCATGACGACCGTTACGCATTAGAAGGCGCTATTCTCTCAACAAGCAAGCTTGTAATAACCGTTACAAGCCCTAACGAACGTGTTTATTGTGGAAAATGGTAAACAACCGCTGGTCCTACCAGAGTCCTAAAACTTAGGGTTACTAGCGAGATCGACCAGTTGATCTCAAGACTCGTGCTAAGATTTCTGATGAATTACACTATTTCTGGAAATGAAATTATCCTTGGCCCATAAACGGTTTCCAGAGCCTAGGGAAATAATGCAACGGCTTTCCAAACAAAAGGATCTTGACTATTGGTGACTTGTGACCAATAGTTTACGTTAAGAGTGTTTTGGTAACTAAGGCTAGTGGTGACTCGTGACCAACAAGAAAATGCACAGAAGTAAAATAAAAGCAATAAAAGCAGAATTAAACATAAAAAGGCTTGTATTGAAATAAAAGTTTGGTGATTCACGTACATCAAATATTGCGTACTCTTTCTTCCTTTAGCGCGGAATTGAGCAGAGTTTTAGCAAGTAATTTGGGAGTACAAATGAACACACTTAATTCTAATAATTCTAACTTATTTATAGTGATTTACAGAAATAACCGCTAAAAGCTATCAACGGCTGAGATTTGATCTTCGGATGTAACTTCTGCCCACGTTTCAGCCTTTACTTGGAACTCATATCCCACGAACTTCTGAAGTAACTACCCATGATCTAATTATTTGACTCTTTCCCGCTTCGTGTCTTCAAAGGAACTGCCTTCAGTTTCTGAATACTTCTTTAATCAAAATTCCCTAAGTTTACAGTGAACCATTTCGACAGCGGCATGATCTCGATCGATTCCCTTTTTGGAACTCGAATCTCTGTCGACTCTACTGTTAAGTAATATGTCGACACAATCACCTTTTCCTAACACTGTTTTACTTTTGTTCGACGTAGTTTGGCCTTCTAAGCCAAAGTTCTAACTAAACAGGCATTTTTTCTAGAACTCCTGACTTTAAACTTTGTTAACCATCTCTAGAAGCTATCTCTTTTCCAGCTGGTCCTTATACTTTAGGAATTTTTGCCTCTAAATCACGCCCTTAGTTCTTTTTACAAAATTCCAGCTAAGAAAATGCCCCCCAGAGATACCATTTTCGACTTCTCGACGTTGTCGAACATGAGACAATGGTGTCTATGAATGTTCACTTTGTGTCGGCAAATCGACTTCTCGACGTTGTCGAACAGGAGACAATGGTGTCTATGAATGTTCACTTGGGGTTCTAACAGCGGTTCTGATTCAGTCACCAGTCCTATCAGGCACCACGCCTATTATTCGACCAGTTCTGACTCTAGTCTTTCAGATTCCCTGCAGGATTTAGGGGTTCCTCAAACTACTGTCGAAACCATTCAGATTCAGGATTCTCCTGAGAAGGACGATGCTGTTGGCCCCTCTGGAGTAAAGGATGTTATCGTCGATATGGAAGTCGATGATGTCGAGGCTGCTTTGGCAAGGCTGAATCAATTCATGAATCGTCATGCTACTACTTCAGATTCTCACCATTCTCAGATTCACAACGACAAGCTAGGACCTGAGGCTACCAAAATCAAGAAATTGAATGATCTCGTCCGTACTCATGCTTTCAATCACGACTTGCCTCATGCACTGCAAGAAGACTCAAGTCTTGGGCCTGAACTCTTGGACGCCATTGCCCAGCTAAAAGGTCTTGAGATTTCTGAGTTTTCAAAGCTAATGATAGTAGCTTTCAAAAACATCCTTTCTCCTCTTCTGGCCAATGTCACTCAAACCAAGGAGACTGAACTATTGGTTGATACCAAACAAACAACAGTAAGGCATAATGTGGAGATGGTGAGAAAAGCTACAACAGGGGTTGCAGAAATAAAAACTCGCATCAATCAAAGGCTGCAAGAACAAAGCCCCAAAAGAAAAAGAGCTGCTGAAATACGCAGTCAAATTGCTGAACTGACGAAAGAGCTGGAGCTTGTCGAAAGGCAAGACAAAGAAATCGACCAGGCCAACACTTCCGATCAAAAAGAAATGCGCCTGCTGACCAAGGAAGCTCTTATCGTTAGTAATGCCACGACAAAGGTCGAAGAAGAACTGCACACTCTCAAAGCCAAGGCTGATGAACTAAGCAATACTGTCGTTCGTCTGAAGAGTGATTTAGGTAGTTTTCAAAGAAAATTTGGCAATTTCTGATTGATGTATAAACGTATTCGTTGTAGTTTTTGTATGTGTTTTTATGTTGGCATTATTTTTTGGTAAAACTAGGATATGGCAATGTCTTGACTGGTGTCATGACATTCAGAGTTGAAGATAAATTCTGCATGAGAAGGATGTTTTAAGTACAGATCGAAGCTAACATCGTGTTGGAATTCTGCAGCAGATTGACTGATGTCATAACCGATGTTATGACATTCTGTGTGACATGTACTGTTCTGCAGAATCTGTTTTCCTAAGAGTTTTCAGGAAGTTTGTTGATCTGTTTTTATTATGCTTTATGTTATTAGATTACATGCTCACGTGGCTAATTCGTTAATCTTAGTTAAACCTAAATTGGTTGTTAAAAAGACCAAGTATTTAGGATTAATTAAGTGAACCCTAACTATTATTATGGAAGCCCAAACCAAGTTTCGTGATCGCTTCTATAATAGGAATAGAACCTTACTCGCGCTCCGGACCGTATTGAAGATTTAGCAGTTGTAATTTGTGTAATTTAGTTACTTTGTGAGCCAAGCAATTATCAATTGATAAGTGCCTTGGACTAGGATTTGGTTGTAAGGGTTGTTTATCACTCAAAGCTTTGAAGCACGAGTGTTGTGTCTCTTGATTAAAGCTTTGAAGCAAAATCAAGTTTTTTTGTTGAAGAGTGTCTTCATAATTCAATTAATCAATAGGTTAATATCACTGCTGTGATTGAGGGGGAGTGAGTAGGAACTCAGGTCTAAGTAGGACTTAGATTGAAGTTGCATTGGGTAGGTCTTAAGTGAAGGAGATAAACTGGTTGGTTTATTCCTGAATTAATTATACTAATAGTGAATTTCCTCCCTGGCTTGGTAGCCCCCAGATGTAGGTGTAGTTACACACTGAACTGGGTAAACAATTGTTTATGTACTTTACTGCTGTTTCAATTAACTGTGTGAATTGTTAACAGAGTGTCAGATACTGTGTCATAACATTCTCTGTGACATCACGTATCTGTTTCCAGGAATTTCAGTTTTATTTCTTGTAATCTGAACTTCTATTATTTATAAAACACCATCTTTTCTGGCATTCTATTATTTGCACAATTTATATTTTGTATAATTTCCATGCTGGCTTTATTCCTATGCTCCAGCTCAGTTCGACTCACAATCTCAAGTGGTTGAAATTGAAATTTCTTGAAGAATAGGCTTGTATTTCTTCAAGTATTTTCCATTTACTCTCAGAATGTGTCAATCTGAGGCTAATTCCTCCAATTCATATGCGTTATTGGAAAAAACTTGGATTATTTTAAACGGTCCTTCCCAATTTGGGGACCATTTACGTTTACAGTGATTTCTGGTGAAACAACCGCTAGTCCTCCAAACTATCGAATAATCTTTATGACTGTTATTCAATTCCTCTGGTAACTTGCAGGATCGACTAGATTGATCCTATGGGGTATTGGTCATTTGGATAAATTTAATAATAAAATTAGTATTCATGGTTAAGACTTGTATTTAGAGTGTTTTATATATGTCCAATGTATTCCAATTACAATGTTAAAGAACTTAATGACATGATCAAGTAAAGAAATATAAAACTGACTTGAATGAGTAAAGGTTCGATTTGCAAAGAAATGCGTAAATACAGAAATACGTAAATGACTTTAAATGTAAAAGCATGAATATAAAAGCATGAAATGTAAAAGACATGAATGTAAAAGGTTTCTGAAATGTAAAGGATTTTGAAATAGAAGAAAACGTGTTTAAATGCAGAAAATAGTTAAATGGATTTGAATGTAAAGGTATTTAAAAGACATTGATGCGAAGATAAAGGATAAACTGGAAAGATAAAGATGTTTTACTGAATTATAAAGGTTTGGTGCAATCATACGTACATTGTTCGAGCATTCGTTTCCCTAGCCATGTGGTATTTTGAATGTTTACTGAATTTTTGTACAATAGATATGACACACGAAATCCTAACACTAAGACTTCTATTTATACTACTTCGACCATAACGGTCTGAATTATGAGATCTTTCCACGTTCAGAACATGCAGCACACTGCGCTTCTCTAGCTTCCACGCGTCTTCGAACCGCTTCAGCGATATATTTTAACTTCCAATTATCCCGCTCGCGTTTGAATTTCAAATGCTTTGGCTATCTTCACTTCGAACTCACTTCACAGACACAACCTTGTTACCACTTCGAAGCTTCCTTCAAATATATCTTCACAACTATCACTCAAAGCTCTGAGCTTTGATATCTCAATTCGAAGAACCAATTCTTTCATTCTGAACTGTAACATTCACTTTGTTCCAACGAACACTAACATCATTTCATTTCGAGCTCAATGATTCCATTTCGAATCATATATATCAAAATCTTTAGCCAACACCTAGCACCCTATCATTTCTGTCCATAGGCAATATTACTTTCCAAACTAAATCATCAATCTGGAAAACATTATCTTTTACCTTTTTATTATAAGCCTTAGCCATTTTATCTTTTTGCCTTCTCAAGGTATCAAGGGATAACATTCTTTCTTCGTCCAAATCGACCAACTCATCATTCATCATCTTCCAATAATCTTCAGACGGTATTTCATGTTGTCGTTGAATTCTCACTGATTGAACATGTATTTCTACTGGCAAAATAGCATTAAGTCCATATGTCATTCGAAATGGAGTTGTTCCAGTTGCCTCCTTGGGAGACGTTCGACAAGCCCACAGGGTTTGATCTAATGCTTGGTGCCAGTTTCTAGGTTTCTTACCCACATGTTTTTTGATCAAGCCAATTATTACTTTATTTGCAGCTTCGACTTGACCATTTGCTTGAGCATAATAGGGTGTAGAAGTTAGTAGTTTTATTCTAACTACTTTTGCAAAATCTTGCATTTTCTGGCCTGTGAACACCGTACCTTGGTCGGTTGTGATTTTTTCTGGGACTCCAAACCGACACACGATATGATTCTACATAAAATCAATCACAGCTTCCTGGTCGACATTTCTTAATGCTATGGCTTCGACCCACTTTGTGAAATAATCAATCCCAACCAAAATGTATCTTTGTTGTTTAGATGACGCTGGTTTTATCTCGCCAATTACGTCTAAGGCCCATCCTCTGAATGACCAAGGCTTTATAATGGCATATAATTCACTTGCTGGCATGTGCTGGATGCCCCCATGCATCTGGCATTCGTGGCATCCTCTGGAAAACTCAATACAGTCTTTCAACATTGAGGGCCAATATACGCCTGTTCGCATCAAAAACCATTTCATCTTATGTCCAGCTTGGTGCGCACCACATGCTCCACTATGCACACTCGACACAGCTACATATGCCTCACTTTCTCCTAGGCATTTAAGTAACACCCCTTTGACAGTTTTCTTAAATAGCTCATTTTCAATCAAGACCAAACTTAAAGCGCGATATTTTATTTTACGATCTGTCGAACCCGTTGGGGAATGCAAGTAATCGATCAGAGGTTTTCGCCAGTCACTATCTTGCCCATTATCAATTGCCAAAATTTCAAATTTTTTTGCATCTATGGCTCCTAATTTTTAATTGATAAATCTGAAGGAGATAATGAAGTGGCTCTAACCTTTTTCTTTACTTGAATACAATCTTGACTCTCATTCTTCTTGTATCCTGAAGCTTCTTATGCTAAATCATTAGCTTCTTGATTCTCTCGCCGGGGTATGTGTTGAAGGCTTGCTTGTTCGAAACCTTTCAACAATCTTATGGCAATCACAAAGTACATGATTAAGTTCTCCTTGACGAATCTATATTATTTTTACACTTGTTTGATTACCAATTCAGAATCCCCCATAATTTTGACGTTTCTTGCCCCCAATTCTAGCAGTAGTTCAAGTCCAGTAATAAGGGACTCATATTGTGCTTCATTATTAGTGCAAATACCGTCGATAGTGTACTTGAACTCTGCTGGAATTCCACTAGGAGAAATTATAACTCCACCAATTCCTGCACCATTTTTGTGACTGGACCCGTCGAAGTACAACTTCTAAGGTACCAGATCAACAAAATTCTCTAGCATAGCCACCATAGAATGGTCGACTAAGAAATCCGCCACTATTTGCCCTTTCATAGCTTTTAGAGGCATATATGTTAGGGAGTACTCAGTTAATGCTAAAGCCCATTTACCAATTCGACTATGTAAAATCAGTTTAGACAACATATGTTTAATAATGTTGAAATATAAACGTCAACTGGCTTTATATATTGCTTCAATTTGATACAAGAGAAGTACAAGCACATGCATAGTTTTTCTATATCACTATACCTAGTTTATGGACTATTTAACATACGTATAAGGTAATACACAGGACGTTCAACATGATTATCGTCCTCTTGAACTAACATACTACCTATGGTCGACTCTGAGGCTGCTATATACAACCTCATAGGTCTGTTTCTAAGTGGAGGCGCCAATATAGGAGGTTTCGTCAGATACGCTTTTATAGTGTCGAAAGCCTCTTGATGCTCCTCGCGCCAGATAAATTCTTCATTCTTCAGTCGAAGTAGTGGTGAGAACGCCTTCGTTTTGCCACTTAGGTTGAAAATGAATCTTCTCAGGAAATTGACTTTGCCCAACAATGACTGAAGTTCTTTTTTGGTCGATGGCGGTTTTACGTCCATGATGGCTTTGGTCTTGCTTTGATTAACTTCAATGCATTTCTAATGCACAACAAAACCAAGAAAATCTCCTTCCTGCACACAAAAATCACACTTTAATGGATTCATTTTCAACCCATATTCGCGCATCCTTTCGAAAGACTTTCGAAGGTGCTCTAGGTGCGTCGATTTACTATTCAACGTAATTACAATATCGTCGATGTAAACTTGCATGAAGTTTTCAATAAAGTCATGGAACATAGTATCCATTACCCTTTGGTAAGTTGCTCCGCCATTCTTCAAGCTGAATGGCATAACTACCCACTCATAGGTGCCTAATGCTCCAGGGCAACGAAACACCGTCTTCGGCACATCATCATCTGCAATAAAAATTTAGTTATAACCAGCATAACCATCAAGCATACTTAAATATTCAAAACCAGCAGCAGAATCGACCAACATTTCAACTACTTGCATATCATACTCATCTTTAGGAGTGGCAGCATTTAAATCTCTAAAATCAATGCACACTCTCAATTTTCCATTTTTCTTAATGACTGGCACAATATTGGCCAACCATTCGACATACCCTGCAGTTTTAATGAACTTTCTTTGGAGAAGTATTTCTACTTCCTCCTTGATCTTCGACATGACTGCAGGTGCAAACTGTCGAGGTGTTTGTTTTACTGGCTTCTTGCCAACTTTGATTGGTAGCTTTAATTCCACCAAATCCCTGCTTAAACCAGGCATTTCATTATAATCCCAGGCAAAACAATCTTTAAATTCTTTTAGTAAAGAAATTACCTCAGATCTGAGTTTTGGGTCGATATTGGCGCTGATATAAGTAGGTCTTTTGTCACCTTCTGTGCCAAGGTCGATTTCTTCTAGAGGGTCTTGTGGCTGCATGTTTTCAAGCGCCATGTGATCCTTCTTGAAACCTAATGGTTCATCGTCGTATATGCAGTCCAGCAACTGCTCATCGACGCTCCTGTCTAGTGGTTCTGGCTCTACAGCCAGAATTTCCTCTGATGTTGGAAGGTTAGCCACTTTTGTCGCCATCTTTGCTACTTCAGCTTCCATAGCCGAATTCATTTTGTTTTCGGCAATATACGCCGAAATCCTTCGCAGAGCCTCTAGCTCAAGCATCATTCTCATAATGATCTCCCCAGCCTGTCGGCGCGGGTCCTTCTTCATAAGGGTCTTCTGGATATTCTACGTCCCATGTGAACCCATGGGTTTCATGCAGCTTTAGTGAAATGAATACCTCATGTAGATTGACATACATATCATCTGCTGGATGGTAGGGAACAATGTTGGCCAACTTCCTATCAAATTGGGTTTGGCCGATAGTATTAACATCCGCCATGAAATACCCTTGATCGGCTTCAATGTTTTCCACAATGCCGTCTTCGTGGAAGATAATTAAGCGCTGATGCATAGAAGAAGGTACAACACCAACTCCATGCAGCCATTCTCTGCCCAGAAGCAAATTGTAACTTGGTCGACCTTGGATGACCATAAATATTGTCGTCCTAGTAACTGAGCCGATAATAATATCCACCTGAATGACTCCCATGGTGGATTTTCTTTCCTCCTTCGTAGTCCGCCAAGACCACGTTGTGAGATCTTATGTCGATGTCATGCTTACTGACTCTTTTCAAGATATGATGTGGCATTATATTTACTGTAGCGCCATAATCCACCAACACCTTGTTGATGGTCGTCTCCTCAACCTTTGCCCTGATCAACAAGGGTTTTAGATGATTTCTCATTGCCATATCAGGCTTCTCAAAGAAAGCATCTTGGCTTTCGACAGAGCCATTATTCATCACGAAATAGCAAGTTGGCTTATGCAAAGCCATCTCAGCAGCATCGAGGTCACTAGTGTTCTCCACCTCTGTCAGTATGTTGTACTCCTCTGGGAGTATGGAAACCACATTAACCAGAATGCCTAGACTTGTTTCAGAGTCAGAGGCAAACTCATCAGTTTCCTCATCAGAGTCATGGTCGAAGGGCTTATTTACACACTTTTTGATCTGCTGGATAACAACAGGGTGTCATACCCCAAAATTTTCCCTCTTACTTCTCAAGACATTTCACACATCCATACTCAAGGATTCCTCAAGGGTTAATCAGACAAACCCTCTCCTAGACAATCAACCCAAACGAGGGTTTGGCAATTCTCAGATCCAGATGGACTTCCAACATCTCCAATGGTCATAATGCCTCCTCACATGCTTCAAAGATTCTCCATGTCAAGTTTCAAGCCTCACAAGTCAAGTTTCCTCAGACAATTGCTCAGATGGTTGAAAATCAGTTGTATTGGACAAAAAGTCAACTGTGGTCAACATACAGTCAAACTTCCTGATTTTTGGTCAACATTCTCATTTTGAAGTCACATTCATCATTTAATCAATTGTTGATCATGATTCATCAAGAAAACTCAAGATTTGCTCAAAAGTCAAACTTTCCAAATTAGGGTTTTTCAGTGAAAAGTCAACTGAACTTTGACTGAGCTGAGCATAACTTCTTCATACTTTCTCAGAAATTTTTCCACCACCTCTCATTTTGAAGGAAATTCAATTCTATACAACTTCATGTCTCACAAGAATGGTCAAAAAATGCTTCATTTTGAAGATATGGATAAAAACATTACAGGTCTTTTTCAAAGTCAACAAAAAGTCAACTTTTTGTTTTGAAGTTTTATTGAGCATGGAAACTCCAATTGAGATAAAATAAAAGAGGTTGTTTAGAGAACACCTAGAGCTTTCTAAAAAGTCCTATAACACTCAAAAATGTGGAAAATTGAGCAAAATACACCTTGTACAACTTGGGCATTTTTGGACAATAGCACAAAGAGAGATATTTGTCAAAATCCAATTTTTTTCCAAATGGGCCTATAATTTTATGATCCAAACTTGTTCAAAGTATTATTTTTGACCTATTGATGCTTTGCCATGACCACATTCTATTCTTTTGATTTATTTTTGAATTTAAAAGCATTAAATTCAAATTTAAATTATATAAAATATGAAAGCAAGATATATTTTCAAATGGATTGAATTTTTATCAAACTTGAGGTCCAAGATAGCCCACAAGACTTGCCAAATTCGTGCTAGCTTGCATATGGAAGAGAAAATCAAATTTTATAAGATTTGATTTTATTTGAAAGGAAATTATTTTTGCATTCAAGAGGAGATCTTTTTTCCTTCTTTTTGCTCTCATTCCTCACTCTATAAATACCCAACAGATTACACAAAGCCAAGAACGAAACCCTAGCCCTACAACAACCCTTATTTTTCTCAAAATTCTTCAAAGTTGTCAAAATTCAATTTTCAATTTCCAGCAGGTTTCAAGGTGTTCTAGCCATCCAAACGTGTTCCTAGGGTAAGTTTGAGTAAGTATACATCAAAAGCCATGGCCAAAGCTGCCTGAATCGAGCCATACATGATCATACATATTCATATTTTTCTTGAATTTGCATTTTTATTATCTATGTGTTTTAATCTAAACTAACCATTTTAATGTGATCATGAGACATCATAGAAGTGATCTGGGCCATCGTTCTCAAGCTTGAACGTCTAGAACACGAATTGCCATGTTTAGGGTTTGAAAACTGTTGAGCTTCAAACTGGATGCTACATGCGTTTTTAATCGAAACTAACACCACCATTGAACTTGCAGCCATCGATTTAGGGGGGTAGGGTACCTCTTGCCTTTTTATTTTGCTTATTTTTGCAGGTTTTAAATTTGCTTGGTCGGAGAAGACGACCGAAGCTAGGGCTCCGGCGTCGTTGACTGGGAGACTCCGGCGTGAGCTTGCATGGCGCGAGGAAGCGATCTGATTCGTCCATCCATTCAACCTGGACCCCACACGGTTGACTGTGCGTTGAATTCAAAAATCTTTGACACGTTTACATACTTAATCCAAAATTTTCTAATTTCCAAACACAAAGTGCACAGTGGCTGAGTGGTAAAGGCAAGTGGTTGTGGAGATTCCCTCAATGGTCACCAGTTCGATCCCTGGCAAGACCATCTTATTTTTACTCTTTACAAAACTAACTTTTTTTCTATTTTCTTATTTTCTTAATATTTTTCATCTAATTTAATTTATCTTTAATTAATTTTATCATGCATCTAAAAAACACCAAAAATATTTATTTTTTGCATTATTATCAGAAAATACTTATTTAATTTTTAGCATTAAAATTATTATTTTTGCATGCATATTTTATTTAATTACTAATTAATCGTTTAAATGACTTTTAATTGTTTTTAAATTATCAAATCGATTCAAAAAATTACCAAAAACTTATCCTATCATATTAATGTCATTACTAACATAAAACCTTTTTCCTCATTCAAAAATATTTGTTTTTACTAACATTTTCCTCTTATGCAATTTTCTTCCGTTTTCCGATTACGTATCTGTTCATAGGTTGTAACGTTTCGGACGATTTTTCTCGCTTTTCTTTTTCAAATTATGTAATTGCCCATGGGATGTAATAGTTTAATTAGGACTTTTACTTTCTGCACTCGTATTATGTAACTGCCCCAAAGCCATGTAATAGCGTAGGACATTTACTTTCCGCACTTTACTTTCCGCAATTTACTTTCTGCACCCTATAAACTGCTAGTAATTAGGCGTGTATGGCAAGATAAAAACGAACGTAGATCACTTCTAATTGCAAGATAAAATACTTGAAATCAACACACTCTTTTCACACATGCACCCCTTAGGGTAATTCTCTCTCGTTGCCTTACGAATACAAATGGTCAAGTCCCTCGAACGTAGAGGTATCCTAGCACCGTTGCCTTCAAAACAAATCATCATAGTCCCCTCGATACAAAGATCATAGACCCACGATGTCGCCTACGAATACATGATCTTGACCCTCGATTGTCGCCTACGAAAATGATGATAGTCCCTTCAAATGTGCTAGGATACTTCCTACAAGTTGCCTTCTATGACCATCTGATGTCCCTTCGAATGTCCTGCTTACATCCAACGAACAGGGTTACCTACCAACTAATGGTACGGATAGCACTATTCTAAAGGAACATAAAATAACACGAAAACGACCATTCTGAGTAGGTAATAAGACTTTTAGTTGCTTGCTCAATCAAATACTTTTACACCACACACTTTTGTCAAAGTTCAAACTCTTTTCAAAACGAAACATTTCCGAACACTTTGTATACATTCCTACATGAATCATTACAAATTCAAAGTGAAATGCCTTTTTAAAACATTTTTGACAAACACACAGAAAGCACTTTTTAAAATGATCTAAGAGCAACTAAGAGCCCGTAGATAACTACGGATGGAAAGGGGTGCTAATACCTTCCCTTTTCATAACCTTCTCCCTTACTCAGAATCTAACGAAGGTCTTTTCCTGTTCTTTTCACCTTCCCTTAATTGGATAAAAGAAAAGTCGGTGGCGACTCTTGCTATCCGCACATTTGCGATATAAAAATCTCAAAGTCAGTTCACCGTATTACACAGGGTCGACCTTGGGTTTGTACTGTTGAAGACTTTTGCTTTTGTTAATGACAGCTTGTTTTGCAGAAGCGGCTTGTCTTTTAGCCTGCTTCTTCCTTTGGAAACCCCTCCACTGAGTTCGACTCATTGGATTCTTTCCCATATAGTTTTCAGATATGTGGCTCTTCTTTTCAGAGCGCACTTCAAGACGATAGCTCATTGGAGCTTTCCCTTTGGCCTCTCTAATGACACCAACAACATTGGATGACCCAGCAGCCATATTAGGTTTAAACCAAGTTCCTTGAGGCGTAGTAGCCGACAGAACAAATGTTTTTGGCCTAATCTGGGAAGATTGCCTCTCCCTTGGATCCCTCTTATTCCATTGGATCCTTCCTTTTTCCAGCTGCAACTTTTGAAAATTTTCAGCAGCAACCCTATCAGTCAGGGCGCTACATCTGGGGCACAAACCTACTTGAGCCCCTTTGTTCTTGCAGCGATACAAAAAGCTTAGCAAATCGTCGTCATCCCTGGGGTAGACGTCAGCTAAGTCGACTTGAGGGCTTTCGTCAGTGCCCTCTTCTAACATAACATTGTCAGGCACTTCAGCAATTTCGACCATGTTGATGGCCACAGGTTCAACATATAAAGCCTCTTCCTGCCTCAACGGGTCAGTGTTGATCTTTTGCTTTCTGGCAGCAAACTTCAGACACCCTTCTTGGAGAGCTTTCTGCACCAGATCCTTGAAAATAAAACATTGAGAGGTTGTGTGAGCAAGATAATTGTGATATTTACAAAAACCTCTATTTTGCCTTTGTTCTAATGGTGGTAATTTAACATTTAGGGGAACTAAAATCTGACCATCTTTGACTAGCAAGTCAAAAATCTCCTCACACTTACTAACATAAAAAATGTATGTTTTTGCAGGAGTTCTAGAACTAGTGTCGACTGTGGGGCTTTTTCCTTTGGCAGGAAATAGCACTTTGCATTCGTATGCTGGCCCAGATTTCAATTCAGCTAAGTCCACGTCTGCCTCTGTCGGCGACATGTAGTCGACCTCACATATAGGGTCTGTGTCGTCGAAATCGACATAAGCTGCTTTTTCTTTCTTAGATTTAGCCTTGGTATGCCTAACCTTCTCTATTCTAAGGTGCTCAAGGTGTCGAACCCTGTCAGCTAGTTGTGATATACTCTTAACAGAAGTTGGATCTATTTTCTTTCTAATAGAATAATCCAGACCTCCAACGGCCATTTGAACAAGTTCATGCTCAGGCACTTGGGTAAAACACCTCGCTTTTAGGGATCTAAACTAGTCATCTATTGTCTCAGCAAATTTTCTCTTAATACTTAACAATTCTACCAAACTAATCTTTGAATGCCCCTCATAAAACTGTTTGTGAAACAACTTTTCTAACTTCGACCACGAATCGATCGAGTCAGGGGGCAGAGTAGTAAACCAAGTGAAAGCTGCTTTGGTAAGGGATGACGGGAAATGTTTCACCCTTAAACCTTCATTGTTCGCCATATCTCTTGACTCAGTCAGATATCTGGCAATGCGTTCGACTGTTGATTCACCCGTTTCTCCTCCAAACTTGGTATACTTAGGTATTTTCCATCATCTGGGTTTTTAGTTTGTAGGATATACTCTGACAGTGGAGAAGAATATGTTGGCCTTGGCATGGTATTCATACCATTTCTGGCCATAATTCTCTCGACAATGTTAGTCAAATTGTTCTCAATATCCAACTCATCCTGTCGAACCTGGTCAAGGACTTGATCAGCTTCTTGGTGTCTTTGCACTAAGATCCTAGGTTGGTTAATAGCAATGTTCCTTTGAGGCGTCGCAACTTGACCTTGATACACAATATCTTCTTCTACTGCCCCCATGTCTCCTTGGACATGTACAGGTTGTCGATTTGGATGGGCCTGTCGGCCAGCCGTTGGGGGTGCACCTAAGAAGTTACAGAGGCGTGTTAATTGCGCTATCACCTGTCGATTTGTTTCAGCAGATTGCCTATTAGTGTCGATAGATTCTTGCACTATGGGGTTAAACACATTCCCCATTTGGTTAGTTAATATATTAACCAACTCATGGTTGCTATCATTCATCTGTTGCCTTAATATTGCCACAGAAGTAGTATTCAGGTGTTGTGCAGGCATTTCCCTATTTGCCCCCACTACATGTCCTTGTAAAGGGGCGTTAGTGTTCTGCAAGTTTTCAGACACTATTGCTATACTAGGGGTCAACTGATATCCCGTCATTAAAGAATACGGTATTCCATAAGGGGGATTTGCAGCAGTACCAAATCTAGGAATTGTTGTGTTTGGAATGGCACTCGTGGCCACCGCAGGCCCTGGACTCACCGTGGGGCATGGGAATTGATACTGAGGAAGTTGGCCCAGAAGCAGTTATGCTACTGCTTAAACGGGGAAATGACGCTACTTGTGACACAACTGTGTTGGTAACACCTAGCGTTCTAGATGGAACCTCATCCACGTTCGACGCGGATGCGTGATTTGTCATCTTAATCGTACGTTTCTTATTGGGTGGTGGTTTCTTATTCGCTGAATTCCCACTCCCAAGTTTCATGCACTTCTAAGATAAATCTCTAACACTTAGCACTGGGTCCCACTAGGTGTGCCAATTTGTTTACTGTGGAAAAGGGTAAACAACCGCTGATCCTCCCAGAGTCCTAAAACTTAGGGTTACTAGCGAGATCGACCAGTTGATCTCTAGACTCGTGCTAAGATTTCTGATGAATTACACTATTTCTGGAAATGAAATTATCCTTGGTTTCCAGAGCCTAGGGAAATAATGCAGCGGCTTTCCACACAAAAGGACCTTGACTATTGGTGACTCGTGACCAATAGTTTACGTTAAGAGTGTTTTGGTAACTAAGGCTAGTGGTGACTCGTGACCAACAAGCAAATGCACAGAAGTAAAATAAAAGAAATAAAAGTAGAATTAAACATAAAAGGGTTGTATTGAAATAAAAGTTTGGTGATTCACGTACATCAAAGATTGCGTACTCTTTCTTCCTTTAGCGCGGAATTGAGCAGAGTTTTAGCAAGTAATTTGGGAGTACAAATGAACACACTTAATTCTAAGAATTCTAACTTATTTATAGTAATTTACAGAAATAACCGCTGAAAGCTATCAACAGCTGAGAGTTGATCTTCAGAAGTAACTTCTACCCACGTTTCAGCCTTTACTTGGAACTCATATCCCACGAACTTCTCAAGTAACTACCCATGATCTAATTATTTGACTCTTTCCCGCTTCGTGTCTTCAAAGGAACTGCCTTCAGTTTCTGAATACTTCTTTAATAAAAATTCCCTAAGTCCACAGTGAACCATTTTGACAGCGGCATCATCTCGACCGATTCCCTTTTTGGAACTCGAATCTCTATCGACTCTACTGTTAAGTAACATGTCGACACAATCACCTTTTCCTAATGCTGTTTTACTTTTGTTCGACGTAGTTTGGCCTTCTAAGCCAAAGTTCTAACTAACCAGGCATTTTTTCTGGAACTCCTGGCTTTAAACTTTGTTAACCATCTCCAGAAGCTACCTCTTTTCCAGCTGGTCCTTATACTTTAGGAACTTTTGCCTCTAAATCATGCCCTTAGTTCTCTTTACAAAATTCGATCTAACAGAACGCCATCGAGGTATTTTTGCAAGAGGAAGTCCAGGAGGAGAGCGAGCTTCACGCCAACGAGTTCCTATTCCTTAGTGCATCCTACCTCTATAAATAGGGCCTCAATCCTCACTTTTATACACACCTCTCACACGCCTCTCTCTTGGCCTCTCTTTCCCTTTCTTTCCTATTTTTGCAAGAGCATTAGTAGTTATGTCTTAGTCAGAAAATTACCATTTGTCAAAGTGGTAGTTTCTCACATCGAGGAACTACCACACTATTAGTTTTAGGTTTTGTTTTCTTTTATCTAAATTATGTATCCGATTTATCAAGCATGCTGGCATATTCTAAATTCAGTCCCTGTTGATGAACGCAAAGTTTATTTTAGAAGTTAATTTCAATTTCATTTATTTCTACTTTTATAGGTTTCTCTTTATCGTACTTCCTATTTTTATTATTTCGTTTGTTTAATTTAATTACCATGTTATTCTTAATTGTGATCATTATGTTTAGTTTGTTTACATTTGATTCCATGTTTAGCTAAATATTTTAGAGTCAGGTGTATGAGGACCGTTGTTACCAACGAGACTCGGTAGAAAATAATAGGTGCGAATTTATGATTAGGATTCTGTTTTGGTTTTAATTTCCAAGTCTAATTTAAATAGCTTTGTCACGAGAGTGAGAGTTATTTAACACGATTTTGTCACAAGAATGAGAAATCAATTAAGGTGAGAGTCGACACTGCGAGAGCGTGGGGATCGAACCAGATAGTGGAAATTAGGAAACAAATCTAAATATAGCGAGAGCGCTTTAGATGCGTTTAGGATATTATTGGCTTACAAAATATACCTCTTAGTTACCGGGCGAGCGAGAGAAAAATCTTGGGATTAGGAAGTATGGCTTTAGTTAATACTGCGAGAGTGTGAGGCGGAGTCTTTAAGTTAGTATATTCTATGGAACTAAGTTCTAGTCGTAATTAGTACCTATTTTCTATAAGTCCTTCAGGAGCGCAGAAATCATATCCCGGCCTGGTTTAGTATTATTTCCTAACTTCATTTATTTTAGTTTTAGTTCTTACTTTCCCCCAAAATCCAATTATTCATTAGCCTTAGCTTTACAAAGTAACGATAGGTTACAATAGGTTGACATTGGTCTATGTGGTTCGATAATCTTTTATATTACTTTGATATTTCCATGCACTTGGGGGTATTGAAGTTAAGCTCTCTAACTTTTAGGCAAGAGCGTCTACCTTAGCATGGACCCTGTCAAGGCTGCTGATCTCATACATACCGCCTTTCGTTGGTGCTTTCTTTCCAAGAGCTTTATCTAGATGACTTCTTTCACTTCCCCACTAATAGTGGTTTTGGGCCATACTTTCTATAAGAGCATAGGCTGCAACATAGGACTTATCCATAAGTGCGCCACCTGCGGCAGCATCTATTGTTAATCTCGTGTTATATAGGAGACCATTGTAGAAGGTATGTATAATTAACCATTCATCTAGGCTATGATGTGGGCAGAGCCTCAACATGTCCTTGTATCTTTCCCATGCGTCGAAAAGAGACTCGTTGTCCTTTTGTCTAAAATCACTTATTTGCGATCTTAGCATATCTGTCTTACTTGGTGGGAAATATCGCGCAAGGAAGACCTTCTTCAACTCATTCCAAGAGATAACTAAGTTGGCTGGTAGAGACTGGAGTCAAGCTCGGGCTCCATCTCTTAGTGAAAAGGGAAAACACAAAGTCTTATCGCTTCTTGACTGACCCCATTAGCTTTAACTGTATCTACGTATTGTAGAAACATTGATAGGTGTAAGTTAGGGTCATCCGTTGAACCACCAGAAAATTGGTTCTGTTGTACAGCGAACAACAAATAAGGTTTGAGTTCGAAGTTGTTAGCCTTGATGGCAGGGGAAGCAATGTTGTTACGCGGTTCTTCTTACGAAGGAATAACGTAGGATTTGAGCCGACGTGGTTGATCACCCATGTCTGGTTCTTCAGTTGGTTCAGCGGAAACATAAGACTCAGGAAGGGATTGATTGGTACGAGGTACTCGTACGTGGCATGTTCTAATTATAGAGCGCTCAGGTTCGGGAATTGGTAGCACTAAGTCTTTGCCTCGAGAGCGAGTACTTGACATACAATTGGGAATGGTGCCTTAGTCTATACAACGTAACTTAAGGAGTTACGATATCGACTTGATAGTCCTCGGCAACGGCGCCAAAAAATTGATCGTGACTTTGTGTGTCTTAAGAAATCTAGACCGCAAGTATACAGTCCTATCGCGTGTATCTTTAAAGATTATCAAATCCCAAGGGACTAAATATCGAACTATCGCTATCTTAGGTTACTACGTAAATCTAAGGCTAATAATATAATTGATTTGGAGTTTTAGGGAACTTAAGTGAATATAATCTAGTTTATATGTAAGAGGAGATATCGGTATGTAATGGTCGAACTTCAGGGATATAGCAATTCATTGACATAATCGGATTATTAAAACAACTTTCAGTAGAAAATATTTGTTTGAAAACTCTCTTCTCACACTCTCATGTTTATTGATTCAGATCCTATAATTAAACCTAAGTGAGCTTGAAAACAAATAAGATCTAACTAACTTAAAAGCGCTCTCGATGTATTTTAAGTTAATTCACAATTACCATTGTCCAGTTATTATCTCAAACTCTAGTTTTATTGATTTTAACTTCTATCTGTATTTTACTCTCATAATAAAACAGTTGGTTATTAAAATTGGTAATTGAAACCAGAAAATTGTTCTATTAAAAAAGAATTGTTCAATTGATATTCCTAGACCCCGTCAGCTATATGACCTTACATACCGATAAACTAATTTAACCTAGCATATTATAAAATTCAATAACAGCGCAACAATAATAAATAACATCACACAAAATAATTTCAAGCATTGCAGACAATTTTGACAATAATAAATTAAAGCTTTAAAATTAAACCTAAAAACGAAATTGCAAAATAAATTTTTAATCGTCAGGTGTCTCCCACAGGTCGGTCAGATCTGCCTTTAACTTCTCATAAAATAAATTCAAGAAAGAAAATAAAAGCTCAGTTCTAACGTAAGGTTAGAACCAACAAAAGTTCACAACAATTTTATGTGTGGAAACTGCTATGAGAAAATAGAAATAGAACTGAGAAAAATAAAAGACACTGAAATAAAATTCAAATTGATAGCGTAACGGCAAAGTAAAGTGAAAAGGAAGGAGCCCAAAATGAGTTTTCTCGCTCTCTATTTATAGAGTTGGAGCTTGGCTGGAAATAAGAGTTGTTACGTGATTTTCTCCGTGCGAAATTGTCTCTGTAGAGGTTGCTAGGGTAGCTGGAGGAGGTGTGTGACGTCCGTCACGACTTTGCTTTGTGAGCTAACTTGTAGCGACCGTTAGGGTTGTTGGAGGAGAGTGTGACGACCGTCACACCTGCTGGGCTGGTGAACGCGCATGTGGTAATGGGCTAGGCCTTGTTGCTTTTTCATTTCTTTTGTAACGTCTTGCTTCTCATACACCCATTTTGCTATCACACCACATGCTTGCATAGTTTGCTCTTTTTGTGGATTTTCAGCTCGATTCACTCAACTTTTGTGACTTTCTTCGTATATGCCTTGTAAACATTAAATACCTAAAAACATAGAAAATACCAACATAATACGAATAAAGAGTATTTTAATTTAATAAAATACGGATAAAATTCGTGTAAATTGATTCAAATATACAATACATTTTCGGGTTATCATGCATCTTGCCAAGTCATACTAAATTTTTTAAATACTTAAGTGACATGGCATAATGATATATTTTCATTAGATGAAACTTTAAATTTAAAATAATTATATAAAAAGTATAATTAAGGTTCTATAGCAACTAGCATTTTTAATTCTTTATTCATTAGATGATTATAGTTTGACAAAAATAAATATAAATTTATAATGTTAATAAAGTTTTATTTGATAATAATTAAAACTAAAGTTTTAATTTTATAAATTTAAAACTTTAACAACTTAAAATTAAATATCTAATTCAAAGATAACTAATAAAAAGACATGATAATCAAAACATTATATAATGTTAGTGCGTGACACACTATGATTATTTATATATTCCCTCCTTCCCAAATTATAAGACATTTTGGGCATTTCACGTGTATTAAGAAAAATAATTATTGTTGTATGGGAAAGATAAATTATATATGACTTTACACTGTTGTCCTTCATTAATTATGGAGGAAAGAGAAATAAAAGAAGAAAATAAATAATAAAGGGTATATTAGAACAAATATCATTAATGTTGCATTGGGATTGTAAAGTGACTTATAATTTAGGACAAATTTTTTTTTCAAAGTGTCTTATAATTTTAAACGGAGGGAGTACAACTCTATCTGGACTTTGACACACAACTTTGATTGTATTTAAATATTCAATCTAATCTAATTTAATCTAACCTAATATTTCAACACATAAATAATTTTATAATTATTTAAAATTTCAAAATTAATTACGAAAATCATTCTCAATTTACAAACATATATTTTATATTCAAATAAAATCTATCTTTCATTTTATAAATTCACAATATTAAAAACTTAAAATTTAATATCTAAATCAAAGATAATAATTAAAAGACATAATTATCAAAACAAAACAATAATCATTTTAAAGTTATTTAAATTTGCCCCAAAACCAAACATGTATTTTTTTCTAAAGAAATCAAACAGGTATTTTATTTTTTAAAAAAATATATCTTTTTATATATGATAACTTGATATCATTGTTTCAATTATATTTCACAATAAATTATTGTAATATAATTTACAGATAAATTTTTGCAATCCCTTTAATAAAATTAAAATTGATATTTAAAAAAAACAATTAAGCTACTATATAGCAACTAGCATTTAAATTCTTTATTTATTAAGTAAATTAAATTTGAAAAATAAATAAATATTTTTTAACTAATAAAATTTTACTTGATAATAATTACAAATAGTCTTTTTATTATATTATACATTAAGAATAAATTAAAAATAACTATTAAATATGCATGAGAATCAAACAAAATAAAAATTATTTTATATTTATTTAAATATACAAAATTAATTATGAATATCATTCTCAATTTATAAACATATATTTTTCTTTTAAATAAAATTTCTCTTTTATATATGATTAATTCTATCATTCTCTATATTATATGTTTACAAAAAAATCTATAGTATAAATTTAATAATTATATATTTTCAAAACAAATTTTTAATCTACTTAAAACTCAATAAAAAAATTAATATAATAATTTACAATTCCCTCTTAATCTAGTTTAACTAGAAAGAATTAAAGATGTTTTCATAATTTACAATTCCCTCTCAAGTTGGGGTAGTTTTTATAATGGCTTTTTCTGCCATGCAATGATGTTCCAGTTACACACTATAATTAATGGTTATGTCAAACCATATCAAATGTTAAAGTTAGTGGATAATACGATACACGAAAATTTTGCTATAATTAAAAATAAATTACATGTCACTGATAAATACGATTATGAGTATAATATATATATATATGTAAATAAAAACTCTATATTACTTTATTTTCTTTAGGGAGGAAAGAGAAAATGAGAGAAATGAAAGAAGAAAGAGAAATAGATAATAGATGATATATTAGAAAAAATATCATTAATGTTGTATTGAGAGTGTAAAGTGACTTATAATTTAGGATAAATTTTTTCTTCAAAATTTCTTATAATTTGAAACGGAGGGAGTACAACTCTAATTGGACTTTGACCACACAATTTTGATTGTATTTAAATATTCAATCTAATCTAATGTAACCTAATATTTCAACATGTAAATAATTTTATAGTTATTTAAATTTGCAAAATTAATTACGAAAATCAATCTCAATTTACAAACATATATTTTATTTTCAAATAAAATGCATCTTTCATTTTATAAATTCACAACTTTAACAACTTAAAATTTAATATCTAAATCAAAGATAATAATTAAAAGACATAATTATCAAAACAAAACAATAATCATTTTAAAGTTATTTAAATTTGCCCCAAAAACCAAACACGTATTTTTTTCTAAAGAAATCAAACAGGTATTTTATTTTTTTTAAAATATATCTTTTTATATATGATTAATTCATATCATTGTCTCAATTATATTTTACAATGAATTATTATAATATAATTTAGAGATAAATTTTTGCAATCCCTTTAATAAAATTAAAATTGATATTTAAAAAAACAATTAAGCTACCATATAGCAACTAGCATTTAAATTCTTTATTTATTAAATGAAATAAATTTGAAAAATAAATAAATATCTTTTAACTAATAAATATTTTTTATTATATTTTACATTAAGAATAAATTAAAAATAACTATTAAATATACATGAGAATCAAACAAAATAAAAATTATTTTTTATTTATTTAAATATACAAAATTAATTATGAATATCATTCTCAATTTACAAACATATATTTTTCTTTTAAATAAAATTTCTCTTTTATATATGATTAATTCTATCAGTCTCTATATTATATTTTTACAAAAAAAATTATAGTATAAATTTAATAATTATATATTTTCAAAACAAATTTTTAATCTACTTAAAACTCACTAAAAAATTAATATAATAATTTCAATTCCCTCTTAATCTAGTTTAATTAGAAAGAATTAAAGATGTTTTCAACATTCTCAAGTTGGGGTAGTTTTTATAATGGCTTTTTCTGCCATGCAATGATGATCCAGTTACACACTATAATTAATGGTTATGTCAAACCATATCAAATGTTAAAGTTAATGGATAATACAATACACGAAAATTTTGTTTATAATTAAAAGTAAATTACATGTCACTGATAATTACGATTATGAGTATAACATATATGTAAATAAAAACTCTATATTACTTTATTTTCTTTAGGAGAAATTACACTCACTCCTATTAAAATTTATTAAAATAACATCAACACCTTAATTTTAAAATAAGAGCTCATGAACTTATTTAAACCAAGGAAATTTTTAATGATGAAGAAAACAAAACCTTATAAGTTAATGGGGTCATAGAATGGAGGACATGTCGCCTTCATATAGGTGCGTCCAAAAACTATCAACTGTTGACTCTGTGTACGCATCTAGAAAGCTGCTGAGGTCATTATCAAGCCAATAACTTCCATCCATAGAATCTATAAACGAATCCAGCAAACTGAAATCATCCAATGCAGTTGTGGAAGAGAGTTCACTGGATGATGAAAATGGAGATAATGGGCCAGTGATGTCTGAGCTTTGGGAACTAGTTGAAGATTTGGTGGCTATGGTTTCTTCATTTGAGATTGAGTTCATCTGATGAACTCTCTTCTTGAGAGAAGTATGCCAATGGTTCTTTATTTCGTTATCAGTTCTTCCAGGTAACTCAGCCGCAATGACTGACCATCTATTGCCCAAATTTTTATGCATTCGGATAATCAGTTCCTCTTCTTGTTGAGTGAAGTTCCCTCTTTTGATATTTGGCCTTAGATAATTCAACCATCTCAATCTACAACTCTTTCCACATCTTGAAAGACCTGAAATATAAAAATCAATTAATGAATAAACTACACAATTTTCACATTCATCATAACTACAATTTCATGTTGTATATATTAAATACCTGCAAACTTAGGGAGTTGGCGCCAATTCCAGCAACCATATCTAGTTACATAAGCAATCAATTTCCTATCTTCCTCAGCTGTCCAAGTCCCTTTCCTCATTCCACTTTTGTCACAAGAAGGTGTTCTTGCCATCTTTATAAATTTCTTGAGAACTCAGTGAATGAATGAGTGAGTGTGTTTCTTCAAGATGAGAGAGATATACTGGTCTTATTTTTACTCAGTATATTTGTGTCAGACCATTCTAGTTAAATTTATAGTTCAAGCTTTTTCACATCCAAAACGTGTTTCACTTTGCAACATGTTTTATAATATAAACAAATGAGAAGGGGCCTCGTACTAAAATCTAGTCAAAATTTCGTGTATCATCTTCATTGTCACATGAATTATTAATAATAGTGTCACTATCCATCACAGACTACATATTTTCCACGAAGCAAGCAGGAAACATTCTCCACGACCCCCTTTAGCTTTGTAAATTACCACGTGAGGGTTAGGCAATTCTACTAATGGAAACACAACACAAATTACGGTCATGCCATTATGACCAAGTTGATTACTTTCTTTTGGTCCTCAAAAATATATTTTTTCCGAAATTCTGACCATTGGTTTGAAAACCAAATTTGATATCATAATAATTAAACAACCGAGCCATAATTATTTCTACTATCTTTATCAAAGTTGTTCAGCTTTGGATCGTAGTCCAGCCCACTGGAATTATGGGTCTTTTGTAGTAAGTTAGGCAATTCCTTTCTCTATATCCTTGGTGTGTGAATCACACCTCTCATCCTTGGTGTGCGAATTACACATGTGAAAATTCAAAAATGTCTTCAGAAATTTTTAGAGATGTACTTTTCAATGTACTATAAATCATTTTTTCTAAAGTTTTATTCGGAGATACATCTTCGAATATTTCTAGAGTGTATCTAGAGATGCATCTTCGAAAATTCCTATTGTAGATATGTTTCTCCAAAAAGTCTCCTACAACATTTGTGGGCAGAAACATTTTCCAAATTCGTATTATTTTGAATCCAAAGTAATTTTAATCCGACTAACATTTTCATAATCTATAATTTGATTAAACCAGTACCATCTCAAAATTGGGTAATGCATTAATAATTAAAAATACATCTGAAAATATTACAAACATAGTTATTAAAGTATGGAAAATAATGGTAAAATATATGAAAAATACAAAAAAAAAGGCATAACCTACTACTTATACCTAATCCTAATCCCTCAGTTTCTTCTTTGTCGCTGGTAACTCAAGGCATTTTGTGTCCTAGTAAGAATGGAACATGTTAGGACAACTGCATCATCACCACCTCTCTCAAATAGTCTAGACTCTATGTCCTCTCTCAAGGATCCACGGCCTGCTTATTCTATGGATTTCCTCATGAGAAGAGCTAGGAGGACGCCCAGAAGTGTTTGGAGTCATGATAGGGTATAATACCTAATTGTACCAATTCCTGTAACCCTCATCATAATGCCACTGTTAGTTGACATAGGTGCTCGTGTTGAAATTTGGGTGTTTCATCTAAGCCCATTCCACTTCCAAACTAGGCCAATGTTCGGCGATACGGGTGGTCGTGTCAGGCTTGGTGTAACTTGGTATTTCTTGTTTAAAACTTCTCTGAAACGGTAGCAACAACCAACCGAAGTATAAAATAAGAAATAACTTGAAATAAACTTACGAAAACATAAAATGCAGAAAAACTTAAGAAACGTGAAATCACTCAAACAGAAGAAAAATACGACATAAAACGATGCAAAATACCTGAATTATCACTGGGCAAATGACAAAAACATGATGAAAATTATGATCGATCACAACCCCAAACTTAGCGCGTTGTTTGTCTTCAAACAATGTTCAGGACACGTAGAATTGGACACCTCAAACTATCAACTTACCACAATACCACCGAGATCTTTCGCAATTTATTTTTACTTTCCTTCCAAAGTTCTCTACTTCCCTGAATCAAGTGTTTCGTCACACTTCCACATCAAGAAACTACTTCACCTGTCAACTTATATCACACTCTCACTAAGTCTCTCAAGGTTAAAATTTTCCACTCACAGTTCAAAGTACGCAATATCAACTAAGGAGTTTGAATACATTCTAAATTCATTTAACAAACACACAACACACACTTTTTCAGGACTTCGAGTTGTAACGGGGCTTAGGTATGGTGGGATAAACCAAAGAAATGGAAAAACAAAGGGTTTTGGGCTCAACATCAGAGTTGTCCTTCTTTTCTCTGTGCTTCTTTTTCATGATTTGACAAATGGGATTTTTCTGATACCTTTTCCTTCTCAGTGTCTGACTCCTCAATTTCACTCAAGTATTTATTTTGAGCATTACTCCGTGTTTTAACTGAGCTTCTTATTTTAGGTAAGTGTTTTTCAATCATATATTTTTGTTTTTTCTAAGACATGTCTGTCTTCAATTCTTTTTTTTTTTTGCAATTACCTATTTTCTAGTAGGTGTCATTACCCCAAACTTTGAACTTAGCACAAAGTAAAGACAAACAATACTAAACTGGGCAGGGTAGGAAGTGTTTGGCCATAGGTTAACAAATGTGGTGATAAACAAAACAAAAAAGATAAAGGCCCAACGGGGTTAACAAGGGATAAACATTGCAAATGGATGGATAGAAAGGCTTAGGGCTAAAATAGAAACAACATACCTTAGTGTGTGTAAAAATGTAGTGATAATAAAATAGAACGCACATAAACATAGAGTGATAGAGACATACCTGACTAAGCTCTCATGACGATCAAATATGTGTTTGGCTTTCTATGCTCTCACCATGTTGGGTAAAGTTGACAAATTTCATAATGCCTCTCCGTATGATGCAAGTTTCCACTCTGCTCCGGTTGTACCAAATACCTTTGTCGGTTAGCTCTTGATGGTTGCTTCCGATCAATCATTCAGCGATATCAAATTTCGGGGGTCGTTCACAATAAGCACAATAAATGAAGTGATCTTTTCATCCTCTTTCACCAATTCTCATCACTTATCTAGATAACAATACCATGATCCTGCACTAAATGACTCAATAATAAATCATTGATAACAAACAAACAATGAAAACAAACCAAAAAAATACTCAACCAAAACTAACAAAAGCAATAAATAAATCCCTCCACACATGAACTACACATTGGCCTCAATATTTTGGAACGAGATATTGAAGGGGAATTCACAGTGCTCATTGAGGAGGAGGGGTGGAAAGTGCAACATTAAGCGTTGAATCATAGCATGCATCTCATCAATAGTAGTACCTTGTCAGGTCTGCTCTACTCCTAGCCTACCTAGCTCTTCACATTGTTTGAAAAGCTCCTCACCTTGTCTATTTTGTTTTGTAAAGAGGTAGCCCATCTCCGTCTGCACCCATCCCCATTGATCATGAGACATGGAAGAGGACTCGATACTCTATTGGGTCGAGCCATGGGGGGTAGGTACAAACTTCTCCTGAGCCGGAGCATCTTCCTCCATATCATCACCTGTCACAAAATCATCATCCTGGTTGTCATCCCCTTCTTTTGGGACAACAATAGTACATAACCAATTAGCATAGTCATAAATTTTATCAGAGTTTGGAAACTTCAGAAGACATCTATTACAACTCATCAGAGAACAAGAGTCTCCCTAACTTCAATCATACTCTACTTTCCCAAAGTGATTATCCGCGAAGGCAACAACATTTAGTGGAAAATCTTGGACATAAGAAAATAAAAAGGACAGTTCTCTCCAAGCGGGCACTCAGGTACTGTCACCTCGCCCAAACAATGTTTAAGATAAATCTTTATGAGCGTACCGGAAGCAAGGGTTCTAGATCCATGATTCTTTTGCAATATTAGGTTTGTACACGAGAAGGCATGTAATGGCCGACCAAAAATCACCTGCAGCAAAAGTATCAAGCACGCCTCTGCGACCTACCGGTGAGAGATGGAGACATTGTGCTAAATCGTCTACATACATCTCATAATAATCATTTTAAAGGAGAAATTTCATATTACCATAATACTCTCTGACGCTGCATGCCTGCCTTTCCAATTTAAACTCAATAAGAAATTCTAAGGTAGTGCGCTCATAGGTTGACGCCTCAAAGTGCATAAACTCTAGCATCCCTAAGCTATGAAATATCCTATCTATTTCGTCTTAAAGCCCCAAATCACTAAGAGTTTTATCGCACATATACCTAGTAAATGTCAGCTTTTCCTTAACATGAGGATCATACCTACGTGTATGGTCTGGTTCTTCAAAAATGATATCATGCGCATTGGGTGTGTGAATTGTCCTTTTCCTTGGCCTTGATGTCTCAGATACTTCCTTTCCACGATTGGTCCTTTCTAGGGGGATTTGGGGAACTTGAAAAAATTGAGCTACAAGAAATAAGGAATTAGAAGAAAAAGTTACAGTCAAGTTGTAGAGGACACAAAAAAGGGACATATTTCGTGAAGGGAGATCTTGAATCGGGGTTGGAGTGATGACAAAAAAGGGAGCTTTTGATGGTGGTGGTTATGGGGTATTAGGTTTTTTTTAGAGAGAGAGAGACAGAGAGAGGTTAGAGATGAAGATAATAATGAAAAAACACTTGAATGATGAGAAACTTGTGGGATCTGATTTGGTGTAAGTGAATTTTGTGTTTGAGCGATATGTGGGCCCCACTTGAAAAAAGAAAAACAAAAAAAAATCATATTCCACTGGCATGACACAAGTTGTGCCCGGTGACACGACCGACCGTGTTGCAAGTTAGAGATGTCCCATTTTTTATCTTCATGTAATTCCTTCAGTAAGCCTGACACCGACCGTGTTGCCTAACACGAGTATCCATGTCAGGGGTCTGATTTTTCTGAAAACATTTTTCTCTTTTGCAGAATTTCTCCTCTTTCTCGGGACACTCCCTTTGAGTGCTCTTGGTTCCTTTTCAAGACACTGTGATTACGTATAAAAAACAACAAACATACGACAAAACAAAGAAAATATTTAAAATTAAAATGTGTGGGTTTCCTCCCATGAAGTGCTTTGTTTAACGTTGTATGGCTCAACGGTCGTTCATCTTAGCTTGTAAGATGAACATTATCAATCGGCCCACTTTCTTTCCCTGTGTAGTAAGGCTTTAATCTTTGTCCATTCACTTTAACTGTATCCCCGTTGACTTGATTTTTTAGTTCTATTTCTCCACGGGGAAACACTTTGTGAACCACAAACAGTTCGGACCATCTAGACTTCAACTTTCCAATAAACAACTTTAACCTGGAATTAAACACCAAAACCAAATGTCCTTCCCAAAATTCCTTCACCAGGATCTTTTGATCATGCCATTTTTTGGTTTGTTACTTTTAGATCTTGGCATTCTCATAAGCCTAATTCATAAACTCTTCTAATCATGAAATTGAAGGGTTCGGGATTCGCCAGCTTTCAAAAGATCACAGTTCATGAATTTGGTAGCCCAAAAGGCTTTATGCTTGAGTTCGAGTGGTAAATGGATTGCTTTACCATAAACTAGTTGATAGGGAGACATACCTATTGGGTTTTTGAATGTAGTTTTGTACTCCCATAGTGTATAATCCAACTTTATAGCCCAATCTTTCCGAGAAGCGCTAACAATTTTTTCAAGTGTCTATCTTATCTGCCTATTAGACACTTAAACATGTCCACTTGTCTGAGGGTGATACGGCATGGAAAATTTGTACTTCACATCATACTTGTTCAACCGATTATCCATAAACTTTTTTAAAAAGTGAGTACCCTCATAACTGACTTAAAGCCCTTGGTACCCCAAACCTAGAGAAAATGTAGTTTCTGAGGAAGTTGACACCTTAGAATCATTTGTGAGAAATGTGATAGATTCTACCTACTTAGAGACATAGTCGACCGCGACCAAAATGTAATTCTTTCCAAATGAGGATGGAAATGGTCCCATGAAGTCTATTCTCCACACATCAAACATTTCTACTTCCAACATGGCATTCTAAGGCATCTGGTTCCTTTTTGAAATATTACATATCCTCTAACATCTGTCACATTCTCACACAATGCTTTGAGCGTCTTTAAATAGAGTCGGCCAATACTACCCAGACTGGAGGACTTTTACAATTGTTCTATCTCCACTAAAATGTCCTCCATATTCTGAGTCGTGACAAGCTTTTAGGACATGTCTCTGTTCTTCCTCTAGGACACACCTTTGAACCAATCCATTTATTCCCTTCTTGTACAAGAATGGTTCGTCCCACAAATAAAACATGCAATCATGCAAACACTTTTTCTTTTATTTAGAGTCAAAATCATCAGGTATTATTCCACCTACCAAATAGTTCGCATAGTCTGCGAACCACGGGACACCCATAACAACTAGGATTCGTTCATCAGCAAACTCATGCCTTATTGGGTGTTTTCCTATGTCTCTTATATTGGGAACATTTGGGATAAGTGATTAGCAACAATTTTTTCACATCCCTTTTCGTCTCGGGTCTCTAAATCAAATTCTTGCAGAAGGAAAATACATCTCGACAACCTTGGCTTCGATTCTTGTTTAGAAAAAAGATATTTCAAAGCAGCAAGGTCAGTATAAACAATTACCTTCGATCCCAATATATACGACCTGAATTTGTCAAAGGCATACACCACCGCTAATAACTCTTTTTTAATGGTTGCATAATTTAAATAAGTAGGATTCAACATAAGGCTTGCATAATAGATCACATGAAAGAGTTTTCTCTACTTTGTCCTAGTACTGCCCCCACTGCTATATCATTGGCATAACACATGATCTCAAAAGGTCGATACCAATCAAGAGAAATTACTATAGGGGAAGATCCTAACTTACTCTTCAATGCCTCAAAGGCCTCTTCAATGCCTCAAAGGCCTCACTAGTCAATGGCTTGGCAATCTTTGAAAAATCCCTTATGAATCTGCAGTAGAACCCCGCATGTCCTAAAAAAGTTATTCTACCTTTCTCAATTACAAGAGGTGGTAAATCTGCAATGACCTCCACTTTGGCTCTTTCAACTTCAATCCCTTTATGGGATATTTTGTGCCCCAAAACTATTCCTTCGCACACCATAAAATGACACCTCTCCTAATTTAGAATCAAATTGGTTTACTGACAGCTTTCTAGCACAAGATACAAGTAATTCAAACCATTTTCAAAAGAAGACCAACTGAAAAATCATCCATAAACACTTCGATGTGCTTTTCAAGCATGTCAGCGAAGATGGACGCCATACATCTCTGAAAAGTAGCAGGTACATTACACAAACCAAATGACATTCTCCTGTAGGCGAAAATACCATAAGGGCATGTGAATGCGGTCTTCTCTTGATCTTATGGTGCCACTGTAATCTGATTGTATCCCGAATAACCATCAAGGAAATAGTAGTAGTCATGACCTGCTAACCTTTCCAACATTTGCTCAATGAAAGTCAATGGAAAATGGTCCTTACTTGTAGCAGTGTTCAACCTTCTATAGTTAATGCGAACTCTCTAACCTGTAACCATTCTGGTAGGAATCAACCCATTTTTTTCATTCGTAATGACAGTTGTTCCTCCCTTATTTGGTACCACATCAATAGGAATTACCAATGAGCTATTAGATATTGGGTAAAAAAGATCCACATTCAACAACTTTACAATTCCTTTGCACCCAACTTCTTTCATGGTTGGATTAACTCTTCTTTGAGGTTGATCCATCAATTTCTGATCATCTTCCATCAGGATCTTGTGCATGCAAATTGTGGGGCTAATACCTTTCAAGTCTCCAATGGCCCATCCAATAGCACCCTTGTATTTTTTTAGTACTTTTATGAAAACTGGTCTTCTTGAACTTATTTGAGGGAGGAATTTATGAAAGCTAGACATTTCTCTTCAGTGTCAAGAAAATATATTTGAGGTTTTCAGGAAGTTGTTTCAACTCTTTCCCCTTTTTGACTTCTCGCTTCTCTTCACGAGATTATTGTGATCTGCAAGCTGAAGTGTCATACGAGAGTATTTCACTTCCATGGAGGTTATGATTCAAACATAACTAGCAGTTTCTCATCTATTTCCACATTACTTTCAAAAAATGACAAGCTAAGAACTCTGCCCAATGGTAATTCTGGAATTTTGTTTTGAATTTCCTAAATGAAAACTATGTCTAACACTTCCATATTTTTACTTGTACCTTCCTAATATTTGAATTTTATGGTGTCCCTTACATTAATTTTTCAGCTTTTCATCATATAATTTGAAGGTCATGGTTCCTTCCTCAATATCTATCATGCATCTTCATGTCTCTTGAAAAAGTCTTCCCAAAATAAGCGGGATTCCTCATCTTATAGCATTTCTAGAACCACAAAATCAACAGGGAACACAAACTTGTCAATCTTCACAAGAGCATCAATTCCAATACCATAAGGTCTTTTTATTGAATGATCCATCCCCAATGGTGCATAGAATAGTGACTGACGTTGTACCTTAAAATTTACCCTCTTCATTTTAACCTTTTGGCTTCTAAGTTCTGTCATCACGAACATGCATCCATATCATTGGTTTCATGGTTACGAGATTGAGGATATTTCAAGTGCCGGGAATCAGAGTATTTGAATCGATTTGGGCTATTCTTGGACCAAAATGGATGTTTCTCGATTCGGGTGCTCAAATTACAACTTCTTGTAAGAAGGTGATTCTAGCTTGGCTCAGCAGATATTGGAACCATTCTTGTTATTGCCTACATTTCGTATTCTCAGGCCGAAGGCCGATTCATCAAGGAAGAACTATGATAGTTCATTTCTTATTAAAGTAGAATTCATTTTCCTTTGTGTTTCAGACGTTCTGAAATTCATAACTCTCAGCTCATTAGGTATTTTTGGCTGATTTTTGACTGGTAAGTCCCTCTCGATATAATCTCCAACTTTTATTCTTGGGTCAAAGGCCAATTGTGTGCAAAAGGTCTCCATAAAAATTAATCTTTCAAGGGCAATAAATTGAGATTTATGGTTGAACCGTGTTTACGGAACACTAAAAAAATTCATAACTTTTGACTGGAATGTGAAAATTGAGTGGTTCAGGTGCCCATAATTTCGTCTTGACGTCCTCTTCAACTTTTTTTCTTGGGCCGAGAGCTAATTCCTTACAGATCAATACCGGAATTTTAATGTTTGAAGATGCATTTGAGCTGAACTAGACATTAATTCATCTGACGCGCAATATTCAAAATTTATATCTCTCTCGAATTTTATCAGATCGCGAAGGGACTGGTGCCAAAAGTTCACAAATTCCGTCGGATTCGATTGTTGTTCATATTCCAAGTTCGGATTTTGACCAGAAGATCCTCGTCCGGGGTGTTTTCCTCAGGGTGTGCAACAAAAAATTCTCCATGTGTTAGATGCCTTTAATGTGGGCTGAAACTTGAAAAATTCATATCTCCTTAACCGCTTGTCTGATCGAGCTGAAATTGTGAACTAGTGACTAAATTTTTTCGTTTCAAACATTTTTCTTGTTGGGCCCGATTTCAAATTCCGCACGGATCACGAGGTCTAGTATTGTTCACGAAAATTGATCGAATAAAGACAATTTGGGCACAATTTTGAGTCCAATTCAGCCAAGGCTATTTGTCTCGAGTATAAATCAATTTTTGCTCTCATAATTTTGGGGGATTCATCATTTGTCAAATTTCAAAACTAACAACACTCTTTTATTCTCTCTCAATTTTCAAGATCAAACTCAACTATTTTATCAAGTTTTCTCAATAACATTGAGCAACATCAAGGTGTCGAGGTGAAGAATTGAAGTTTTCCTCTCTTCTTCCTCAAGCTTTGCGTGCCATTTTCTCTTATTATCTCTCTTCTGGTCTTCAATTTCACATTGGTAATCTCTTCCTCTTGTTCTCCTCTTTGTTTTGACGGTAAGAATTCTTGATTTAAGCATTTTTGTATAATTGATTCTTGAATAAGCACTTTTCTAGAATTAATATTTAATCAAGATTTTAGTTGAGGAATCGAATTGAGATTATGGATTAGGTTGAGAATTTTTGATTTGATGTGATCATAATGTTGAAATTCGGAATTGGATGATAAAAACACTTATTGATTATTGGTTTTCATAAGAAAATTGCTTATTCAAGTGGTTGCTTGTTGATGTTATTGACTTGTTGATATGAGACCTTGACTTGCATGTGATTAGCCTTAGGTTTGAACCTTGAATCACGTACAAATCATGTGTTGATAGGTGTAGGTTAGGTGTTTGTTTAAACACTCAAACCATGCTTCCAAGCCAAAATTGCTTTGAAAAAGCTGTTGTTTCGCAACAGAAACTAGTTTCCACTTTTGAAGAAATCGGTTTCCTCTTCGATTTTTGCCAAAATCTCATATTTTCGAAGAAGAAAGCGGTTCCTGCTTTCTGAGAAACCGGTTTCCTCTACATGTTTTAGGCAAAATTGAAGATTTTCGAAGAAGAAACTGGTTCCTGCTTTTTGAGAAACCGGTTTCCTGTGAATATTTTGACCAAAATGCTTTCAAATATGAGGAAGAAACCGGTTACCACTTTTCCAGAAACTGATTTCCTCTTGAAGCAGAATGTGCATTTTTCTTCTCTTTGTTGCTTTTGCCATGCCTTCTCCCAACCTTTTCCCATGCTTTTGTGCGTACATTTTCCTTGTTATTTTTAACATGTTTGTTAATTGTGCAAGGTACTTTGAGGTAGTTTCCGATTACATAATTATCACTTGATTGTGTGATCAGGAAAATTGTTTGGATTATTATTTTTTATCCAACTTTTGCGTTCGACACGCGAGCTTGTATTATTTTGCCCCGAATTCTTGTTGCATAACCAATTTGGTGCATGTACTTCATTGCGCATGTGTCGACACACATTCTGTTGGCCGTTATACATTGGTTAATGTATTTTGTGCCGGTTCTGTTGCACGGATGTGTAGACATGCATTCCATTTGCCATTATACATTGGTTAATGTATTTTTGTGCAGGTTTTGTTACGGATGTGTACGATACATATTCCGTTTTGGTTTTTCCACAATACATTGGTTAATGTATTTTGTGCATGTTTCTATTTGACTCAGTTGTGTACGACACACATTGCATATGTCGTTGTGCATTATTGGCATGCATTTCCAAGGATAGTTATCCAGTGTAGGTGTCCCGATCGATGGATGTGTTCTCTACACGTCTTATATTTTGTGCATATGAAATTGTGCTTTTCCTACTTTTATTGCTTGGATGGTTATCCGATATAGGTTTTCTGTTGATATTCGGGTGTGTTTGCCACATATTCCGACCTTGCTTCTTGATGATTCGATGCATTGCTTACCGGGTTTCTTTATTGATTGTCAGCAGTTTACGAAGTTCTCCATGTTTCTTGCTATTGATATTGCTATTACGGATTAATATCCATTCAGTATTTTCTCATTACCTTTTACAACATTCTTTTACCGCTTTACTAGAGAGCATGGGAAGTAGGGTTTTTACCGCTTTCCTTGCCATGAGAAGTAGGAATAGAGATGCATGATTGGGTATCCGTTGTTGGATCATGTTAGGAACCCCTCTGGTTTATTTAAAGACCCGTTTAGGGAAATTCCGCATATTGTGTGCTACTTATGTTTGATGGTTTTAAAACCCTACCAATGTAGTAGGTATTTTGCAGATGTGCTTATTCTTTGTGCTTGCATAGTAGGAGGATGGTTTTAGGTCCTATTATAGAAACCAGTCCTAAGTCCTTAATGAAGGCAAGTGGAAATGGTTTGCAATCGACCCTCGCACTTTCGTCTGTGTCATCTCTAGCTCACACGGATCGTGAAACCTTCCTTGTTATCGGCTTTTTCTAGTGGCAAGGGTTCCCTATTTTGACCCTCCACACTTTGTCTGGAGTTCGCGTCGACATGCGCAGATACTCGTACTCATATACTCTTCACACTTAGTAATTCAATACCAAGGCGTGGACATCATTCCCACTGGTGAGAAAGCTTCTAGTTAACTCGGATGATTCTCCCTCCTTGGCTATGGTCTTTCTCACAGAAAGAAAGCTCATGGTTGACACGGGTGACGCACCGTCCTTGGCTATGATATTTCTTCCACCCCTCCCCACGCTTCTCGCATTTGTTTGCTCATTGCATTGTTTGTGTGCTTCTTCCAAAGAACTTGTTTGATTCATCCCTTTGTATCCCTTGGTTGTTCAACCAAGGTGGATATTAGGATAGTCCCCTTCCTCACCGCTCGGTTAGGGTAGCTTTCGAGCTTAGACATTAGGATAGTTATCCATGTATGATGACATAGGTAGATATTACCTTTTCATCCTTGACATAAGGCCACCTTTGTTTGATAACATTAGGGATATAGCTAGATAATTCCCCTTAGATGTTTTATCCCCTTTTGCATATTAAGACTAAAACTTTTTCTTTATCAAATCTCAAAACATGTGAATAAACTAAAATCCTTTCGCCAAGGTAAAAATAATCCACCAACTTCAAATCATTTTGTCTTCGGACCCTTTTTTATGAAATTTTTTTTGATAAGGGTATTCCTTTCAAATCCAAGCGAGGTGCTAAGTGTGCGAGCGGTCGAGCATGAGTCTTTTGATAAGCTGCAACGCCAAGAACAAATTGCAATCCTAATCGCAAGGATGCGAAATGGAATTTCTCATTAAAAACATTGCATCCCACCAAAGTTTTTGAGGAGAACTATGTAGTGCTTTGATCCCTAATTGCAAGAATGAGGTACGTAGACACTAAAAGTTCATAACCGGGAAAAACACACTAAAAAAACCTTTATTTTTGTACATAATACTTTGCATTCATTCATTTTACCTTAGACATAGGTTATAAATATATGCACACACCATTTAGATAGAAAATAGAAGTGGATACCGTAGAGTATTACGGGCGTGTGGCGTTCTAATTGTAACACCATGACTTCTCCATACCATATTTATATAAAAATCATAGTGAGTATACATTTTAAAACATCATAAATCAGGAAGTCACATGCTTCAAAACCACAAGCTCATTTAGTGTATAACATAATGTAACACCCTTCTAAAATTAATAATTAAATCAGAGATAACATGTAAAACAAGGGCATTACAATTCAATTAAATAGAAAATATCATACAATTGTCATGCTTCACTGAAGAACTTCATTAAAATGATTAAACCAAAAGACATGTTCTACACAACGGAAATTATCATGAAAACGGAATAAATTCAATCAATAATTATTCCAACATAAACCAAGGAAAACAGAGTTTTAAATATAACTCGCAACCAAATGTTCCCCAGTGTTACAACTACCAGAGCATGACACTAACACACAGATAAAATAAATGCATAGCTCAAGAGCCATCCTCACCAACTCCTAAGCAGCTAAGACTTCAATCTAAAATCATCAAAGTAAGGGTGAGATTTCATCAGAATTAAAATGCATTAAGCGTACGACTATGTCTCGTCCATATCACCTACTTACAGACTACACTACTATCAGCTTCAAGATTCGAATAACGCAAATCAGTTCAATCATTTTCTTCTAACAGCGAGGAGACGAGATAGTCGAAAATATATGAGCAATAGCATAGTTGAAACTCAACGAGATCGTTTATGCATAGCTTTTTACTATTCCGACAATTTCCTCTTACTAGGATGTTCGTCTCTTGTATACAAATTGCCTAACTATAGGCCACTTTTTCAAATTTAATGCAGATTCCTTTTCTAATTTTATTGTTTTTTGTATAAAGTCCAATGATTGCTTTGAATGATTATATGCATCTGACAATAAACATCTGTTCACAAACATATGAAAAGCGTACAGAAACAGTAACTACTACAAGCTCTAGGAATTGAGATGACGACTAAAATCACCAATACATCCCCACAGAGTCACTTTCACAAGAAATACATCCACAAGATCATCAATCCCCACAGAGAGATCGCTCTCACTACAAAGGCAAACCTTCTCCAACGAAGTGCTACAATCTTCTCCCAACAATATTCCAATACTTCAAACTTCATCACGTTGGTCCCCGAGCAGTGATCCTATCAAACCCCATCACGTTAGTCCCCAAGAAGCGATCATATCCCATCACGTTAGTCCCCGAGCAGTGATCCTATCAACTTCATCACGTTAGTCCCTGAGCAGTGATCCTATCAACATCATCACGTTAGTCCCCGAGCAGTGATCATATCAACTTCATCACGTTAGTCCCCGAGCAGTGATCCTATCAAACCCCATCACATTAGTCCCCGAGCAGTGATCCTATCCCATCACGTTAGTCCCCGAGCAGTGATCCTATCAACATCATCACGTTCCCCGAGCAGTGATCCTATCAACATCATCACGTTAGTCCCCGAGCAGTTATCCTATCAACATCATCACGTTAGTCCCCGAGCAGTGATACTATCAACTTCATCACGTTAGTCCCCGAGCAGTGATCCTATCAACCTCATCACGTTAGTCCCCGAGCAGTTATCCTATCAACCTCATCACGTTGTCTCCAACAGGGTCGATGGAAAATGTAATCATCCGCGGCAAGACCCCCAGCCGAGTATCTCTCAATCATTATTATTCTTCCAGCAGCACTACTATCCAGACTCGAAACTTGGTCAGATAGTGCATCGGAGGAATCTGAAGCATCTCTTTTCCCCAGCCAGGGTTTCCAACAACCCCATCCCCAAGCGGACATCAGAAATCTCCAGTAGAACGTTCCTATCTTCTTCAAGATGGATATGTTTTGAAATACCATAACATCTACATTCATGCATTATACATAAAAGTCATAACATGTGCATTCACAAGCATTATCATATACTCGCATGCATCATAATCAGCATAAAACTACTCCTATCCTTTCAAGTTAAATTTCCCCAACAGGTAACAACTATTTTCCAAACAGAAGGTCAAAGATTAATACCCGAAACAAGACGGGAGAACTATCTGAACGACCATGCAAATTATTTCCAGACAACAGATCATGGATTAACACCCGAAACAAGACGGGAAAACTATCCGCACTCTGCCAGGTATTCATCTTAGAAGAAGCCAAGACGAAGGTTTATTCTGACTCTCTCTTATTATCAATCGCCCTGGATGGCATCTTTAAGCCCATCTCCGACTGCACATCTTCATCTCTCCGGATGGCATCTTTAAGCCCATCTCCGATTGCACATCTTCATCTCTCCGGATGGCATCTTTAAGCCCATCTCCGACTGCACATCTTCATCCCTCCGGATGGTGTAACACCCCAATTCTACCCCTCGTGATTTGTAATAAAATCAGAGTTTCAAAATTTCATCCAAACATAATTTGAGGTATCACATATTCGTGTTTCGTCACTTTGCATTATAATGCACTTCACAAAAATCAAAAGTCGGATATACCGATTCATATCATAAATCATCATATATCAACATATGAATATTCAGAACACAGCGGATGTGTTCGTAAAATATACATATCATCATGTTATCATCGATACATATAGTTATAACATCATAAGATAATATACATAAACTATCCTATCCAAAATAATAACGTCGCCAAAAACCTGACTGTTACTATTATCAGAGCAGAGCGACTCAAAATAAAGAGACTCGAGCTAATCCTCATCATCCTCGCGGATCACCTCCACGTTACCAATATAAAGGCAACGGCGAAACAAGTAAAGGGTGAGATACTCCAAAACATATAATTAAAGGCATGATAACATATATGTATATATATATATATATATATATAGTTTTGGAATCATAAAGGATATAGGATAATAAGAGTTTGTCAACATATATCAAAATTTCACATACTTTAAGTTATCATTTAGTGTATAAAATCAACACTTTAATTTCGTCACGTAAACATCATAATCGTATCAAAACAAAGTATCATATAACATCACAATTCATCATAAGCCATCAATTAAAAATCAACGTCAAACGACTCAAACATAAACATAAGCGACTCCATGAGACACGACCATGTTATGCATGTGGTACCCGTCACTTTGTCCATAATTAAGGACATTTGGCATAAAGCCAATCGTCGCATAGCAGAAAAGCCCTCGTCGCTTGGCATAAAAGCCCTCGTCGCCAATGCAATGTATGTGACTCGACAACACGACATCACAACTACGACACAACAAAACATCATCATCACACATCGAAATTCGGCATAAAGCCCACGTGGCCATATTTATCCACATCAAGATAAACATATCATCAAGCATTCATTTTGAACAAACCGTCGCAAACATCATATTTACTCACAGCACATCATTATCAAATAATTCATTAAATTCCAAACACGGAAAAATAACTAAACATCAATAATTATCGCAAAAGTCGTTCCTAATAAGCGGCATTAATCATAATCATTAACATCGCAATCGGATTGTCCATACACGACTTAAACCGACTAAAACGCAACTCGGTTAAATTTAAACGTAATTTGGCCTATTTCGGGTCGCTTCGTAAAAACTCGAAATCTCGAAAAACTAACCTCACCACGACATTCTACACGTCGAAATTAGCTAGCACGTCAATTTTTGTTCAATTCGGGGCAACTTGCTCCATCGCCTAAATTACCGAAATCGGGAAATCGGAACATAATCGGGTTCCAAATTAAATCGGATAAATTATGTCATATTTGTTTTTAATTAATATAATTAATTAATATAAGAAATTAAGAAAAGAAAACAAAAGAAAAACTATTTTGTGAATTATGCAGAATAGGTAAAACAGCAAACGGAGGAACAGGAAAACAAAACTACACAACTCTCTCCCCTCATGAACAAAGGGACGGACGTCCCATTATATACATAAGAAAGGGGAATGGCGTCCCCACCCTTTCCAAGTGCATCATGGCACTTCATGTTTTCTTCATTTCCAATTTTCTTTAAAACATGAAACCTGCATTTTTATGTTTTGCAAAACTGACAGTATTCTTAAAATTAATATAATTATGTTTTTCTAATTCCAATTCCATTTAACCCAATAATAAACCAACCACAACAACAACTATACTTCAAAATCAACTCCTCTAATCTCTACCAAAATCACCCAATAACACTCATAAATCCTAAAAATCAATTTTATCCCAAATCAAAAATATACCAATCAAACCCTAACTATAAGAATTTGAAAATCAAACCCCTTACCTTAAATGCTTAAATGATTCTTGATGTTCCAAACAACCCAAAACCCAAACTTTGTGTTCTTGATCTTCTTTTCCTCCAAGACTCTCTCTAGTTCTCTCTAAGTGTGTTTTGTTTTGTAATGAAACGAAACAAGGAAAATAGTGGGTTTTATTTGTTTCTAGTACCAAGACCATAGGGTGTACACCCAATTCCCTCTAATTTGCAATTACACCCCCAACTTGTCTTGCTATTAAATATAACACTAAATAATATCAAATAATATTATTAACCGAAATAATTAAAATAACTGCGAAAAATTAAATATCGGTCCGAATAATATTTTACCGAACCGAACGGAATAAAAAAAGGACCGAATAAAATAATTACCGGTCCCACAAAATAAATACCGGACCGAATAAAATAATTACTGGTCCCTCAAAACAAATATCGGACCGAATAAAATAATTACTGGTCTGAATAAAATGTCGCTGAATATATTAACAGATATATCTGTAAAACAGCAACAGAGGAACAGGAAAATAAAATTACACAACTCCCTCCCCTCATGAACAAAGGGACGGACGTCCCATTATATACATAAGAAAGGGGAATGGCGTCCCCACCCTTTCCAAGTGCATCATGGCACTTCATGTTTTCTTCATTTCCAATTTTCTTAAAAACATGAAACCTGCATTTTTATGTTTTGCAAAACTGACAGTATTCTTAAAATTAATATAATTATGTTTTTCTAATTCCAATTCCATTTAACCCAATAATAATCGAACCACAACAACAACTATACTTCAAAATCAACTCCTCTAATCGCTATCAAAATCACCCAATAACACTCATAAATTCTAAAAATCAATTTTATCCCAAATCAAAAATATACCAATCAAACCCTAACTATAAGAATTGGAAAATCAAACCCCTTACCTTAAATGCTTGAATGATTCTTGATGTTCCAACCAACCCAAAACCCAAGCTTTGTGTTTTTGATCTTCTTTTCCTCCAAGACTCTCTCTAGTTCTCTCTAAGTGTGTTTTGTTTTGTAATGAAACGAAACAAGGAAAATATTGGTTTTATTTGTTTCTACTACTAAGACCATAGGGTGTACACCCAATTCCCTCTAATTTGCAATTACACCCCCAACTTGTCTTGCTATTAAATATAACACTAAATAATATCAAATAATATTATTAACCCAAATAATTAAAATAACTACGAAAAATTAAATATCGGTCCGAATAATATTTTACCGAACCGAACGGAATAAAAACTGGACCGAATAAAATAATTACCGGTCCCTCAAAATAAATACCAGACCGAATAAAATAGTTACTGGTCCCTCAAAACAAATATCGGACCGAATAAAATAATTACTGGTCTGAATAAAACGTCGCTTAATATATTAACAGATATATCGGTTAATATAAATATTCTCGTCGCAAAAATAAACGTCAAGCGGTAACTCGAAAATATTAATATAATATAATATTAAATAAAACGGGGCGTTACAACTCTCCCCCACGTATAAAATTTCGTCCTCCAAATTACCTGACTCGAAAAGCTCGGGATAGGAATCCCGCATCTTGCTTTCTAACTCCCACGTCGCGCTTTCACCAGCTGCTCCTATCCAAACAACTTTGACCAAGGAAATCTCTTTGCCACAAAGAGACTTTATCTCACGATCTTCGATCCTTAAAGGCATTGTCTCCACCGTAAGATTGTCTCGAACTTGAATATCATCCATCTCAATCACATGTGAAGGATCTAGAACATACATTCGAAGTTGCGACACATGGAACACATCATGCATTTTCGAAAGATTTGGCGGTAACGCCACTCTATAAGCCACTTTTCCCACTTTACTAGTAATTTGGTAAGGACCAATAAAGCGAGGAGTTAACTTCTTCGACTTCAATGCTCGCCCAACGCCGGTTGTAGGAGTAACTCGCAAAAACACATGATCACCATCTTGAAATTCCAAGTCTTTCCTTCTTTTATCATGATAACTCTTTTGTCGACTTTGAGAAATTCTCATCTTTTCTCTAATCATCTTCACCGTCTTAGTAGTCTCTCTTACCAATTCTGGTCCAAGCACCACACTTTCACCCGACTCATGCCAACACAAAGGAGTTCTGCACCTCCGACCATACAAAGCCTCGAACGGTGTCATTCCAACACTAGCATGAAAACTGTTGTTATAAGTAAACTCAATCAAAGGAAGGTATGTATCCCATGAACCACCATGTTCAAGAATACATACTCGTAACAAGTCTTCCAACGATTGAATCGTCCTTTCCTTCTGACTATCAGTTTGAGGATGATAAGCCGAACTCAACCTCAACTTTGAATCCAAAGCCTCTTGCAAGCTTTTCCAAAATTCAGAAGTAAAGCTCAGATCTCTATCCGAAACAATACACAAAGGAATACCATGTAATCTCACAATCACATACGTATAAATTTCCGCCAACTTCGATACAGGATAAGTGATGTTAATAGGAATAAAGTGAGTCGACTTTGTAAGCCTATCAATAATCACCCAAATCGCATCGTGTCCTCTTGGTGTATCCCCGTTACGAAATCCATAGAAATGCTATCCTATTTCCATTCCGGGATCTCTAACGGTTGCATCAACCCTGCAGGTTTCTGATGCTCCACTTTAGACTTCTGACAAGTCAAACAAGCATAAACAAACTAAGCCACCTCTCATTTCATGCCCGACCACCAAAATAGTTTCTTTAAATCTTGATACATTTTGGTCGCTCAGGGATGAATACTCAAATTGCTTCTATGAATTTCTTCCAAGATCATTCTCTTTAAATCCACATCATCGGGGATACAAATCCTATCTCGGAACGTCAAAACACCCTGAGCATCCAACTTTAAATCTTCATTTTCAGTTTGTCCAATACCAACCAACAAATCAACAAGTTTCACATCAAGCTTCTGAGCTTCTCTAATGCTATCAAGGAAATCATTATTGATCTTCAACATTCCCAAGATAACACTCTTCGGTGTCACTTCTATCACAAGACTCATATCTCTAAATTGCTCAATCATTTCCAACTCTTTCATCATCAAAAGTGACATATGCAAAGTCTTTCGACTTAAAGCATCGGCCACCACATTAGCTTTACCAGGATGGTAATTCAATCCAAAATCATAATCTTTCAACAATTCAACCCACCGCCTTTGCGTCATATTAAGCTCTTTCTGATCGAACAAGTACTTCAAACTTTTATGGGCACTAAATACTTCAAATCTATAACCATAAAGATAATGCCTCCAAATCTTAAGCACAAAAACAACTGCTGCAAGTTCCAAATCTTGAGTAGGATAGTTCTTCTCATGAATCTTCAATTGCCTAGAAGCATAAGCAACTACCTTGCCATTTTGCTTAAGCACACCACCTAAGCACATCTTAGAAGCATCTCAATAAACAACAAACGGTTCTTCAGGAATAGGTAGAATCAAGATCGGAGCCGTTGTTAACCTTTTCTTCAATTCAACAAAACTTTTTTCACACTTGACATCCCACACAAATTCAGCTCCTTTACAAGTCAACTTTGTCAAAGGAAGTGCCAACTTAGAAAAACCTTCAATGAACCTTCTGTAGTAACCAGCCAAATCTAAGAAACTTCTAATTTTAGTAACAGACTTAGGAGTTTCCCATCTCAACACAGCATCAACCTTAGAAGGATCAACCGCAATGTCGTCACCAAAAATGACATGCCCCAAAAAGCTCACTTCACTTAACCAGAACTCGCACTTTGACAACTTAGCATAAAGATTCTTCTCTTTCAGAACTTCTAACACAATGCGCAAATGTTCTGCGTGCTCTTTTTCCGATTTAGAAATCAACCACGAAACGATCCAAGTAAGGATGGAAAATACAATTCATGTACTCCATGAATACTCCCGGTGCATTAGTGACACCGAAAGGCATCACCGAATAATCATAATGTCCATACCTCATTCTGAAAGCAGTTTTATGAACATCTTCTTCTTTCACCCTTATTTGATGATAACCCGATCTCAAATCAATCTTGCTAAACATGCGAGCACCAACCAATCGGTCCATCAAATCATCAATTCTAGGAAGTGGATACCTATTCTTGATTGTTACTTTATTCAACTGACGATAATCAATACAAAGTCTCATGCTACCATCTTTCTTCTTCACCAATAACACAGGAGTTCCCCACGGCGACACACTTGGTCTGACAAACTTCTTCTCGAGTAAATCTTCTAATTGGCTCTTCAATTATGACAACTCGGACGCAGAAATCCTGTATGGTGCCATAGAGATAGGTCTGGTACCAGGGACAAGATCCACAGAAAATTCAACTTCTCTTTCTGGAGGTGCACTAGGAATCTCATCAGGGAATACTTCGGGAAAGTCGCACACCACCGGAAAGTTTGCAATCACAACTTGACTCTCCACAGAAAGATTCGCCATCAACAAGAAAACCAACGCTTCATCCTTCATGAACTCATTCAACTGTTTCATCGACACCAGCATAGCTTGTTCTTCTTCTACTAAGGAAGAAAACCTCACAGTGTTGTCATAGCAATTGATATGGACATAATTAGATTTCAACCAGTCCATACCTAGAACCACGTCCAACCCGACAAGCGGTAAACAAACAAGATCCACCAAAAAGTCTCTATAAAAGATTGATAAAGGGCAACTTGCACAAACAAAGGAAGTAGTAACTGTTCCCTTAGCCGGAACGTCTACCACCATATCTTTATCCAGAGACGACAAAGTGAGACCCAATCTCTTTACACAATCTGCAGCAATAAAATAGTGAGTAGCACCAGTATCAATAATAGTAATAAGAGGAATGCTATTAATGAAACTAGTACCTCGAACAAGACCATCCTCGTTTGCCGTCGGAGCACCCGACAAAGCAAACACCTTTCCCGCTCCTTGAGTTCTCTTAGGCTTCTTACATTGAGCACGAATGTGACCTTCCTCACCACAATTAAAACAAACCACATCCTTATGCTTGCAATCACGAGTCATGTGACCCACTTCTCCACATCAGAAACATCTCACCTCATTCTCCTTAGCTCTCACATTGCTTCGACAAACATTGCTTTTATGGCCAAGTTTCCCACACTTGTAACAAACAATACTAGCAGCAGCATCTCCTCCACTAGTTCTTCGCCCTTGAAACGCTTTCTTTTTCCCTTTACCAGTTGAATTATCATATGGCTTCCCTCGACTTTGCTGACCTTTGTTTCTCTTATCAGACATGATCTTATAGTGTGCATTACTGTCCTCCTCAAAGATTCTACAACTATCAATCAAATCCGCAAAGACACGGATTTTCTGATATCCAACAGCTTTCTTAATGCACTTCGAAAATTCGGCATTAGCTCCATCATAGTGAGGATAGAACTTGGCCAGCTCGGTAAACTTTGTAGCATAATTAGTGATAGACATATTCCCTTGTTTCAGCTCAAGGAACTCTATCTCCTTCTTTCCCCGAACATCCTCTGGGTAATACTTCCTCATGAATTCTCTTCGGAAAACTTCCCACGTCACTTCCTCACCAGCAACCTCAAGCCTCTGACGGGTGTCAACCCACCAGTCATCAGCCTCAACACTTAATTTATGAGTACCATAACGGATCCTTTGCACAGGGGTGCAATCCATCACACGGAAGATTCACTCAATCTCCTTCAGCCACGTTAAAGCACCTTCAGGATCATACTTTCCTTGGAAAGTAGGAGGATTCTCTCTTTGGAAGGTTGCCAAACTACGAGACCCAGCGTTCTCGTCAGCATTCGACGGGTTTTGGAAAGCCTGAGCCATTTCCTGCATAGCAGCAGCCAGAGCCTCATCGTTCCTACCAGTGTTCCTTCTAGCTATAACAACTTCTGCTCACAACAAAATAAGGATTAGAATCAACAAATAACAATACTTGATTGTTAGACAACAACAAACTCAATAACTTGGACGGACAGAATAACCTGCTCTGATACCACTAATGTAACACCCTAATTCTACCCCTCGTAATTTGTAATAAGATCAGAGTTTCAAAATTTCATCCAAACATAATTTGAGGTATCACATATTCGTGTTACGTCACTTTGCATTATAATGCACTTCACAAAAATCAAAAGTCGGATATACCGATTCATATCATAAATCATCATATATCAACATATAAATATTCACAGCACAACGGATGTGTTCGCAAAATATACATATCATCATGTTATCATCGATACATAAAGTTATAACATCATAAGATATCATACATAAACTATCCTATCCAAAATAATAACGTCTCCCAAAACCCGAGTGTTACTACTATCAGAGCAGAGCGACTCAAAATAAAGAGAATCGAGCTAATCCTCATCATCCTCGTAGATCACCTGCACGTTACCAATATAAAGGCAACGACGAAACAAGTAAAGGGTGAGATACTCCAAAATATATAATTAAAGGCATGATATATATATATATATATATATATATATATATATATATATATATATATATATATATAGTTTTGGAATCATAAATGATATAGGATAATAAGAGTATGTCAACATATATCAAAATCTCACATACTTTAAGTTATCATTTAGTGTATAAAATTAACACTTTAATTTCGTCACGTAATCATCATAATCGTATCAAAAAAAAGTATCATATAACATCGCAATTCATCATAAGCCATCAATTAAAACTCAACGCCAAACGACTCAAACATAAACATAACCGACTCCATGAGACACGACCATGTTATGCATGTGGTACCCGTCGCTTTATCCATAATTAAGGACATTTGGCATAAAGCCCATCGTCGCATAGCACAAAAGCCCTCGTCGCTTGGCATAAAAGCCCTCGTCGCCAATACAATGTATGTGACTCGACAACACGACATCACAACTACGACACAACAAAACATCATCATCGCTCATCGAAATTTGGCATAAAGCCCGCGTGGCCATATTTATCCATATCAAGATAAACATATCATCAAGCATTCATTTTGAACAAACCGTCACAAACATCATATTTACTCACACAACATCATTATCAAATAATTCATAAAATTCCAAGAACGGAAAAATAACTAAACATCAATAATTGTCGCAAAAGTCGTTCCTAATAACCGACATTAATCATAATCATCAACATCGCAATCGGATTGTCCATACGCGACTTAAACCGACTAAAATGCAACCCGGTTCAATTTAACCGTAATTTTGCCTATTTCTGGTCGCTTCGTAAAAACTCGAAATCTCGAAAAACTAACCTCACCATGATATTCTACACGTCGAAATTAGCTAGCACGTCAATTTTCGTTCAATTCGGAGCAACTTGCTCCATCGCCTAAATTGCCGAAATTGAGAAATCAGAACATAATCGGGTTCCAAATTAAATTGGATAACTTATGTCATATTTGTATTTAATTAATATAAGAACTTAAGAAAAGAAAACAAAACAGAAACTATTTTGTGAATTATGCAGAACAGGTAAAACAGCAAACAGAGGAACAGGAAAACAAAATTACACAACTCCCTCCCCTCATGAACAAAGGGACGGACGTCCCATTATATACATAAGAAAGGGGAATGGCGCCCCCACCCTTTCCAAGTGCATCATGGCACTTCATGTTTTCTTCATTTCCAATTTTCTTAAAAACATGAAACCTGCATTTTTATGTTTTGCAAAACTGACAGTATTCTTAAAATTAATATAATTATGTTTTTCTAATTCCAATTCCATTTAACCCAATAATAATCCAACCACAACAACAACTATACTTAAAAATCAAATCCTCTAATCTCTATCAAAATCACCCAACAACACTCATAAATCCTAAAAATCAATTTTATCCCAAATAAATAATATATCAATCAAACCCTAACTATAAGAATTGGAAAATCAAACCCCTTACCTTAAATGCTTGAATGATTCTTGATGTTCCAACCAACCCAAAACCCAAGCTTTGTTTTCTTGATCTTCTCTTCCTCCAAGACTCTCTCTAGTTCTCTCTAAGTGTGTTTTGTGTTGTAATGAAACGAAACAAGGAAAATGGTGGGTTTTATTTATTTCTACTACTAAGACCATAGGGTGTACACCCAATTCCCTCTAATTTGCAATTACACCCCCAACTTGTATTGCTATTAAATATAACACTAAATAATATCAAATAATATTATTAACCCAAATAATTAAAATAACTCCGAAAAACTAAATATCGGTCCGAATAATATTTTACCGAACCGAACGGAATAAAAATCGGACCGAATAAAATATCTCATCATATGCTTCAAAGGATCACCATATAAAGTTTCAAGCCTTACAAGTCAAAATTTCTCATCCCATGGCTCAGATAGCTGAAAATTAGTTGTATTGGACAAGAAGTCAACTATGGTCAACATGCAGTCAAACTTCATAATTTTTTGGTCAACACCAATATTTTAAAGTAATATTCATCATTTTATCAAGGGTTGACTAATATTCATCAAGAAAAATCAAGATTTTGGCAAAAGTCAAAGTTTCTAAATTAGGGCTCTTTAGACAAAAGTCAATAGAACTTTGACCAAGTATAACTTTCACATACTTTATCAGAAATTTTTCCATCAAAGCTCATTTTAAAGGGAATTCAATTCTCTATAACTTCATGTCTAACAAGCTTGGGCTGGAAATACTTCATTTGAAAGTTATAGATCAAAACATTACAGGTCCCTTTAAAAAGTCAACAAAAAGGCATCTTTTTGAAAACAAGTGTTCATTAGCATGGAAACTTCAATGAAGATTAAACCAAAAGGGCTGTTTAGAGGACACCTTGAGCTTTCTAAAAAGTCCAAGAACACCCAAAAATGTTAAAAATTGAGCAAGATACAAGTTGTTCAAGTTGGGCATTTTTGGGGAGGTGCATAAAGAGAAATACTTGAGAAAATCAAATTTTTTTCCAAATGGGCTTAACTTTTCTTGGTTCAAACTTGTTTCTAATCAAAATTAGAACCTCCAAGCCCAGTGCCACGCCCTTGAGCTTTTTATTTTATTTATTTTGATTTTTTATTCATTAAAGTCAATTTAATTAAAATAAAATAGCAAAAAATAAATTAATCAATGCAAGATTGTATATTTGACATTCTTGAGGTCCAAGATACCTATTCAATGGCATGAAATTCGAAATTGAGTGATTGACAAGTGATTGGTACAAGATTGGAAAAATTTGATCAAGATTGACAAGATTGGAAAATCAAATATACTCTCATTGAATGGGACATATTTTCTCATCAATGCTCAACCTGAATCCATCCTCTATAAATTCAGAGGTTTTCTAAACCCTAAAATAGGTTTTTTGGTAGCTTGAAGAACCCTAACTAAGCTCAAGAAAATCGTGTGATACAAGAAACTTGTAACCAGAGTTTTAGCTTGTTTCAAGCCATTCCAAACATCCCAACACGTTCCTGGGAGTCCCCTAAATCGATCCAGCCGTTCACCAAGCCCTAAAACGTCCAGAATCGTAATATCCATACTCACGGTTTGCTCTTCATATTTCAAAATCGATTTCCATAATTCATGCACTTTTAACATGATTTGATTATATGTTTGTGTTCCTGATGCTATTTCGGTGCTTTCTGCATGGTTCAATTTAAGTTTGAGTACAGGAATATGAATCTGCCATGGCTAGGGTTCCAAGCTTGGAATTAGGGCTTTGCGAATTAGGAAAAATTGGACGAAACCAGTGACCCTATCACACTCAGAGGATCAAACTGAGTTGATCCATGGTCTCATAACTAATTTATGTTGCGTATTTTTTAGTTTTGATTTCTTGCATGGGTATAGTGACGAAATAGAACCGTGGGTAAAAGTTTAAAAATTCAAACGAAGAAGATGACACCCTTGGCGCGTTTTGGTGCCAACTTCTGGACCCCTGAGAAGCACTGCCTCTAAAAGCTCTAGCTTCTAGATCCCTAGAGGAGGAATCAACCCCAAAAAGCTCCAGCTTCTGGATCCCCAGAGGAGGCATCACCCACAGAAGCTCCAGCTTCTGGATCCCCAAAGGAGGCATCACCCCCAATAGCTCCAGCTTCTAGATCCCCTTCAGCAACAGAGTCCCCAGAAGCTCCAGCTTCTGGACGTCCCAGATCTAGAATCTCCAGAAGCCCCCAGCTTCTGGACCCTTTCCAGCACCAGATCTCCCAGAAGCTCCAGCTTCTGGACGTTTCCAGCTCCAGATTCCCCAGAAGCTCCAGCTTCTGGACGGCCCCAACAGCAGAATCTCCAGAAGCCCCAGCTTCTGGACCCTTCTAGATGCAGAAGCTCCAGCTTCTGGCCATGCTCAGCAGGATTCTCCCCAGAAATTCCAGTTTTTGAGTGCCCAAGGCGCGCCACTCACATAAGGCTTGACTTCTGAGGCAGTTTCCGTCAGAAGCTCTGATGATTTTTCTTTGCTTTATTTATTTTTCTGTTTTTTCTTATTTCCCTTTTATTTAATTTAATTAATTAGTAATTAGGTTAAATAATTAGTTTAATTAGGTAATTTCACAAATAATTTCCTGCATGCTTTTTAATTAACTTAATTAGTTTAATTTAAGTTAATTTTCATTAAATCTTTTTTAATTAAAATCAATCAGAATTAGGTTTTTTTTATCACATTAACATTAATTTTCAAAAACAACAAAAAATATTAGGATTTAGTTTCTTTTCTTTTGTTTCTTTTGCATTTAAATTCGAGAAAGGATGTATAGGTTGCAAGTTTGTTTTCATGTAATAGCGTAGATTTATATTTCCGCCTTTACTTTCTGCACCTCCTATTATGTATCTGAACCAAAGCCATGTAATAGCGTAGGACCTTTATATTTCCGCCATTTATTTTCTGCACCTATTAACTGCTAGTAATTAGGCGTGTATGGCAAGATTAAAAACAACGTAGATCACTTCTAATCATAAGATAAAATATCTAAACACAACACATTCTGCACACTTGCACCCACCTTAGGGTATCCTCTCTCGTTGTCTTACGAATAATGGTCAAGTCCCTCGAACGTAGGGATATCTTAGCACGGTTTCCTACAATATATCAATATAGTCCATTCGACTTAAAAGATCATAGTCCCTCAATGTTGCCTACGAATATATGATCTCGTGCCTTGATTGTTGCCTATGAAAAGTGATGATCGTCCCTACGAATATGCTAGGATATCCCTACAAGTTGCCTTCTATGACCATCTGATGTCCCTTCGAATGTCCCTTTTACATCCAACGAATAAGGTTACTTATCAATCAATGGTACGGATGGCCTTATTCTAAAGGAAAGCAAAATAACATGGAAACGACCGTTCTGAGTAGGTAATGAGTCTCTTTTGCTTGCTCAATCAAACTACTTTTCACACCTCACATTTTCAAAACTCTTCAAAACACTTTGTATACATTCCAGCGCGAATCATTGCAAAGTCCTTTCAAAAACAAAACATTTCCAAACACTTCGTATACATTCTAACACAAATCATTACGAAGTCAAAGCGAAATGGCTTTTCAAAAATATTTTCAAATACACACACACACACAAACAATTAAAGTGAGCTAAGCAATTAAGAGCCCGTAGATAACTACAGATGGAAAGGGTGCTAACACCTTCCCTTTTCATAACCACCTCCCTTACTCAGAATCTAACGAAGGTCTTTTCCTGTTCTTTTCGCCTTCCCTTAATCGGATGAAAGAAAAGTCGGTGGCGACTCTTGCTATCCGCAATATTTGCGATAAAAAGCAAAACAAACAAGTCAGTTCTCCCACCGTGTTACAACTCCTAACCATGGTTTGGGTTTAAATAGAGGTCTTATCATTTTTAGGATGTTTGGTGTTGATTATAGTTATAAGCATAGAGACATGGTTGAATTCCTAGGATTCCCTCAAGGCCCCCGTGTCTTTACCATCACCCAGGAAGATCTATTGATGAACCTTGAACTTAACTATTTCTGGGGTAGCATTACCAGAAACAACCACCCTGAACCAAATGGTATGTACTCTGAGAACATTCATAATCCTGCTATCCTTTACTTTCATAAGATTCTAGCTCAAACCCTATTTAGAAAGGAAGAAAACATTACCACGACATCCAGAGATGAGCTTTTCATACTATATTGTGCTTCATAATCTCGTACAATTAATGCTACTACCTTTATGATAGCTAATTTTCATCATATTGCGCAGACTACGCATGGACCAATCTTAGTAAGCAGACTAGTAACCATCATTGCAGATGCAATCAGATTGAGAAAACCTCTTTTTTGGAGTAACACTTTAGGTAGAAGCCACCCAATGAACCTCCAATTCTATTTTAAGAATGGCATCATAAGAAACCTTGGCCCTGACAACTTTGATTTCTTAATTAACGATGAAGTTGTCAACCTTTTCACCTTACCAAACTATGAGAAAACTAGTGCACATGACAAATATATCTGGTTGTTTAACTTAGATATACCCAAAATGAACCACCAACTCCTCCCGAGACACCTCAAATATATGACCACTTTGATAACTATGTCCATGATGTTGAACCCAACCCTGAGACTCCTTGATTCTACCTTAATTTTATGATGCCTCCACTTCTTGATCACATTACTGCAATACCACCTTATAGACTAACATAGCTAATATTATAGGCAATCTGTCTGCTTTATGAATGGAGTTCCATGGATTTATGGATGTAGTTACAAAGTTGTTCGATCAACAAGTTTGAGTTAAATTTTGGGGTACAACAAGTTCACAAGTTCACTAATTTGTTCATTTTTAAAAGAACTACGATATTCTGATTTCATCATTACACATTGAAGATACGTAGGCACAAAATTCTCGAAGTTTTTCTAAATCAAAATATTAAAAAATAAACTATTTTCCCATCTCTCCAGTCATTTTGAAAACAACCGTTTTTAGCCAAACATGGACTTTAAAGAGGTTCCCATGGAGTTCCATGTATGTGAAGAATTCTAGTACCTTTAATTTACATAACCAACCCCCGTACCATGTTCCCTTTGTGATTTCTTTTTTCTTTGTTTTTTGCCTTGCTTTTTGCTTTGCATGCTCTTTGTGGGTTTTATTCAATTTTTTCCCATTTCTTTGGAAACAATAAAGTTTGGTGGCAACTATTATTTATTTTTCTAAGATAAGTTAATCAATAACTTATTCTCAAATTTTTCCGTCTGACAATGGTGGAGATGGGTATACGATAATAGTTGGCTCTAGAAGATAGAGGAACTAGATTTTATTTGGCTCCGGCATGTCACACTCTACCTAAAAAGTAAAAGAAAAGTTTTTGTGAGTGTTTTAATGGTATCAATGTTCCCTAAGGTTACTCTTCAAACATCAATAAACTTGTATCAATGAAATACCTCAAGTTAATTGGCTTAAAATCTCATGATTATCATGTCTTGATGCAACAACTTCTACTAGTGGCTATCTATGACATCCTTCCAAAATATGTAAGAGTAACTATAACAAGATTGTGCTTATTCTTCAATTCTATATGTAATAAAGTTCTTGATTTCAAAAAATTAGATGAATTAGAATAGGAGGCTGCAACAACCTTGTGTCAATTGGACATGTATTTTTCCTCCATCATTTTTTGACATTATGATTCACTTACTTATTCATCTAGTCAGCAAAAATAGATTTTGTGGTCCAATTTATTTGAGGTGGAAGTATCCTTTAGAGTTATACATGAAGATATTTAAAGGATATACGTAGAATTTTCGCCGAATGAAAGCTTTGATCATTGAAAGGTACACCACATAAAAAGTTGATGAGTTTTGTTCAATTAGAATTTCAAACTCTCGTAATGCTAACAAATTTGAAGGTAGAGGTACTCAAGGTTTAAATGTCAAGTTAGTGGATCAAGATGTAGTAATTGAATCACATTTATATATACTTCATAATCTTAATCAAGTTGAATCATGATGGTGCATGCGAGACAATTAAATGGTTGTCGTACGTGCAAACATTTACTGTGATAACTTGGAAGGTATACGAAATTTCTAATTATTAATTTTATACAAAATCATAAAATGATCATTTTACAATGCAAAATAATGGGGTTATGGTCGAGGCCAAATCCATGTATTTCTCTAGTTCAAAACATAAGAATTTTATTTTGGCAACTACTGCGTTTAATGGTGTCATTGAGGAGGTTTTGGAGATTGGTTATGTTATTTTCAAAGTGAATTTGTTTAAATGCATGTGGGTTCCCAATAACAATGGTGTACAAACTTATGATTTAGTGTTGGTTCTATTGATTGGCAGCAATTTTGGTAAAACATTCTGCTCAGAAATACCTTGAAGTTTACTGAAGTTGTAGATGTCACAGTAGATGTCCTGACATGTGAAACTGACATAAGTGCAGAATTTTTAGAAAGTTAGTTAGTTTGTTATTTGTATGTTTCGACTAAGGAAGCTTGAGGAATGCCTTCAGCAATATTCTTGGAGATTTAATGTCCTACTTTCATGGAGAAAATACAGGAGGCACTGAAGACTTGTGAGTAAAGAAACCCTAGTTGCTGTTACTCTATTTAAAGACTACAAACACTATTTTGTAGTTTGGCCGTTCCAGATTTAGAGAGTTTAGTTTTTAATTGTTGGTTGTTCATTGTGTTTGTTTTTAATTGTTTATTGTGAGCCTGTCGAGTATTTTTAGTTGAGAAGGACAAATTTTGAGTTGTAAGTTTTCAATCACCATAAGCTTTGAAGCAAGTGTGATTGTGTGTCTTTGAAGAGTGTCTTAAATTTTAGTTGTTTTTAGTATCACGGGTTGTGGTACTGAGGGAGTGAGCAGAGGTTCTCATATCTAAGTGTGGTATCTTAGGTAAAAGTGTCATTGGGTAGTTTGATTAAGTGAGGAGGTGTAAACAGGGAAGGTTTATCTCTGAATTAATACTACTAATAGTGAACTTCATCCCTTGCTTGGAAGTCCCCAGACGTAGGTTAGTTAGAACCGAACTGGGTTAACAACTCTTTGTGTTTTTATTGCTTTCTGCACTGTTAAATTCTATTTCGGTTAGCTGTGTTCAAAAACATATTAAATTTGAAGCTTGGATGATGATATCTTAACTTAAAGTTGAGAAAAAGTGAAACTCAGCAAGGCAGACTGCATGCGTTCATGCCCTACATGGATTGCATGCATGGTCAGGTTGAATGCCTAACTTTGAGAGTTCATAACTCAATCATTCCAAGCTCATAACACACTATAAGCTAAATATTTCAATTTTTTAGATTAAAGCTTGAGTAAAATGAAATCAACCCATGAAAATGGCACACCACGTGTTTGATGAAATTACGCGCATGGGTGGCAAGGAGAAAGCAAATTTTCATGTTTTGTGCACTAAAATACCAACTCAAATATATTTCAAATGGTTCATTTTTGAGATTTTACACCCATAGTCAATATTGTAGTATTTTTCAAGGGCTTTTCGAATATGTATCATTTGGTGAAACTAATGATGAATATGTTTCTGCTGATGAGTACTTCTCCGTTGATGAGTTTGGTGAAGAAGAAGATGTAAATGTTATTGTGCCACACTTTGATATTCCTGCTCCTGTGGAGGTGACCTACTACAATAAGCCTCTAGTTACTCCTTTGGTTATCAGTCTCCCTGGGTCTGTCCCGTATAGTTCCAACAAGGTTGTGTCATACAAGTACCGTGCCACTTGTTGTACCCAAAATTCGCCCTCTTCTTTTTCGTATTTCTGGCTTATAATTCAATTGCATAAACATACATGTAGGTGCATGCATATCATTGATCATGGGGTTACCAGGTTCAAAACATCCCAAGTACGAAAGAAACGGCGTGTTTCAGCTATCTCAGATCATTTTGAGCCAAGAATCAATGTTTCTCGGTTTGTACGACTATTTACAAGATTTTTTGGTCAGGAAGATATTTTGGCTTGGTTCCACAATATCTGGAATCATATCAATATTTCCTCCAGATTATCTGTTCAGGTTGGAGGTCATTTCGTCAAGAAAACTAAATTTATTCGCTTATTTCTCAATAAAGTGGATTTTGGATTTTCAATGAGTTTTGGGCACTCTAGAGAGCGAATCTCACAGCTCGTCAGGTTTTTTCTTATGAATTTTGACTGGCATGTCCCTCTCACTGTTATCTACAATTTTTGTTTGAAAGCCGGAAGCAAGTTATGTGAGGAAGGTCCCCGAAAAGTTCAATTTCTCAAGAGGATTAAACTGAATTTTAGTGCTGAACCGTGTGTTCTGCCCACTAAAAAGTTCATATCTCTTAGCTGGAAACTCGAAACTGAGTGGGACCAATTTCTAAAATTCTGTATCGAACCCTTCTACAACTTTCATTTACAACTCGGGAGATGATTCCTCATCGTTTAAGACCAGTCTTTTATTCTTCGGACACAATTTTGAGCTGGACCGAGCAATTTTCATCTGATACGCGAACTTCAAAAAATCATATCTCTCTTGTTTTTTATTGAAACGAGATGGGACCAGTGCCAAAAATTCAAAAATTTTGTTAGATTCGGTTGTCTCGTAAACACTCACTTGTAAATTTTGACCAGAAGATCCTCGTTCGAGGCATTTTCTCCGAAGAGCGCATTGAGAATTCTGCATGCGTCAAACGCCCGAAAACTGGGCTGAAACTTCAAAAATTCATATCACATTGACCGTGCAAGCAAACTCGCGTTCTAGACATTTTTCATTTACATTCCAATTTCAAATTCCACACGGATTTGGCTGTTTTGGACTGTGTACGAAAATTATTTTGATAATCACGATTTGGATTTAATTGTGGATCCAAGGTACTCCAAAGCCAATTTTTTACACTAAAAATATATTTTACCACTAACAAAATTGGTAGAGGGAATCATTTGTTAAATTTGACCCAAGAGCTCTCACCTTTCTCTCTCAATTTTCTCTCAACTCAAAGTTGCACAACCACTTCAAACCACCAACAACCACCTCAAACCATCAACAACCACCACCGGAATTCCAAACCACTGTGCCGGAAATTTTTTTCTTATTTGTTTCTTCTTCTCTCCTTCTCCGGTACAGCCCCATACTCTTCTATTCCCTTTCAATTCTCAAGGATCAAATCAAGCTTTTCATCAATCAAGAACATTGAAGAGCGTTTATGGTGTCGAGGTGAAGAGTTGAAGTTTTCCTCTTCAATTCTCCAAGGATTCAAGATTCTCCTCTCTTATTATCATCAATTCAACTTTGATTTGGTATTTTCTTGGAGAATTACAAGATTTTTCTCATCAATTTCAACTCAAAGCTTCAAGTACAAGTAAGTGCTTATTTCAATCGATTTTTCAATTGTTGAATTTCTTGAAATTGAATATTGAGATTGCTTGCAAATTCCGTGTGGATTCCGATTATAGAATTTGTTTTGTCAAATTCATTGATCTTGATCCGTTTTTGGAGCCTTAAAGGTGTCGGTGTGAAACTTTCTACACACTACACACACCTACACTTGTGTTGTGACTTTGCATTGTATTTAGGTACTTGATGTGAGCATTGTGGATCACAAATTATATGATCATGCATTAAGTAATATGTAAATTATTTGACATGCATTGAATCATTAATTTGAGGCTTATTTTATGCATTGAAATTGCGTTGAAATGTAGGAACTAACACCTAGTTTTTAGGTACACTTGCACTACACCTACACATTGCACACAACTCACATACACACACTTGAATTCATACATTATGACATAAGTTGCATCTTTTCATATCCATACATTTGCATGTAGGATAGTTCAATTAATTTGATATGGTGTTGTTTGACTTTTATGGCATAAAAATATCTTGAAAGTTCACTTTTCACAACACTTTGACACTTTGAACATCTAATTTCTCTCAACATTCTTACATGTTTGTATAACATTTAGGTAGTATTTGCATTGAGTATGTACCACTTACACATGATATCACGTACACTTGCATTTTTATTCATCTAAATACCATCAAAACACATTGGAAACAAGTTTGTTTGAATTTAGTAGAAAATGACATGACACTTGAAAATTGATAAAGTTGGACATAATATTTATTTTGGCTCTAATTTTTAATCCATGATTATTTTTTTCGACTTTTCTTAATGTAAATCATGTTTCTCGAGCCATCCGAAGCTCTCCACGCGAATAGTTTCTTGACTTGGACATGTTTCGGTCAAATCTGGGAGCTGCTGACTTTTAGGCGAAAAATATATCTTTGAACAAGATTTGACCGAACCGTCCGTATTTTTGAGACCGTACGCGTGTGCATAGCTTCCGATATTTTTGATAAATCCTTTTGATTTTTTTCTTTACCTTATGCCTTGTGTTTTGGTTCACTTTTCAAATTTATCCATAATGGTGTTTTTTTTACTCGAAAAGTGTCGTGGCGAACCTTTTTTGTACACTACACACACATACATTTGTGGTGTTGATCTTCTTTGCATATAATATCTAATACTTGTTCTAGCCCTCAACTAACCTCTTGACTAATATGTGGGAATGTTTAGGTAGTTGGTGCTTTGATTTAGAATCCTTAATTGAGTCATATATTAGGATCCCATGGTAGCTAACCGTTAGAGCGACGATTGATCGTTTTGGCTTCATTTTGTGCACGAATATATTTTAAGCATAATTTTTCTTGTGCATTTCATTTGAGATCATTTAGCATGAGTTATATACTGACTTGTATGATTTTATATCTATTTGAATTCGATAGTTGCTTAATTCTCAAGTTTCGATTAACTTGTAATGTTTAGAAGCATGTTTCTCCTTTGTCGTTTGAATTGACTAATTGTAGGAGTGTAAAGCCATGTGTTTCTTAGACACTTTAGGATATTTTTCTACCATATAATTGTAGTTAAATATAAAACTTACCTTAGGATTTTAAATAGAACTTCAAAGCTAACCTTTAATAGTTCGATTCTTAGGAACTAGTTCGATAATTGTATAGTTTTTCTAGCTTCCTTTCGCATGTTTAGTTTGTGATTCTTTCCTCCATTTGTTTAGATGTTTAGGAAAGCTTTAGATAATTTAGTTTCTGCCATCTATTAAGAGTTCACCTCTCATGCTTTGTTTTCTTTGTAAATAATGCATTTTAAGTCATTTTAGTGTAGATTTTTGGTTTCTAACTCCTCTAGGTCTCTAACTATGTTTAGCTTTGCATTTGAGAACTATTGTGATGGACTTAGCTCGATTTTGATATCACTCATGAGTTATTTTGCATTATGTGTGCGTTTCTTCCCGGTTTTCTATTTCTTATGTTGCTATACACATTTACATTCCATTTCTTCACCTTTGGATCATATTTTGACATGTGATGTGAATATGCAATTATATTCCCGCTTCCTTGTTATTTTTGACATGTTTGTTGACTTGTGCAAGGTACATTGAGGATGTTTTGGTTAGGTACCTAACTTTGGTACAATGACATGCCACTTTTCCCGTGGTTCTGTTTGCGTTTTAAACACATTTTGCTTTGTGTTTTCTCATGTTACGAGAAACACATATTCTGTTGTTTTGTCTAGATATGTACCTTTGTGCAGGTGTTTCGATTGTCATGAGGACTTGTTTGCTACACGCACATGTTACACGATACCACCTTGTGGATTATATTGATCGAGCTGTTTCTTATTATTGCTTTGTTGATGGCAGTTTACTCGAAGTTTTCCGGAGTATTTCTTAGCTCGCAGTGCTCTTCGGATTTTATTATCCGTTTGGTATTTATTTTACTTTGTTTACTGCATTTCTTTACCGCGTTTCTAGAGAGCATGAGAAGTAGGGTTTTACCACTTTCCTTGCCAAGAGAAGTAGGAATAGAGATGTATGAAGGGGCTTCCGTAGTTGGAGCATGTTCAGGAACCCCTCTGGTTTATTTAAAGACCCGTTTAGGGCGCTTCTGTTTGCTAATTGTGTTTGGTTTGTTTAAAATCCTCCATCTGCATAGGGAGGTAATTCTCAGTAAGTGTTTATATTTGTGCTTGCATAGGTCAAGAGTGGTTAGAACACCCGACGTGGAACCACCAAGCAAAGTCCCACTTTTTATATTTCTTGCTATCGAGTCATGATGATATGATGGGCAAGCAGAAAGGGTCCGTAATCGACCCCCGCACAGTTCTAGCCCGTGTCAGCTCAGCACACGCGAATCGTGTTGCTTCCTTTATCAAGTCAATAATAAAAAGTGGTAAGAGTTCCCTATTCTGACTCTCCACGCTTTCCTAGGGTTCGCATTTATTGCAGAGCTCGCATCATTTTCTTTTCGCACTTGACAATTCATGTCATGCAGTGATACTATTCACAGGAATCGGATGTGTCTGCTCCTGGTTGACTCACGGTATGCTCGTTACTGTTCGAGGCTATGGGACTTTCTCCTTTTCCTGCGCTTGTGTGCCATTTGTTTGTTTGCATTGCATTGTTTGTGTGCTTCTGCCAAAGCACTTGCTTGCTTCATCCCTTTTTGTCATCTTCGATTCTACATTAGGTAGTGATTCGAGATAGACATAGATTTAGGTTACAAACCTGTTCCATTCCTTTTTGTCGTCTTCGATTCTACTTCAGGAAGTGAATTGAGATAGACATAGATTTAGGTTGTAAACCTTTGGCATGTTCCCTTAGGATCCTGTTGAATCTACTTTAGGTAGTGATTCGAGTTAGACCTTAGGTTGTAATTCATGCATGATAACATTAGGGATAGCATTGGATAGTTTCCCTTGTTTGTTTTCTAGTTTCTTTTGCATCCTTGCATGTAATAAAACTAAAACTTGTTTTCTTTTTCTTTTGCAAATTAAAACACTTAATAGTGGTTCAAAATCCTTTTACAAAGGTAAAAACAACCAACCAATGCAAACCTTTTTTGCGTATGGGTTTTCTTTTGTGTTTAAAATTCTTTTTCATAAGTAAAAAACACATAACCCACCAAAACAAGTGAGCCAAACTACGGCGCTCTGACTTTCCCATTGCACGCGGGAATACGTAGGCATCTTGTCACGGGGCTCGATCGAGCAAACTTTGTAAATACTTCCTTCTTTTCCCCGTGTTTTCCTTATTTTCTTTTCTTTCACATGCATTTTCTTTTAGCATATAGATATAGCAATTAAGCAGTAAATATATATGAACACACCCATTAGACAGAAAATAGAAGTGGATACCGTAGAATACTACGGGCGTGTGGGGTGCTAATACCTTCCCTTCGCGTAATAGATTCCCTTACCCTATCTCTCGGTCGCAAGACCGTGTCTTATCCCTTTTAGGTTTTTGCGATGTATTTACCTTTCTCCTTTTGCAAGATAAAAAACATTCGATGGCGACTTCATTGATATAGTTATCGGATGATGTTCGCCGGTTGTTTCACCACTATTCTAGAAGGAGATGTTGAAGTTCCAATCCAACCGTTGCTACAATTAGGAAATATTTCTGATGTTAGTCGAATGACCAGAAGCGGTCGTGTATTTGCTCATGTGTTTGCAAAGATGATTGACGATGGTAAGAAGATTGTGGAAGCTAGCACTGAACCAAAGAAAACTGAAGGGCAAGCTAGTGAGGTGGCCCAAGAGACAGAAATGCATGATCTGTTGAAGATTATTAAGATGAGCGATTATAAGATCGTTGAGCAGTTGCTGTAAATTCTGTCAAAAATTTTAATCTTGGCTTTGTTGATGAATTCTTCAACTCACAGAGAGTCTTTAATGAAGGTTTTAGATCAGAAATTTGTTGATTATGATGTGCCCCTGGAAACTTTTAATAGTGTGGTTGGAAATATCACAGTTTTCAATAATCTTAGTTTCAGTGATGAAGAGTTACCTCCTGAAGGAAAGAACCACAATATGGCTTTGCACATTTCTATGAAATGCAAAAATGATGCATTGTCCAATGTGCTTATTGATAATGGGTCTGCGTTGAATGTTATTCCCAAAAGTACTCTTTCAAAGCTCTAATACCAAGGTCCGCCGGTGCGTCCTAGTGGTATAATTGTGAAGGCATTTGATGGCACTCGTAAATCTATTATTGTGGAAGTAGATTTACCCATCCGTATTGGCCCCCATTTATTTCAGATCACTTTCCAAGTGATGGATATATTTCCTGCTTATAGTTGTTTGTTGGGACGACCTTGGATTCACGAGGCAGGTGCTGTGACTTCTACTCTCCATCAAAAGCTGAAATTTGTTCGTGAAGGTGCCATGATTATTGTGGAAGGAGAACAAGCCATGTTAGTTTCTCATTTGTCATCTTTCTCCATAGTAGAAGCTGACGAACCCGCTGTTGGAATGCACTTCCAAGCTTTGTCTATTGACAATGTCCAGAGGAATGAGGATTCCATTGCTTCATTAAAAGATGCCCAGAATGTAGTTCAAAAAGGTTTAAGCAATGTTTGGGGACAAGTTATTGAGCCAAAGGTGAATAAGAATGGTTTTGGTTTAGGGTTTTCCACAAAGATTAGGAGAGAGATGCTGAAATCAGGACCTATTGTTGCCAAGTATCCATATGTTTTCCAGAGTGCTGGTTATCTTGATCCTACTGTTCCAGGAGTCAATGCCATTGTTGAAGATGGACCAGAGTAGGAAATGCCCAACTTTGTGACACATGGAGTCAGAGTTTATAATTGGACTGCTATTGACATCCCCACTTGCATTCATGTGTCGAAGTAATTCACCTTAGCTTGTTTAAATTTTCTAATAATAATCCTTTCACTCTGCCCAAGGTGAAAGTGATGTTGTATGGGAAAAATCTGTTTGTTTTGAAATTTAAGATCATTAATAAAAGCTTATTTTTCATTCCAAATTTGTGTCTTTTATTTTCTGCTTTTTCTTGAAAAATGGTGATCAGAAAAAACCCTTTTCACAAAAATAAATAATATTTGAATTAAATCTGCATAATCACTTGTCACATGTATCAGTTTCTAAAATCAATCATAATCATATGTGCACATTAATTCGTAAAACCATTGAAAACAATGACCCAGTGCCCTCTTCCAACATTAAACATCCTGTATATGTAGCTGAAGAAGAGGATTTTGATGAGATCCCTAAAGATGTTTCTCGGTTGCTTGAGCGTGAGGAATACACCATTCAGCCGTACAAAGAGCCATTAGAAGTCATTAATTTGGGTTCTATGGATGATGTGAAAGAAATCAATATTGGAGCATTGATGAATCCTGAGGTGAAGAGTCATTTGGTTGAAATGTTGAAAGAGTATGCAGATATATTTGCTTTGTCGTATCAAGATATGCCAGGATTGGATACTGATATTATGGAGCATTATTTACCGCTGAAGCCTGAGTGTCCGCCAATCATGCAGAAGTTAAGGAGAACTCATCCTGATATGGCGATAAATATTAAAGAAGAGGTTCTGAAGCAGATCGACGCATGTTTTTCTTGTGACATCAGTTTATCCTTAATGGATTGCCAATATCGGGCAAGTGCCTAAGAAAGATGGAAAAGTCTGCATGTGTGTTGATTATCGAGATCTGAACAAGGCTAGTCCGAAAGATGATTTTCCTTTGCCACACATTGATATGTTGGTAGATAGTACTGCAAAATGCAAAGTGTTCTCATTCATGGATGGATTTTCCGGATACAATCAAATTAAGATGGCTCTTGAGGACATGGAAAAAACAACGTTTATCACACCGTGGGGAACATTCTGTTACATTAAGATCCCTCATCATCTCATCATCACAATGCATTAATATCACAACAAGGTTGGGCTCTAATGGTTGTCCTATTCCTAAGTTTGCTCTTAAGGAATCGCTAAGCACCCTGACTGTGTTCTGCATGCATGATTAATCTACATTTATTTCATCTACTAATCTCTGATGAAAATGCATAAAAATATTTTTTTTGTCTTTGTATATTTGTATTTTTGTAGGTATCAATCGAAGACATCAGGCGAATGTAAGTTTTTCTGATGTTTTTTCGCAAACTTGATTTGAAACCATTTTTTCAAAAAAAAGAAGATAGGGTGCAATCGATTTACACAGTGGAGAAATCAATTTCTCCTTGTCTATTTTCAGCAAATTTTCAAAAATACACTTAGTGCAATCGAATTCACAGCGCAGAATTTTGAAAATTTGGGCAATTTTCAAGTTTGTGGGCTTGGGCTCCAATTTCTTTTTTTTTCTAATTTCAAAATAATTACTAATTGATTCAATTTTGGCTCCAAAATCAATTTCCAAGACTAATTCTAATTTCCAAACCAAAATCCAAACCACCACTCATTCCCAAACCAAAACCTTATAAGTAGAGGCCTCCTCTCATTCAAAATCAAGCTTTTGATAGCCAAATACACCTTGTCAAAAATTATCCTCATTCTCTCATTTTCCCCAATTCTCCCAACTCACTCATGGCTCTTTCTTCTTCAAAAATATTGGTGAATTCTTCATTGGAAATCTCCAATTCTGTGAGCTAAACCTCCATCCACTCTCTTTTTCTTCTTCAACTCCTTAGATCTAGGCTTGTGATTCTGATTTTTGAAATTGAAGTGAAGCAATTTGAAGTGTTACTCTTGCAAATTTCTCTCAAGATCTACAAGTGGTGAGTGTTGATCTTCATCTTTGATTATGTGATCTCTGGATAATTGTTGTTGTTTGATTCATTGAGCAAACTTGCTTTAGTTCCATTGATGTTAAAACCTCAAGAATGAGTTGGAATTTTCGTGCTCACTTGAATCAAGAAACACAAGGTGTTTGTGAAACGTTTTGAGCAAGAATTTGGCCTTTAGAAATGTGATTTTTCTAATTTTTACAGTGTGCAGTCGATTTTTACTCAGCTGCTATCGATTGCACGGGCCACGTTTTAAAAAAATTTGAAATAATTGTTGTGTGCAATCAATTTGCATCCTGCTGCAATCGATTGCACAGAGTGTAAATTGTGATTTTCACTTGTTTTTTTGACTTGTTTTGGATCTTTACTCTTCTTCTACTCCATTATTTTGATGATTGCCTTGGATTATAGTCTTGTACACCTAATCCCTCTTTAATATCAATGGACTTTGGGTGTTGATGAAGTTGAAGAAATGTGTTGGTGATTCAAATCTGTCAAAGGATTAATTATACAATTATTTCTTGGTGCTTTGACTCAATAACATATTTTGTGCCTTAATCCACCAAGATGAGTGGTTGAACTTAAAGATGGAAGAAATTAGAGAAGATAATCCGAGTTGATCTATCATTCTTTTTATTTCACATGTGTTGACAAACATTAGAAGATGATCTACATATCATTCTTCTCGTTTGCTTCTTCAACACATACATCACCATTGACCGACCTCATTGTAGGGTGGCTTCTACATAAGTCACTTGGCAATTGCTTAACATAACACTACATTGCTTATTCTTCATCTTATTTTTCTTTTCCCGACTCAGAAAAAGTGATCAATTGGTAGCATGAACCTCAATGTTCTAACATAAGCCCCAAAAGATGACTTGAGCTTTGATCTTGGTTCAACACTTGTGGCGCTTGTCATGTGGTCGCCTTGATTTCTAATCAAGCATCTGGCAAGTTTCCATTAACCTTGTCCATTTGAAATTCTCAATCATCTTTGATCAAGTGATGTGATAATTCCAAATCCAGTGATATACTTGACAAAAAACAATTGAAACTTGTCGTGTGGTCGCGTTGATTCTATCAAGCTTCTGGCAAGTCTTCATCGTGAATTTCAAGATGATCACCTTGCTAACGACTACTTACTAACAACTCGATGATATACTTGACAAGTTTCAAGATGGTCATCTTGCTAACCTTTATTAATTTCTTTTTATTTTTCACTCTTTATTTTCCGCATTTGTTTTTTATGCTATTTATTATTATGTACTTTATTTTTAGCATTTACATTTCATGCCATTTTTTCTTTGCTCACTTGAGCATTTATTTTTTTGCCATTTTTTCTTTGCTCACTTGAGCATTTTATTTTCTTTTCATTTTTCCTTTTCTCACTTGAGCATTTTATTTTCTTGTTATTTTGAACTTGATCACTTGAGCTTTATTTTTCTTTTCAAAACACTTAATAATTCAACTTAAACATAAAAAACTCTTAATTGGACTTGGTTACTATCCTTGTGCTTGGAGCTTGATCTTTGGACTTAGGATTAAGACCCCTATCTCAGCTTGGAGAATTTTGTGCCCTTGGTGTTATTCTGTCTTGTATGGTTATTGTCTTTGTATCCAGGTTATTCTGTTATACTCGATTAAGAGTGGATTTCCTCAAAATATAGTTGTTACTCTACCCATTTTTCTTAAGACAAGAGTTCACCTAAAAGCATTGACTTATGTGAAGCTTGGTTTTTTTTTGTCGATTATTTGTTGTTTATGTGGTAATCCAAAGGATGAGATATGATATTGGCTCTTGATGTCAAATACTAGTCTTCTCACCCAGTTAGATCTTTCTTTACTCTTACCTTTTACTTTATGTACATAGGTTAGACTCTTCATCTCATTCCCATTCTTAAATTTTCAAAATCTTCCATCTTTTTCAAAGGATTCTTGTTTTTAAAACTCGAACCGCTTTCATAAAAAACTTGGACTTATGTCCTTGTATTTTCAAAAAATTCTTTTCTTAATAAACTTTCAATTCACGTAATAATACCTTGACTTTTCTTTTGATAATACTAAAAAAACACCTAACCTCATTCAAACTTTTTTGAGCACTTTGTAGCTTTTCAAACTAACATTTTCTTAAAATCAACCAACACATAAATTTGGTCTTTTTTAGCTGAACTACTTGGTTTTGATTTCAACATTGCACATTGTTGGTATGTAGGCCAAAAACTCATTGGAAGTTCTATCAAACCAAAAATTGTAAAAAAAACTTTTTTTTTCATCTCTTCAGACACTTTTGTATATATACTTTTTTTAGAACATATACAAATTTTCAAAAAGGTTCCTGCGGAGTACTGTAGATGTTTTGGGTGCCTAACACCTTCCCTTTTCATAACTAAACCCCGGCCCAGATCTCTGATCTTTTTTTAGGATTTTATTCTCTCTTTTTCCTTGTCTTTTGGATAAAATAAAAGCGCGGTGGCGACTCTTTTGTTATTTTTTGAGTTAAGTGAATTCAATGGCTTATACTCGCAGTTTTTGCCGCTACAAAAATTTCAATCATAGATTCTCAATAACATATAGAAACACATGGAATCATGTTTGAGTGATAAATCTGAAGAACTCCTGATTAAATCCAAAATCTGAGTTTTGCACCTTGTGTTAGGAGAATGATGATCAAGATTCAAAATCTTAATTCATATGTATATATTGAGAAAATCCTTGGAAAAAGAGGCCTAAAATGATAATAAGAAGATAATGCTTCAAAAAATTAGCTTAGACAAGCTTCAAAGTTCACAATGGGCCAAAACCCTAATTCCATCAGATGAATGAGACATATGAATTCCTCTTCAATCTCTGCAAAACTTCAACTCTTGAGGAATCAATGAGACAAGAGAGATGTCTTGACCCATAATAAACCCTCGTAACTTGATATATCCATAGATATGAGAGAATGAGACTATCTTTGCACAAAGTGTCAATACAATCAATATCCAAAGCTTGTGGAAGACTTGATAACCTAGGAACTATAATCTTATCACAATGTATGAATGCAATGCAATATCATGTTTATGATGAAACATAAGCCTAAAGAAAGAGGGTAAATTTTAGGGTGCAACACTCGTTCTTCGCACTTTTCTTCCACCCCTTTAATAGTAACGACTCAAGAATGTTAAATATGTTCAAGTATATCAAAACAGAGATCAAATGTTCACATGCAATTCCAAGAGTTTTAAATCATTTGCAAGAACAACCAAAATATAGATTTTCTTCGAAGAAATATACTACCTAAATCGATATGTGGCTTCTCATACTTCTTGATGATATATTAAAATATTGATCCTTTCTTTGTTACTCTCTCAACCTTGCACCAACAGGCTCTATACAAAATTGTTCTAAACATCTTAAAAATCGACCTAGTGTAAAAATTCACTACAGACTCCTCCAAACATATGTGTTGAGTTAGTAATAATGTCTTTCCGTATAATGACTCAAAATATGCTTCAATTTCTCTATACCTAATTTAATTCAACCACCAAAAGAATTGTTACAAGAAATCAACCAAATTTGACAGAACAGATACAGATTTTCCAAATTCATAGTGAAGCCCTTCGCACCTAGAGGTTGTCTGAAACCCTGCAAATAACTTCCCTCGTATGTGGGCTATACCCCGCATACCCCACTTTTCATACACCTCACGTACCCAACTATCATCTTGTAGTTGAAACTCATTTATCATTGCATTCCATTTTTATTTGAACTCATCAACATCAAAATCTTTCAGCATATATTGCTTAAACTTGGATACAAATTTATTATTCTTAATGTTACTAGTGGCATTCCTTAACAAATGTCAAGCACATAAATGATGGAGAGAATTAGGAAATACCTTTATTATTGCATTCTGCATGGCCAAATTTTCGTCAATTATAACAGATACATGATACTTTCTGCCTATAGCTTCCACAAATGTCTCCAAAATCCAAACATAATTATCTCGGGTTTCATCACCAACAGTTGCACTTGCAAATATTATTCTTTGATTGTGATGATTGACTCCAAAAAATATCACTAGCGGGGTATTGTATATTATTTTCCTGTATGTGCCATCCAAAGCCAAGAAATATACAAAAATAGAGTAGTTTATGCGTCCTATATCGTCACACCAAAAAAAATGTTCAAGCGTTCCATCTTCCTTGACTTTATGTTTCCAAAACATCATGTCCACCTTATATGACATTCTCTTCAAGAAATCAAGTGCCCCATCGGTATCTGACTGCTCTGAACCCCTTTTCTTGAATAGTTCGTTGTACATGTCTCTCTTAGAATAACCAAGCTTCGTATATCCTCTTTCCTGGTTTGCAAAAAACCCATAAATTTGGGAGGTTCGAATGCCCGATTTCCTAAAAGTCTTCATTTTGTATTTTTCATATTTGCTCATCTTCCAGTGTGCAGGATGTGACACCCCGATTTAATTCGAATATTAAATAATAAGGAATTTAATTATTTAATTAATTAAAGGCTTGATTATTTATATTTTTGGATTTAATTGGATTAATTGAAGAAAGAAGGGTTGGAGGTGTGCAGAGTAAATAGTGGGTGTGAGGGGTAAATCACTCTACTTTTACTAATTATTAATTATGTGTTTTATTTGGAAATAACAAAGGAGTATTAAAAGGATTATAAAAAGGAAAAGAAGGAAAAAGGAGTCTTTTTGGAAAAGTTACTTTCACGTAGAATTGGAGAAGAGAAGAGAGGAAAAAGCCAACGCCGAGGAAATCGAAGATCATTGCGAGGTAAGGGATGATTTCATTCGGTTTTAATGCCTTATGGGTTTTGGGAATCAACCGGGTGATTGGGTATGTTAAGAAATTTGATTTAGGTAATTTATAGGTTTGAAGGATTAAACCCTATTTTGTGTCGGATTATAGAATTAAGATCATTAGTGTGTCGAATAATTAATAGGAATGATGAAACTATGTTGTATGATGTTGTAATGATGTATGATGTTGTAATGATGTATAATGGTTGTATTTTGGTGTTCTTGAAACTATAATTCGTATAGAAATGATTGGGAATGAATTGGAATGCCTAAATGCTGTCAAAATAGCAGAAAATGGTTCTGCAGGTCGTGGGAACCGGTTCCCTGTGGGGAGGAACCGGTTCCCTGTGGGGAGGAACCGGGTTCCCAGTGCTCAAATTTCAAAACTGGGGAATTTTGTACGTAGGAACCGGTTCCCAGTAGGGTAGGAACCGGGTTCCCATACAAATTCCAGGAAGCGTGTTTTTCAGACTTCGCAGGAACCGGTTCCTGTATATGTAGGAACCGGGTTCCACTGTGTAATTTTCAAAATACTTAAAACTTCAAAAATTCATATTTTCTAAACCGTAACTCCGATTCGAGTGCCGTTTTCGGCATTATTTCTTAAATTTAAAATACTATCTTTTAAAAATGACAAATATTATTTTGCCAAAATTATTTTAAAAAGAGTCGAGCTTCCGATTTTGAAAAATGTGAATAGTTAAGGATAATGGGAAAATTAATACAAATAGTCTGAGTTACCGGATGAGAACTAATGCGTACAATATTGTATTTTGATATTCATTATGATTGAATGTGATACATTGGTGAATTGGCATTATGTGAATTATGTTGATATCATGATCTGTGAAGTGATGATTGCATGCTTTTATGATGCATGCATAAGCATTTGTTAATTTGGTTCATTCCCATTGTGTGGAAGTGAACTGGCTGAGCCAATAGACTTACCCGGATTTAGAGGTAGTGAGGCTGGATTCTTGACCCAGTGGTTATGGGCGAATCATGGATTTCCTCTGTCTTTTCACATATAAACGGAGCAGTGGGTGAACTTGGTTCACGTTTTGGTACCACATGCATAGAGTCTGCATTGCATATGGGATTGTAACATGCTAGGATGGTTTTCAGTGTTGCAATTTCTATTGTTTGTTATATTACATGTTCATTGTGTGAGATGCCTTTGTGAATTGACTACGACTATGTGTTTGGATAATGGACTAATGTATTCAATTATTCTGTTGTATTTAAAAACGTATAATGCATTTTATATTGGATAGAAATCTCACCCTTACTTTGATGATTTCAGATTTGAAGTGATTAGCTGCTTGGAATCAGTGAGGATAGCTTCTAGAGTCGAGTCATTAGTTAATCCGCGTGTCAGTGTCGTGCTCTGATAGATGTAACACTGGGGAAACGCTTGATTTGAAATCCTTTTTGGAATACTAAATATTAGTTTGTTTGATGTTTCAATTTATTATCCTGGAATGATTATGAACGACGTATTCAGGATTTTGTTATGTTTCATTTCCGCTGTTACACATAACTTTTGGTTTATTTATTTAATGATTTTCTTCAGTGAAAGCATGACAACTATGTTGATTGATTTGAATTATTTAAGTTGTGACGCCTCTTGATTTGTGGTTAAATACTCTGATTAATATTTATAAATCGCAGGTAATTAGAAAGGGTGTTACACAGGAAGCATCCGCTCATACTTGTCATCGAAAAATTTGTTGTTATGAACATCATCAAAAAATTTAATATACCATTGCTCATTGTTGGACTCAAGATGTTCTTGGATTCTTTCTAAACAACCACACCTAGTAGTTGGTTTATGTTCACGCTTTCTAACTACAAAATTGTTGTGTCTATCATCTCTAGCATATTCCCTGTGGCAGAAAAATGTTTGTTGAATTACTTCACCATTGACATTCCTTACCATCTTACTCTTCTTACTAACAAATCCATGGATACATCCATACCAATTGTAAAACATAAACGCGACTTCACGATTTGGGAAATGGTATTGCATTATTTGTGCAATCTAATTCCTATTCAAGATATATAACACACATCAAAGTTGTATTTTTACTTTACACTACGATAACCCATAAAATTAACTATACATCTGTAAAATCTACCATTTAACTAGCGATACGTACCTTAGTCGGACTTCCATGACTTTCACTAGTGTGGGATCCTTGAGAAATGGATAATATTTGATCTAGATCCATTCAACTAAACTATTCAAAATGAACAAATCGCACATACAGAGTTAAACGGAATCAACAATCCCTGATTGAATTTCTTTTCGGCCTAATCAAACCTAAGCAATAAAATTGACATTTTTATTACACGATGAACATTATGTTATCACACCTAAAGATAACAAAAACTGTAACATAAATGCAACGATAAATCTTGATTCTTCAATAAAGCCCCGTTCATAATCATGCTTACAAAAAATGAAAGGGTACTTAAATGAAATTACGATTCTTAAAAGAAAAAATATATTCACAAACATCAAATATCTTCATTCAAACTTTCAACTACTGTGTTTAGTTCTCAAAATTTCGAAGGTTTTTCAACCTTTAGCTTGTACGATAGACTTGGATATCAATGGAAAAACACTTGAGCTTTTATTGTTACTAAAAAGTTTCAAATTAGGTATAAGTTAAATAATATGAGTAACAAAGTAGTAATAAAAATAAACATATTAAAATAATGGTTAATAAAAAAAATTAGTAACATGTCATAACCTACTATTAGATGTCAAAATTGAAACTTGACCATAGTGGTCAAAATCCAGTAGGTCCAGGTTAAATGGTACCATCGTAAAGGCTTAAGATTATGCTTTCAATAATATTTATACTTATTGTAATGTTTAATCTAAGGGGCTATTGTAATGTTTTAAAAATTGGATACGGATCTTCCTACACCACATCTATCCTTATTGTATGTTACTTTAGTTTGCTTAATCAAATAGCTATTTTAAAACAAAATCTATTTATCTAGCATCAATTCAATAAAAAACTTCAAATGAATCTTCTTGAACTTTGGACAAAATCATGTAGAAATTCAAATTTAATGCACTTATGGTAATTAATAAATCAACCCCACCGAACATAAACTCCATAAAGTCTATCGTTCCCTTTATTTCTTTGATGGTATTGAGAAATAAATATCAATGAAAAAGCATCTCCTTTTTCCAAATCCCTCTTTCTAAAAAGAAATATTGTATATAAAAGTCCCATCCTTCAACATATCACTAACACGAAGCACCTAGTGGCTTTCTCTCTTTAATTTGAACTCTTTCACTAACTAAAAAAGAAGTAAGAAACAAACAAGAAAAGAAAAACCACTCAGCAGTCACTTCGTATATAATAGAGAGCCATTCATGCAAACACTTCATAACACCAAACATCATTGCTTGCTTCTTAAACTCAAAATAAAATCTTCATATAAAAAAAAAAAAAATTGCTCTATTTTCTATTTTGTGGTGTTCTCTTGCTAACTTGAATTTTATACACGCTAAGTAACTCTTAAACAAGCTTTTTTGTCTTGAGTTATTCTGCCAGAAACATGACCAGGAGCTTTTCAAAAAACAAATTATTTCACTGTTTTCGCCCTGTTGTTGATATAGATGCTTTGCTCGAATCCAAAGTTGCTGCTCACCGATCAATGAACAAACCTGAGAAGCATCATAAAAAACGTACGGTTTTAAAAGTCATCAAAGCTGCAGTGTTGGAAACCATACTGGTAAGTCTTTTAGATTTTTGGTTCATTTGTGATAATATGCAAATAATACTATCTTTGTGGTTGTTATTGATTGCTAACTTTTAATCACTTTTTCTTTCAGAATAGAAGAGCTCTTCATAAATATCGTTACAGCCTTGATTGTTTTGGTGGGTTGAAGAATGATTATTCGACGTATAAAAAAGAAACCAAAGTCTCTCAATCGTCTTTGCCCACTCCATCTTCAAACAGTTCATGTCTTTCAAGTCCAAAAGTAATATTACAGTCAGAGAACATGTCCACCAAAGGAAGCGCACTGTTAGAGAAGCAAACGAAGTTTGAGTTTTGTGCTATGTGTTTGGTTGTTATAAGCTTAATATTTACAGTGGTTTGGGGGAAACTATTTGGAATTATTTTGACATCAATATGCCTCTACTTTTTCTTTCTTTTTAACTCTAACTACAACAGCTACAGCTGCCAAAAGATGTTTCTAATTAGTACAAGACGCAGTGTAGTGCGCAGTGCAAACATGGATGTAAAGGGTAATCAGGAAAAGTGTGCTCAAAGAGAATTACCATAATGACCATTAATTTGATCTGTAAGAAATTGTTTCATTATTCTCTGTATTCTCGTAGGCCAAGCTTTATCAGGAATAGATGTCAGTGAAAGAGTTAGTGTAATTTTAGGGATGGATGTCAAGAAATCGTTTAACATTTTTTTTTGTATATTACTTTCTCATTCTTTATTTAACCAACATTATTAGAGTAGGTGAATTAAGCATTTATATCTTAGTAATGTAAAATTTTGAAATATTAGACGGTCCATGATCTGTTCGGTAGACTCTCTTATTACATTAGAGTACGTGAATTGGACATTACTCAATTTTATTAAATTGACTTATTTTATAAGAGCTGTTATTCTATATAATTCCTTTCCAAGCTTTATATCTTACCGGAGATTTTCCCAATATTCAAGTCCTAGTAGAAAACATTGATTGATTTCAAATTATACAAAACTAGTGCAATTAGGTTAGTGACAAATTAATGGATAGATTTTAAATTGTACAAAACTAGTAATATAATCGTGTGCAATTGGATTCTACATTATGTCCAACCTCTAATAATCTTAGAATAATTGTTGAGTTGTAATTTCTTGTGTCGAAGTAAGTTATTTGACGGAAGAAAGAGTGTGTCGAATTAGTCTAACTGTTTGTCTAAGGGCCCAATATTAAACTAGATAAGGGTTACACGCATTATGCCATATGCTCAATATAAACATAAGGGAAAAGGGTAATTGTACACACATGTATTATCACAGAACAGTTTTGTCAAATCACATGGCATTTTCATGACATAGGTAGCAGTGATGTGTTGCTAGATACCGCTGATTGTTTATAATGCTAAATGTGTGATTTAATATAATTTTCAACATTGTAGAAATCTACATGGTCACACACATAAGGACAAATTGATGAGAGAGATATTAAATGAGGAACACCATAAGGTACGGTGTGAAATTATGGTATCAAATATGAGATGTCGAAGGTGATGTGACGACACAGATATCTGTCTTATGAACAACTAACAACATAGAATTTAAGTGCAGAAAACAATAAAAACACAGTGAATTGTTTACCCAGTTCGGTTCCAACCAACCTACGTCTGGAGGCTTCCAAGCCGGGGATGAAGGCCACTATTAGCGGTATTAATTCAGAGTTAAACTTCCCCGTTTACACTCCTCACTTAATCACTACCCAATGACCCTTCTACCTAAGAAACCTATCCTAGATATGAGAACCTCCGCTCACTCCCTAAGTCACACACAGTGACCATTAACAAAGACAAATATTGAAGACAAACTTCAAAGACACACAATCACTCTTGCTTCAAAGCTTATGTTGATTGACAAAGTACAACTCAACTAACATCCTACTCGAGTATCAATTAATACTAGAGAGGCTCACAATAAACAACTAACAAATGAACAACCAACAATGTAAAATACTAAGTTCTAATTCTTCTGGAACAACCATCACAGAAAATAGGTTTTGCAGCCTATTTATATAGTTACATCAGCAAGGGTTGTTACACCTTTTAGTCTTCAACGCTTCCTATCTTTCTCCATGAAAGTAGGGTTAAAACACTCCAATTATATTGCTGAAGATCGTTTTAAAGCTTCCTTAATCGAAGCATACAATAACTGAAATTCCTGGCAGCAGATACGTGATGTCACAGAGAATGTTATGACACACTATCTGACACTCTGTTAACAATTTACACAAAAAATTTAAACACTAGTAAAGAACACAATAAGTTGTTTACCCAGTTCAGTGTCTAACTACACCTACATCTGGGGGCTACCAAGCCAAGGAGGAAATTCACTATTAGTAGAATTAATTCAGGAATAAACCAACCAGTTTATCTCCTTCACTTAAAACCTACCCAATGCAACTTCAATCTAAGTCCTACTTAGACCTGAGTTCCTACTCACTCCCCCTCAATCACAGCAGTGATATCAACCTATTGATTAATTGAATTGTGAAGACACACTTCAATAAACTATCTTGATCTTGCTTTAAAGCTTTAATCAAGAGACAAACACTCGTGCTTCAAAGCTTTGAGTGATAAACTACCCTTACAAACAAATCCTAGTCCAAGGCACTTATCAATTGATAATTGCTTGGCTCACAAGAGATACTAGAATTACACAAAATACAACTGTTAACTCCCTAACAGTACAAAAAGCCGCAGCAGCATTATAAGGGTTGAATTCCTTTTATAGAAGCAGTCCTGAAACTTCAGTTTTGGACTTCCGTAAAGATAGCTAGGGTTCACTTAATTTAATCCTAAAAGCATGGTTTGTTTAACAACCAATTTAGGTTTAACTAAGATTAACCTAGCAGCCACGTGAGCATGCATTCTTGTAACAGAAAAACATAATATAGCAGCTCAACAAACTTCCTGAAAAGTCTCAGGAAAAACAGATTCTGCAGAACAGAATGTCACACTGAATGTCATAACATCTGTTATGACATCAGGATATTTTCTGTAGAATTTCCAGCACAGCTTTTATCTTCCAGTTCTGAGCTGTCCTTTAAACATCCTTGTCAAGTAGGATTTATCGTCAATCTCTGAATGTCATGACATTTATCAAGACATGTCATAACCTAGTTTTACCAAAAAGTAATGTCAACCTAAAACACTAACAAACTCCCCCTTTGGCACATTTTTGGCTAAAACTATTTAAGTTATCAGAGTACCTATGCAGCAGAAGACAAACTAGTTCTAAGCTATCCTAAGCTTAAAGAAACTAGAACCTAGAGATAAGATAAATTCTACCCATACAGAAATCCCACAATTCCCACAATTGCCCACATACAAATTTTAAATTTCCATATAGTTTCCCAAAAATTCCCAGTACTTCCCACAATAGTTCTTCTCCCCCTTTTTAGCCACAAAGGGCCAAAGGAAATAATACAGGTACCCCAAGCATTCAAACTATAATTAAGTACCAGCATTGTTCAGAGTTACATCTCTGTTAAACGATTACAATTCTGTCAACCAAAAAGATTTCAATCTTTCAAAATACAAACCAAAACAAATACAGGAAAACAGGATTTAAACAACAAGACAATAAACAAAAATGGGCAGACTTCCATCTCAAGTGCTCTCTTCTCCAGAGGGAACACTATGAAAGGAAGTATCTTCTGAACTCCCCCCAGCACCAGCCATCTGAACATCCTCATTTTTAGCATCACCAACAGTCTCATCAGAAGCTATCCCTTCATCCTCAACCTCTGTGTCCTGCTCTAGTTGAGAGATCAGTTCTTCAAGGCTTTGCTTCCTTGCTTCAAGCTCTTTGCAGGTAGCTTTTAGCACAGCTAGGACTGTTGCCTTTTGAGAGGTTGCCTTAACATTGGATGTCTCACCAGATGTCATGACAATGTCTGGAACATGTCTGCCTTGAAAAAGTTTGTAGTGGAATCCAAGAGCAGGGGCTCTTTTGCAGACTGCATCTCTTTCAGCTAGGATGTCAGGAAATTGGTCAGTGATAATTCCACACAGCAGGGAGGGAAAGGCTATGGGTCCTTTGATAGCATAGCTTTCAGATGCTTGAGGGTCTGCTCAAATATATAGGATCCATAGTCAAATTTGGCACGAGTGCCTCTATATATGAATCTTCCAATCCAGATGGTGGATTTGTGATTGGTTGGGACCCGTTAGCGACACCAATCTTATGCGGGATGGCAAATTTGACACTCAACTTGCTTGCTGAGAGTTTTCCCTTCAGAGGCCATTGCCTTACTTGTTTGGCAGTGATGGTTTGACAGATCTTGTTGTCAGTTTCCTCCAGCTCTAGCTGAGCATCATCGATCTACCGGAATCATTGATCAAACTTGAGAAAACCTGACTTTCCTCCCCCTCACATATACAGTCTTGTAATCAGCAAACCTCCCATCCCCACATCCACTTGACAAATTGACTATAAACTCTTTCACCAGAACTTCATAACAGTTTGGAAAATTTACAATTGTTTTCATCAGACCAGCCTCTTTAATCAATTCAACAATTTCCTTGCACTCAAGTGCACTTTTATTCAGCTCTCTTTCTAGAGCCACCCTCTTTAAGCAAACATACTTCCATCTTCCAGCATTCTCAGGATGATGGAATGAAATGTTATCAATGACCACTTCAGGTACCTTGGCCAGTTTTCCAAGAGTTTGCTTCTTTCTGGGATGAATGTCTGTGACATTCTCCTCAACATCAAAATCAGAGTCTTGATCTGACTTTGAGGGTTCAGGTTCCTTCCTCTTTTTCACAATTGGTGTTCTCTTTGGTCTAGAGCCACCACCAATAGTTTTTACTCTACATCTCTTTGTAGAGGGTTCATCCTTGGAATACTTCTCAGCCTTCCACACATCTTCAACACCTTTTTCTTTAGCAGGGCTCTGTGAGACAGCCTGTTTTCCCTTCCTTTTCATCATCCTCTTTGCAATGCTTGGATTGGCATTGGCAATGAGGTCATTGTCTGAGAACACTTCATTTGAGTCAATGACTGGAGGGTTGGTTAAATGATCAGATCCTTGAACTGGAGACTCTTCTAAGATACTGTCAGAAATGTAGTCAGCAGGGACTTTATCAGAGGCACATTTTGCTGGTGATTCCTCAAGAATACTATCAGAAATATAGTCAGCAGGGGGCTTTATCTGAGGCACATTTTGCTGGGGATTCCTCAAGTATACTATCAGAAATCACATCTTCCTTATCAACAGGGGTTTCATTACAAACATCATCAATACGTACTTTAGAATCTTTAACTGAAGGATCCACATTATTCTTGACAGGGGAAGCATCATGATCACCTGATGTCTCGACATTCTCAGTGACATATGGATCAATGGCTAAACTAGGGCTAGCAGACTTATAGTTTAGGGGGATTGAAATCCCAGGTACAGATTGGTCTTCGTTAAGGATCCTGGTTACTAATCTAGCAATGGCTATATGCACAGACCTAGACCCCTCTTTGTTCACTAATTCTGGGGGAACTGAAGAGGATGGTACAGAAGTCTTACCAGAAGGGGATGCTTGTGACCTTCTTGCATTCCTTGTGCGCAATTTCTTGACTTTTTCTGGGTCAGTAGCTATTGCACGCAATGGAGTAACCCTCAGTGCTTCAGCTTGTATGGCTTCAGCATTTGCCCTAACTTCAGCCATGGAGGGAGATGAAGAGCCTGATTCTTGAGATGATTTAGATGATGAAGACATATTTTTCTGATGACTTTTGAGAGAAAGAGAGCGAAAATGGCAGAGGGTTTCAAGGTTTCTTTTGGATGAAGAAAAAGTGATACTACTTTCAAATGAAGAAACTATTATATGTGGGAGTCTCTTCCTATTCTTGGACCTTTTAAAAATAAGATGAAAATAATTAAGTAACCCACTTATAAATAATTGGAGTAAAAGGTCCCTTTCATCCCTTGTTGTAGACACAGTTAATTGCTACAACTCCTCATTTTGACACATATCCAATTTGCCCCTTAAAAACTTAAATTGACTTGCCTCAAGAGTTTTAGTAACAATGTCACAGTGCAATGTTATGACATCCTGTATGACATTGTACTCAGTCAGCATCTGCTCCATCCAGATCATCTGAGAGCAATTTCTAGCAGCTGCTATGTATTCAGCTTCAACATTGTATAGGAACACACAGTTTTGCTTCTTGCTGAACCAAGGAATAAGATTGTTTCTCAAGAAGACACATCCATCAAAAGACCTTTTACACAAGCTTTGATCAACACTTTATCCACTTGTTTTCTTGGACAACTTCAACTGTGTGAGAGCAAGAGTCCTTTTATGACAGCCATTCTTCATTCCAAATTTCTTGACAAAATTCCTTGCATACTTGCTCTGTGGAAGAAGTGTTGAGTCTTCCATCTGTGAGACTTGTAGTCCAAGAAAATGAATCAACTCTCCAATGAGGCTCATCCCAGATTCAGCTTCCATTTGGTTGTCAAAATGTCTCACAATTGTGTCAGGTATTCCTCCAAGAACTATGTTATTAACATAAATTTGAAGCACCATGATCTCTCCTCCTTTGATAAAGAGGGTTTTATCCAAGACTCCTCCTCTCCTATATCTTTTGACAGTAAGGTGCTTGGTTAGCCTTTCATACCAGATCTTAGTACCTTGTTTCAGTACTTTAGAAGTGGTCAGATGTCTAGACATTGAGTGTGACATTCTGATTTCTTGTCCAGCCTTATACTTACCACAGATTCTCCCTTTATCAATGTGAAATCTTGGTATCCTTCTGACTCCCTCTATGGAACTGATCCTATTCATTCCTCTGAGGTGTAAATGACCAAGTTCTTGGTGCCACAACTTTACTTCCTCTTCATCTTTGTCTGTAGAACACACAGAAGACAGAGTGGTGTTTTCAGATTCCCACATGTAGCAGTTGTCCTTTGATCTGACTCCCCTCATAATCACTTCTTGATCATCATTGATTACAAGACATTCAGACTTAGTGAAGTTGACTGTGAATCCCATATCACATAGGTGACTTATGCTAATGAGATTGGCAGTCAAACCTTTTACCAGCAACACTCCATTCAGGTTTGGAACTTCAGACCAGTTTGAGTTTCCAACACCTTTGATTTCTCCTTTAGCTCAATCTCCAAAAGTAACAAAGCTGGTAGAATGAGGCTTAACATCATTGAGCAGATTCCTGTCTCCAGTCATATGCTTAGAACACCCACTGTCAAAGTACCAATCTTTCTTGGCAGACACTCTAAGAGAAGTGTGAGCTACCAGAGCTACAGTCTTCTTCTTCCACTATTGAGTGTATGATACCCTGTTGATTTTAGGCTTCACATAAGAACCTTGATTAGGATATCCATGTAGCCTGTAGCAAAAAGATTTTATGTGACCAAACCTTCCACAATAATGACATCTCCATCTTTGAAACCTTTTGTTCATGTTTCTATGATTTTGATGCTGCACCCAATGTTGTGACATCTGTTTTGACATTGGTTTATTAGGTCTGTTCTTCCTTTTGTTATTAACAAATTTCTTTGTAGCCACATACCCTGAGCCAGACACATTTCCTGTTTTATGTTGTGACAACTGTTTTGACATTGGTTTCCCAGGTCTCTTCTTCTTAATGTCACCAACAGGTTTCTTTTCAGCCATATATCCTAGACCATGCTTATTTCCTCTGCATTTTGTCCAAGCTGAAGAATTTCTTCCAACTTATCAGTACCAGATGTCAACATTTTGACAGATTTAGACATCTGATCAAGTTTGGAGTTCAACATTATAATTTCACTATTGAGGTGATTTATAGTGGCTGTGTTTTCCTTTTTCTCAGCCTCCAGCTTCACATTTTCAGCTTCCAACTTCTCAATCAGCTTTTTCTGTTTCTCATTTTGCTGACATACTTCACCATTTTTTATACACAGCTTCCTGTAGGTTTCAGCAAGCTCTTCAAATGTCACTTCCTCATCACTAGAATCCATATCAGAATTGTACACTCCAGAGAGGGCAGTGACAAGTTTGGCTCCTTCTTCCTCAGATTCACTTCCTGAATCACCATCAGACCAAGTGACAGTCATTCCTTTCTTTTGTTTCTTTAGAAAGGTGGGACATTCAACTCTAATATGCCCATATCCTTCACAACCATGGCATTGGATTCCACTGCCTTGACTTCCTTTTCCTCTGACTTGGATCTTCTACTGAAGTCATAAGATCTGCTGATGTCAGATGGAATGTCCTTGACATTTGACCTTGACTTTGGATCAATCCTCTTGATGAGCTTGTTGAACTGTCTTCCAAGCATAGCTATAGCTTCAAATATCTTCTCTTTATCTTCCACCTCGCATCCTTCTTCAGTATTGGATACAAGTGCTATGCTCTTGTTCTTTTTGTCAACAGTTTCACTGATTCCCATCTCAAAAGTCATAAGGGATCCAATAAGTTCTTCAACCTTCAAGGTGTTGATGTCCCGAGCCTCCTCTATTGCAGTCACTTTCATTGCAAACCTTTTAGGCAAGGATCTGAGAATCTTTCTCACCAGCTTTTCTTCTGACATCTTTTCACCAAGTGCTCCTGAGGTGTTGGCAATTTCCAAGATATTCATGTGAAACTCATGAATAGTCTCATCTTCTTTCATCTTCAAATTCTCAAATTTGGTAGTGAGCATCTGAAGTCTTGACATCTTCACCTTGGATGTCCCCTCATGAGTAGTTTTGAGAGTATCCCACACATCCTTGGCCAGCTCACATTGATGAACTAGCCTGAAGATATTTCTGTCAATACCATTGAATAGGGCATTCAATGCTTTAGAGTTCCCCAGAGCTAGCTCCTCTTCCTCTTTGCTCCATTCTTCCTCAGGTTTCAAGACAGTAGTCCCATCTTTGTCAAGCTTGGTGGGATGTTTCCATCCTTTATCAGCAGCTCTCCAAGCTTTAATATCTAGTGACCTCAAAAAAACAGTCATACGTGGTTTCCAGTAGTCATAATTAGATCCATCCAGTATAGGTGGTCTACCTCCAAATCCTCCTTCCTTATCCATTATGCCAGAAACTATTATCCCTAGATCTCACCCAAAAATAACAGGCAGGGTGCCTGCTCTGATACGTGATGTCACAGAGAATGTTATGACACACTATTCGACACTCTGCTAACAATTTACACAATAAATTTAAACAGCAGTAAAGAACACAATAAGTTGTTTACCCAGTTCAGTGTCTAACTACACCTACATCTGAGGGCTACCAAGCCAGGGAGGAAATTCACTATTAGTAGAATTAATTCAGGAATAAACCAACCAGTTTATCTCCTTCACTTAAAACCTACCCAATGCAACTTCAATCTAAGTCCTACTTAGACCTGAGTTCCTACTCACTCCCCCTCAATCACAGCAGTGATATCAACCTATTGATTAATTGAATTGTGAAGACACACTTCAATAAACTATCTTGATCTTGCTTTAAAGCTTTAATCAAGAGACAAACACTCGTGCTTCAAAGCTTTGAGTGATAAACTACCCTTACAAACAAATCCTAGTCCAAGGCACTTATCAATTGATAATTGCTTGGCTCACAAGAGATACTAGAATTACACAAAATACAACTGTTAACTCCCTAACAGTACAAAAAGCCGCAGCAGCATTATAAGGGTTGAATTCCTTTTATAGAAGCAGTCCTGAAACTTCAGTTTTGGACTTCCGTAAAGATAGCTAGGGTTCACTTAATTTAATCCTAAAAGCATGGTTTGTTTAACAACCAATTTAGGTTTAACTAAGATTAACCTAGCAGCCACGTGAGCATGCATTCTAGTAACAGAAAAATATAATATAGCAACTCAACAAACTTCCTGAAAAGTCTCAGGAAAAACAGATTCTGCAGAACAGAATGTCACACTGAATGTCATAACATCTGTTATGACATCAGGATATTTTCTGCAGAATTTCCAGCACAGCTTTTATCTTCCAGTTCTGAGCTGTCCTTTAAACATCCTTGTCAAGTAGGATTTATCTTCAATCTCTGAATGTCATGACACTTATCAAGACATGTCATAACCTATTTTTACCAAAAAGTAATGCCAACCTAAAACACTAACAATAACAAACAAACAGACTCGTAAAATATCTGAACTTAAAAACCAGTTCAATCAGTTTCACATGTCAAGACATCTACTGCGACATCTGCAATTTTGGTAAATTTCATGGCATTTTTCTGAGCAGAATGTTTTATCAAAATTATTGTCAATCAACAGAACCAACAAACTCCCCCTTTGGAAAATTTTGGCTAAAACATTACTTGGGTACAACCCATACAAAAATACATCATCATAATTAACATAGGTAGTTAAGCACATATAGCAAAGCAACACAGTAAAATCAGCATCACATATATGAGAGACACAGACATAAGCGAGATCCAGCAGCGAAAAAATTAGATGTTCTAACATCAGTTAGAACATTCCAAGATGCAACATTTTACTCCCCATGCACACAGCATCAGTTTTCACAGATGCACAATTGACAACATCTTGCTCCTCCTGCACAACGCAATCAACATTTGGAAGCACATATATGGAAACAAATCCCCCTCAACACAATCATCACAGCTTCATCTTCTCTCCTTTAATATCATGTTCACAGCCTCTCACACATTCACACTTAGCATCACATCTTAACATCAAATCTTAGCATCACATTCAGGCTTATGCGTATAACCTCATCCAGTTGCTTGCAGGCTTCTGTCAGTTCAACAATCAGATCATTTTTGTTTGTGGTCTTGGTTGTAGTTGATGCAGATGTTGAGACAATGTCTAGGACATGTTCTCCAGCTAGCAGTTTTTGATGAATTGTCAATGGTGTTCCTCTCTTGCATTCAACATCTAGGGTGGACAGGATTCTAGGGTGTTGTTGGAGTATTATGCCACATACCAAAGTGGGAAAGGCAATGTGCAACTTTGTGGCACAGGTATCAACATGCTTGATTGTCTGATAAAAATGTACGTACCATAATCAAATGGTATCTTCATGCCTACAACATAAATAAATCTCATCATCCCTACTCATCCCTACTCAAATGGTTGTGATGTTCTTGCATATCTGATTATTAGTTATCTCTAGCTCAGCTTCTTCACTCTCACCTCTTCCTAGATATTTGTTGATGATAGTAGGTGAGAACTCAACGCATTTTCCTCTAACATATACCTTCTAAAATTCTTTGCTTCTCGTGTCATCACAATCCTCAAGAATGTTAACTATGAACTCCTTAACTAGAATTTCATAACACTTTGGAAGCTTGGTCACATTTTTCATCAACCTAGCATTAGAGATTAGTTTGATGATTTCCTTGCATGCTAAGCCATCTTTTCCCAGTTCCCTTTCCAAGGCTAGTCTCCTCTAGTAGATGTACTTCCATCTTGGAGCAAACTTGATGGAATGGAAAGATATGTTATTTGTTGGAGCATCAGGTACATCATCAGTGGACTTCTGAATTATGGACTTCTTCACACGTGTGATGTCTGGGACATCATCCTCAAAATCATAGTCTGAGTCCGATTCATACCTGATTTTCCTCTATCTTGAGGATGGAACACCTTTGATCCATGCCTTTGGTGGTCTATACATAACCTTCTTCTTTGAAATCTTGGATGGAGTGTTTAAAATAACAGCCCCGCCTTTTCAAGTCTTTAACCTCTTTGCAATCCCATGGTTTACATTTATAATTAGATCATTTTCATACAGATTGTCTACATCTACAACTGCTTCAGCTGCATTTTCCTCAGTTCTTTTTGCGGTTGGATCAACCTTCTTGTTTGGAGAAGCTCTTTTCACAGATAATGTTCCAACATCAATAGTGACTTATTTAAGAACAATTTCTTTTTCAAGATTTCCTTTTGGGGTTTCTTCTTCTCTAATGGATGATTCAGGAGGCCCTTTTGGAGCAGCCTCAGCAGGCATTTGGGCAAGAGGGATGATAATCCCTTGAACAGGTATGCCCACACTCAGGGTCTTAGCAACTAATCTCCTTATGACCCTATCAACATCTACAACATCTTGATCACTTTGAACATCAATAGGTTCAGAGACATTACCTCGAATAGGAACGGTTGGTTCTCCTGGACATATTGTATGTCGAGTTCGAAGCTTTTTAGGTCTTGCGTCCGAGTATGGAATCATGGAGAGAGGAGCAATGTCTAGGGCTTCATCTGTTGAGATATTTTCGTTGATGTTTCTTGGTCCAGATTTAGTTTGTTTAGACATCTTGATGGTGGAGGACTGAAAGTTGATTTTGTGGAGGTTGGAGATGAAGATATTGTGGTTTTAGAGCTTGTATAGCGTGTAGGGGAAATTTGAAATGTTTGAACTTGGTGTGGGCTTTTTATATGTTGCGCGTCATTTTTCAACATAGTTAAGTGATATTTTAAAAATTCAAGCCCTTTAATGACGTTCTCAGACGCTTTTAATTGCTATAATTTCTTTAGCAAACAAACCCCTTTCTCTCTTCATGAAATGTCAAATACATTCCATCCTCTTGAATAACAGTTGACCAATTTTAATTCCGTAAATTTCTGGTCCAAATCCATAGTTCTTCTTTCAGTAGACTGATCATTAACTCTTACAGGGTTATATGATATCAAGACATGATCATTAACTCTTACAGGGTTATATGATGTCAAGACATCTTGTGGAACATTTAGGTCAGTTGACTTAATATTTTTCTCCTCCTTACACTCAACTTGTTTGGATTCAACACGAGTGGGATAACTTGTGCTTTGGGAACCCATAGGTAGCAATTATCCTTGTTCCTCATTCCTCTCATAGTAACTTCACCTTTCTCATTTGTAATGATACATTTATTTCTTGTGAAGTTTACTTTGAAACCTTGATCACACAATTGACTTATGCTAATCAAGTTGAATGTTAACCCTTTGACAAGTAATATATCTTCAATGTTAGGAAGTTTGTGTTGTTTGTCTTGCCTACTCCCTTGATTTTACCCTTAATTCCATCTCCAAAGTTGACATAGCTAGTTGGATGATTTTGAATATTGACCAACAATTTTTTGTCTCCTGTCATATGTCTTGAGCATCCATTGTCAAAATACCACTCTTCTGCTGTTCTCACTATTGTTAACGTGTGAGCTAAGAAACATGATATGTTAGCTTTAGGGATCCATTGTTTCTTCTCAATTGGGATGGCATGAGTCACATTTGGTTGAGGTGTAGGGTTGGGGTACCCATACAACTTGAAACAAAAATGGATTTATGTGACCATGTCTTCCATAGTAATGACATTGTCAGCGCTGAGGTCTTCAATTCAGCTTCCTGTAGTTACTTCTTCTACGATGTTGAAACATTTGATTCAACATCTTTGGTTTTGCCAAGATCTCAATAGGTTTTGTAGAGGAATCCTTTGTATCAGTGTATCCTAGACCACTCATGTCTCCTGTTACCCTTCATGATTGAAGTATTTTGTCCAATGTTTCAGAACCACTTTTTAACATCTTGACAGATTTGGAAATTTTGTCAAGATCATATTTCAGCGTGGTTACTTCACTTTCCAGCTTATAAATAGTCTCCAGTTTCTCCCTTTTTTTGTCTTGCAATTGAACTATAATCTTCTTCCGTTTCTCATTCTCCAGACATACTTCAGCACTTTCAATGCATAGTTCTTTGTAAGTAGCAGCTAGCTCTTCAAATGTTAACTCTTCATCACTTGAATCTCCATCAGAAATATAAGTACCAGTCAAAACTATTACATATTTGGTTGATTCCTCTTCCACTTCATTCTCGGAGTCTTCATCTGACCATGATACATTTAGCCCTTTGGTTTGTCTTTTAAGTAACGTAGGACATTCAACTTTAAAGTGACCAAAACCTCCACACCCATAACACCTTAGTTCTATGCCTTGAGTAGGTCATTCCTCAACTTCCGCTTTCTTCCCAGATTTATTTGTTCTACAAATGTCATATGGGATGTTCCAGACATTTGATTTTGAGCTTCCCTCCATCTTCTTCAATACTCTGTTAAATTGTCTTCCAAGATAGACTATGGTGTTTGATAGTTCTTCCTCAATATCCAGATCATATTTCTCGCCTGTTTCTTCAGTGTTGGACTTGAATGTTATGCTCTTAGGCTTCTTCTCAGGCCTCTCATTAATGCCTAACTCAATTGTTTGGAGAGATCCAATTAGTTTATCAACTTTCATGTTGATTTCTTGAGCTTCTTCAATGGCTGTCACTTTCATGTCAAATCTCTTAGGTAGAGATCTGAGCATCTTCCTTAACAGCTTTCTTCTCATTTCTTCTCACCCAAGGAACTGCATGCATTAGCTACCTCAAGAATGTTCATGTGAAATTCTTGAATGCTTTCTTCTTCTTTCTTCTTCTTTCATCCTTAGGTTCTCAAACTTAGTGGTGAGCAACTGCAACCTTGACATCTTAACTTTGGAAGTGCCTTAATGAGTAGTTCTAAGTATTTCCCAAGCATCCTTGGCCACTTCACATGTATTAATCAATCTAAAGATGTTTCTGTCAACTCCATTGATTATATCATTTAAAGCCTTTGAATTTGCAAGAGCTAGTTCGTCGTCATTCTTTGACCAGTTTTGTTCAGGCCTCAACTCACCAGTAGGTTGATTATCAGCTCCAGTAATGACAGGATGTGTCCATAGGTCATAGTTAGAACCATAGGTCATAGTTAGAACCATCCAAAATGGGTGGCCTATTCATAAATATTTCTTCCTTGTCCATGTTACCAGAAAGTATCTTCCCTAGATCTCACCCAGAGACAGAGCAGGATGCCTACTCTGATACCAATTGAAATTCTGGTATCAGACATGAGATGCCGGAGGTGATGTCACAACACTGATATGTATCTTATGAACAATTAACAGTACAAAGTTTAAGTGCAGAAAACAATAAAAACACAGTGAATTGTTTACCAAGAAAAACACAGTATTAACTTCCCCAATAAAAACATAGTATTAATTTAGAGTTAAACTTCCCCGTTCACACTCCTCACTTAATCACTACCCAATTACCCTTCTACCTAAGAAACCTATCCTAGATATGAGAACCTCCACTCATTCCCTAAGTCACATGCGGTGACAATTAACAAAGAAAAATATTGAAGACACACTTCAAAGACACACAACCACTCTTGCTTCAAAGCCTATGGTGATTGACAAAGTACAACTCAACTAACGTCCTACTCAAGTATCAATTAATACTAGTGAGGATTACAATAAAAAACCAACAAATGAACAACCAACAATGTAAAATACTAAGTTCTAATTCTTCTGGAACGGCTAACACAGAAAATAGGTTTTGCAGCCTATTTATATAGTTACATCAGCAAGGGTTGTTACACCTTTTAGTCTTCAACGCTTCCTATCTTTCTCCATGAAAGTAGGGTTAAAACACTCCAATTATATTGCTGAAGATCGTTTTAAAGCTTCCTTAATCGAAGCATACAATAACTGAAATTCCTGGCAGCAGATACGTGATGTCACAGAGAATGTTATGACACACTATCTGACACTCTGTTAACAATTTACACAAAAAATTTAAACACTAGTAAAGAACACAATAAGTTGTTTACCCAGTTCAGTGTCTAACTACACCTACATCTGGGGGCTACCAAGCCAGGGAGGAAATTCACTATTAGTAGAATTAATTCAGGAATAAACCAACCAGTTTATCTCCTTCACTTAAAACCTACCCAATGCAACTTCAATCTAAGTCCTACTTAGACCTGAGTTCCTACTCACTCCCCCTCAATCACAGCAGTGATATCAACCTATTGATTAATTGAATTGTGAAGACACACTTCAATAAACTATCTTGATCTTGCTTTAAAGCTTTAATCAAGAGACAAACACTCGTGCTTCAAAGCTTTGAGTGATAAACTACCCTTACAAACAAATCCTAGTCCAAGGCACTTATCAATTGATAATTGCTTGGCTCACAAGAGATACTAGAATTACACAAAATACAACTGTTAACTCCCTAACAGTACAAAAAGCCGCAGCAGCATTATAAGGGTTGAATTCCTTTTATAGAAGCAGTCCTGAAACTTGAGTTTTGGACTTCCGTAAAGATAGCTAGGGTTCACTTAATTTAATCCTAAAAGCATGGTTTGTTTAACAACCAATTTAGGTTTAACTAAGATTAACCTAGCAGCCACGTGAGCATGCATTCTTGTAACAGAAAAACATAATATAGCAGCTCAACAAACTTCCTGAAAAGTCTCGGGAAAAGATTCTGCAGCAGAATGTCTCGAATGTCATAACATCTGTTATGACATCGGATATTTTCAATTTCCACCTGACTTTATCTTCCGCCTGAGTCCTTTAAACATCCTTGTCAAGTAGGATTTATCTTCAATCTCTGAATGTCATGACACTTATCAAGACATGTCATAACCTATTTTTACCAAAAAGTAATGCCAACCTAAAACACTAACAATAACAAACAAACAGACTCGTAAAATATCTGAACTTAAAAACCAGTTCAATCAGTTTCACATGTCAAGACATCTACTGCGACATCTGCAATTTTGGTAAATTTCATGGCATTTTTCTGAGCAGAATGTTTTATCAAAATTATTGTCAATCAACAGAACCAACAAACTCCCCCTTTGGAAAATTTTGGCTAAAACATTACTTGGGTACAACCCATACAAAAATACATCATCATAATTAACATAGGTAGTTAAGCACATATAGCAAAGCAACACAGTAAAATCAGCATCACATATATGAGAGACACAGACATAAGCGAGATCCAGAAGCGAAAAAATTAGATGTTCTAACATCAGTTAGAACATTCCAAGATGCAACATTTTACTCCCCATGCACACAGCATCAGCTTTCACAGATGCACAATTGACAACATCTTGCTCCTCCTGCACAACGCAATCAACATTTGGAAGCACATATATGGAAACAAATCCCCCTCAACACAATCATCACAGCTTCATCTTCTCTCCTTTAATATCATGTTCACAGCCTCTCACACATTCACACTTAGCATCACATCTTAACATCAAATCTTAGCATCACATTCAGGCTTATGCGTATAACCTCATCCAGTTGCTTGCAGGCTTCTGTCAGTTCAACAATCAGATCATTTTTGTTTGTGGTCTTGGTTGTAGTTGATGCAGATGTTGAGACAATGTCTAGGACATGTTCTCCAGCTAGCAGTTTTTGATGAATTGTCAATGGTGTTCCTCTCTTGCATTCAACATCTAGGGTGGACAGGATTCTAGGGTGTTGTTGGAGTATTATGCCACATACCAAAGTGGGAAAGGCAATGTGCAACTTTGTGGCACAGGTATCAACATGCTTGATTGTCTGATAAAAATGTACGTACCATAATCAAATGGTATCTTCATGCCTACAACATAAATAAATCTCATCATCCCTACTCATCCCTACTCAAATGGTTGTGATGTTCTTGCATATCTGATTATTAGTTATCTCTAGCTCAGCTTCTTCACTCTCACCTCTTCCTAGATATTTGTTGATGATAGTAGGTGAGAACTCAACGCATTTTCCTCTAACATATACCTTCTAAAATTCTTTGCTTCTCGTGTCATCACAATCCTCAAGAATGTTAACTATGAACTCCTTAACTAGAATTTCATAACACTTTGGAAGCTTGGTCACATTTTTCATCAACCTAGCATTAGAGATTAGTTTGATGATTTCCTTGCATGCTAAGCCATCTTTTCCCAGTTCCCTTTCCAAGGCTAGTCTCCTCTAGTAGATGTACTTCCATCTTGGAGCAAACTTGATGGAATGGAAAGATATGTTATTTGTTGGAGCATCAGGTACATCATCAGTGGACTTCTGAATTATGGACTTCTTCACACGTGTGATGTCTGGGACATCATCCTCAAAATCATAGTCTGAGTCCGATTCATACCTGATTTTCCTCTATCTTGAGGATGGAACACCTTTGATCCATGCCTTTGGTGGTCTATACATAACCTTCTTCTTTGAAATCTTGGATGGAGTGTTTAAAATAACAGCCCCGCCTTTTCAAGTCTTTAACCTCTTTGCAATCCCATGGTTTACATTTATAATTAGATCATTTTCATACAGATTGTCTACATCTACAACTGCTTTAGCTGCATTTTCCTCAGTTCTTTTTGCGGTTGGATCAACCTTCTTGTTTGGAGAAGCTCTTTTCACAGATAATGTTCCAACATCAATAGTGACTTATTTAAGAACAATTTCTTTTTCAAGATTTCCTTTTGGGGTTTCTTCTTCTCTAATGGATGATTCAGGAGGCCCTTTTGGAGCAGCCTCAGCAGGCATTTGGGCAAGAGGGATGATAATCCCTTGAACAGGTATGCCCACACTCAGGGTCTTAGCAACTAATCTCCTTATGACCCTATCAACATCTACAACATCTTGATCACTTTGAACATCAATAGGTTCAGAGACATTACCTCGAATAGGAACGGTTGGTTCTCCTGGACATATTGTATGTCGAGTTCGAAGCTTTTTAGGTCTTGCGTCCGAGTATGGAATCATGGAGAGAGGAGCAATGTCTAGGGCTTCATCTGTTGAGATATTTTCGTTGATGTTTCTTGGTCCAGATTTAGTTTGTTTAGACATCTTGATGGTGGAGGACTGAAAGTTGATTTTGTGGAGGTTGGAGATGAAGATATTGTGGTTTTAGAGCTTGTATAGCGTGTAGGGGAAATTTGAAATGTTTGAACTTGGTGTGGGCTTTTTATATGTTGCGCGTCATTTTTCAACATAGTTAAGTGATATTTTAAAAATTCAAGCCCTTTAATGACGTTCTCAGACGCTTTTAATTGCTATAATTTCTTTAGCAAACAAACCCCTTTCTCTCTTCATGAAATGTCAAATACATTCCATCCTCTTGAATAACAGTTGACCAATTTTAATTACGTAAATTTCTGGTCCAAATCCATAGTTCTTCTTTCAGTAGACTGATCATTAACTCTTACAGGGTTATATGATATCAAGACATGATCATTAACTCTTACAGGGTTATATGATGTCAAGACATCTTGTGGAACATTTAGGTCAGTTGACTTAATATTTTTCTCCTCCTTACACTCAACTTGTTTGGATTCAACACGAGTGGGATAACTTGTGCTTTGGGAACCCATAGGTAGCAATTATCCTTGTTCCTCATTCCTCTCATAGTAACTTCACCTTTCTCATTTGTAATGATACATTTATTTCTTGTGAAGTTTACTTTGAAACCTTGATCACACAATTGACTTATGCTAATCAAGTTGAATGTTAACCCTTTGACAAGTAATATATCTTCAATGTTAGGAAGTTTGTGTTGTTTGTCTTGCCTACTCCCTTGATTTTACCCTTAATTCCATCTCCAAAGTTGACATAGCTAGTTGGATGATTTTGAATATTGACCAACAATTTTTTGTCTCCTGTCATATGTCTTGAGCATCCATTGTCAAAATACCACTCTTCTTCTGTTCTCACTATTGTTAACGTGTGAGCTAAGAAACATGATATGTTAGCTTTAGGGATCCATTGTTTCTTCTCAATTGGGATGGCATGAGTCACATTTGGTTGAGGTGTAGGGTTGGGGTACCCATACAACTTGAAACAAAAATGGATTTATGTGACCATGTCTTCCATAGTAATGACATTGTCGGCGCTGAGGTCTTCAATTCAGCTTCCTGTAGTTACTTCTTCTACGATGTTGAAACATTTGATTCAACATCTTTGGTTTTGCCAAGATCTCAATAGGTTTTGTAGAGGAATCCTTTGTATCAGTGTATCCTAGACCACTCATGTCTCCTGTTACCCTTCATGATTGAAGTATTTTGTCCAATGTTTCAGAACCACTTTTTAACATCTTGACAGATTTGGAAATTTTGTCAAGATCATATTTCAACGTGGTTACTTCACTTTCCAGCTTATAAATAGTCTGCAGTTTCTCCCTTTTTTTGTCTTGCAATTGAACTATAATCTTCTTCCGTTTCTCATTCTCGAGACATACTTCAGCACTTTCAATGCATAGTTCTTTGTAAGTAGCAGCTAGCTCTTCAAATGTTAACTCTTCATCACTTGAATCTCCATCAGAAATATAAGTACCAGTCAAAACTATTACATATTTGGTTGATTCCTCTTCCACTTCATTCTCGGAGTCTTCATCTGACCATGATACATTTAGCCCTTTGGTTTGTCTTTTAAGTAACGTAGGACATTCAACTTTAAAGTGACCAAAACCTCCACACCCATAACACCTTAGTTCTATGCCTTGAGTAGGTCATTCCTCAACTTCCGCTTTCTTCCCAGATTTATTTGTTCTACAAATGTCATATGGGATGTTCCAGACATTTGATTTTGAGCTTCCCTCCATCTTCTTCAATACTCTGTTAAATTGTCTTCCAAGATAGACTATGGTGTTTGATAGTTCTTCCTCAATATCCAGATCATATTTCTAGCCTGTTTCTTCAGTGTTGGACTTGAATGTTATGCTCTTAGGCTTCTTCTCAGGCCTCTCATTAATGCCTAACTCAATTGTTTGGAGAGATCCAATTAGTTTATCAACTTTCATGTTGATTTCTTGAGCTTCTTCAATGGCTGTCACTTTCATGTCAAATCTCTTAGGTAGAGATCTGAGCATCTTCCTTAACAGCTTTCTTCTCATTTCTTCTCACCCAAGGAACTGCATGCATTAGCTACCTCAAGAATGTTCATGTGAAATTCTTGAATGCTTTCTTCTTCTTTCTTCTTCTTTCATCCTTAGGTTCTCAAACTTAGTGGTGAGCAACTGCAACCTTGACATCTTAACTTTGGAAGTGCCTTAATGAGTAGTTCTAAGTATTTCCCAAGCATCCTTGGCCACTTCACATGTATTAATCAATCTAAAGATGTTTCAGTCAACTCCATTGATTATATCATTTAAAGCCTTTGAATTTGCAAGAGCTAGTTCGTCGTCATTCTTTGACCAGTTTTGTTCAGGCCTCAACTCACGAGTAGGTTGATTATCAGCTCCAGTAATGAGAGGATGTGTCCATAGGTCATAGTTAGAACCATAGGTCATAGTTAGAACCATCCAAAATGGGTGGCCTATTCATAAATATTTCTTCCTTGTCCATGTTACCAGAAAGTATCTTCCCTAGATCTCACCCAGAGACAGAGCAGGATGCCTACTCTGATACCAATTGAAATTCTGGTATCAGACATGAGATGCCGGAGGTGATGTCACAACACTGATATGTATCTTATGAACAATTAACAGTACAAAGTTTAAGTGCAGAAAACAATAAAAACACAGTGAATTGTTTACCAAGAAAAACACAGTATTAACTTCCCCAATAAAAACATAGTATTAATTTAGAGTTAAACTTCCCCGTTCACACTCCTCACTTAATCACTACCCAATTACCCTTCTACCTAAGAAACCTATCCTAGATATGAGAACCTCCACTCATTCCCTAAGTCACATGCGGTGACAATTAACAAAGAAAAATATTGAAGACACACTTCAAAGACACACAACCACTCTTGCTTCAAAGCCTATGGTGATTGACAAAGTACAACTCAACTAACGTCCTACTCAAGTATCAATTAATACTAGTGAGGATTACAATAAAAAACCAACAAATGAACAACCAACAATGTAAAATACTAAGTTCTAATTCTTCTGGAACGGCTAACACAGAAAATAGGTTTTGCAGCCTATTTATATAGTTACATCAGCTAGGGTTGTTACACCTTTTAGTCTTCAACGCTTCCTAATCTTTATCCATGAAAGAAAGATTAAAACTCTCTAATTATATTGCTGAAGATTGTTCTAAAGCTTCCTTAATCGAAGCATACAATAACAAACAAACTGACTCCTAAAATATCTGAACTTAAAAACCAGTTCAGTCAGTTTCACATGTCAGGGCATCTGTTGTTTCAGTAAACTTCTTGGCATTTTTCTGAGCAGAATGTTTTACCAAAATTGTTTCCAATTAACAGAACCAACACGGAGCACTTAAGTGAATTGTAGGAACACCGTAAGCTACGACGCACTTAAGTAGAATAAGGAATATATGGTAAGGTACCATGCGCTTGAGTGATAAGTGGTACATCATAAAGTATACTACTCGTATGCTTCATTGGGCTTTTAGCTTGCAGCCCATACTTGATGAGAATTTGGTCTTAAAAACCTAGCCGAATTTTCTCTCAGTCTCTCACTCAAAACTTTCATTCGTAAGCAACTAGCACTATGATCGATATTTTGTCTAAGAAGAGCCTTTTTAATCAAGCAAAAAAATCAATATTTTCCCTTTTTTTGTAACGTTACATTCATGTGTTACATACATTGTGTTAATTGGTCATTATTCATTAACATCACTAGGTTTTCTTTAAAAAAAATAAATATAACAAATAATAACAAAACAAAATGGAAGGAGAATAAAACCTCACCACGCATAGGGCATCAGTCCAACACAGCGATGCCGGAAATGAATTTCTATTGTCTTCTCAAGGGGACGTCGTTGTTTGTTGTGGTTCCAATAACCAACTCTGTCGAAACGAAATGGGGAGGACATCACTAAGCTCATATTTTTACACAGGTTCCGAATCTGGAACTTGTTTCCATTAAAACTCGCTCTAACATAGAGAAAACTAAAACACAAATCAAGATCTAAAACTTGACACAACATATATATAGTTATACATTCTGATTTTAGAGCCTAACTCCAACCTCTGGTTGTTCAGAGCACACAGATGCGGATGTGTAAACTTATTCATGAAATATCTAAGCATGGGGAGAGATGGATACAAGAGTTTACCTGTTTAAGACATGTATAGAGGAAATACTCTTCAGAAAACTCTACTCGCGTCCTATTGACGAAGATGATGAGATTGTCACAAGCTAGAGGATGTTCTTGCTCGAAATAAATGCAACCGGAGCTGGAGAAGGAGAAACGACCTCAATTTTATGGTAGATGTGATAAGATATAAGAAGAAGGTCAAGCTTCAAGATGAGGAAGAACTGAATCTTCAAATGTTAAAGATATTCCAGAGAGAGAGAGAGAGAGAGAGAGAGAGAGAGAGAGAGAGAGAGAGAGAGAGAGAGAGAGAGAGAGAGAGAGAGAGAGAGAGAGAGAGAGAGAGAGAGAGAGAGAGTTGTTACGCTGCGACTGATTTTCTGTTACGATCGTAATCGAATTGTAGCCCCCATTGCAACTGAATAGTGATGATGAAGCTACAGGGGTATTGACACATGTGGTTTTTGTTATGGATGGAAGTGAGGGTGAGTAAGAGAGATAGAGGGTGGTGAGAGAGAGAAGAAGATCAAGATGAAACAAGTGAGAGCCCGCATTTGTTACATGTTGTTTGTTACGTTTTCTCTTATGTTATCATTCAGAGAGCAAGAGTTTTAGCGTTTATTATGAGAAAGCATAGAAAGAAAGGAGTGGAGGCTAGCGACTTTGATGTGGTAGAGAGGGAAGAAAGAGTGGTGAAGTGAGCGTGTTTTATTTTTGATCAAGTTTCTCATCTGTCTTTGGTATATATCCTCCATGATGCATGCATACGTTCTTATTTATGGCCAAAATGATTAATCATGAAAATTGTAGTATCATGCGCGTCAATCTCGTTATAAAACGCTTCCTTCAGATTTTCGTACCGGCTCACCTCATGGTCATGTACTCACCTAGCTGCTTCAATAACATGAACTCGAATACTCCTCGAATCGATGTTCGTAGCATAATCTAAAACAGGCCCAAAGATAACAAATTGTAATTAATAAAATGTCGGCAATTTTGACAAATTTCCACCGACTCCAATTTCGCAACTTCGAGACTTCATAACTCGAAATACATGACTTTTCAAGACAAAATCCCAAGACCAAAGTTGGAGAGATAATTTCTCAGAACAACTTTTATGTTCCGCAATTCTTGAAATAATGCTCGAAACCATGTGCAAACCGGGCCCAAAGTCGGCCACTTGACCATTTGAAAATTCTCCATTTTTCACTAATTGTTGGAATATTGCGCGCATGATGAGTCCATACTTTTAAAGCTTCGTAACTTTTTCGACCCGTGGTTCGGATGACTTCGATTCATTCTACAAAGTCGTAGATTACCATGAAATGAACAACTTCGTAATTGAGTGTAAATCGAAATAACGCTTGTAAACGCGTGTAAAATGGTCTTAAAAATATCATTGAAACTACTGGTGAAATCATCGGATAGAATATCAATGAAGTCGCCATCGAACGTCTTTTATTCCACCAGAGGAAAGGAAAACATCGAGTAAACTTGAGAGGAAGAAATCATGGTCTTTCGACCAAGAGCTCAGATAAGGGAGTCAGTAAGGGAGTCAGTTACGCGAGTGGAAGGTGTTAGCACCCCACACGCTTGTAGTACTTTACGGTATCCACTTCTATTTTCTAACTAATGGGTGTGAGTATCTATTTACAACTTATGTCTAAGATAAAATGAATGAATGCAAAGTATTATGTACAAAAAGAAAGATTTTGTTTAGTGGCTTGCCACGGTTGCGAACCTTTAGTCCATACGTAACCCATTCGTGCAACTAAGGATCAAAGCACTACGTAGTTCTCCTCAAAAATTTTGGTGGGTTACAATATTTTTTATGAGAAATTCCACTTTGCATCCTTGCAATTAGGATTGTAATTCGTGCTTGGCGTTGTAGCTTATCGAAAGTCTCATGCTTGGCCGCTCGCACACTTAGCAACTCGCTTGGATTTGAAAACGAACACCCTTATCAAAAAGGTTTTCATTAAAAAAAAGGTTCGTAGACAAAATGATTTGGAGTTGGTGGATTGTTTTTACCTTGGTAAAAGGATTTGAGTTTATAAAGATGTTTTGAGATTTAATAAAGAGAATGTGTTAGTTTTATCATGCAAAAAGGGGAAGAAAAACATCTAATGGAAACTATCTAGCTTTATCCCTAATGTCATCATACAAAGGTGACCCTAAGTCAAGGATGGAGAAGGTAATCTCTACCTATGTTTGCATGCATGGATGATTATCCTAAAGTCTAAGCTCAAAAGTTATCCTAACCAAGAGGTCCTAGGGGAAACTATCCTAATATCCAACTTGTTTAAGAACATAGTGATACAAAGGAAGTAGGAAAGCAAGTGCTTTGACAAAAGCACACAAACAATTCAATACACAAACAAATGCTACAAGTGAAACATGGGGAGAGGAGGAAAGAAAGACCATAGCCAAGGGTGGTATGTCACCCGAGTCAACCAGGAGCTCTCTTTTAGTGTGAAATACCTTAACCAAGGAGGGTAAATCATCCGATTCAACCAAGAGGTTTACGCCTTGGTGTTGAATTACCAAGTGTGAAGATTATATGAATGTGAGTATTAACGCGTGACAACACGAACTCTAGACAAAGCGTGGATGGTCAGAATAGGGAACCCTTCCCACTAGATAAACTCGATAAAGGAAGCTTTCACGATTTGCGTGAGCTATGATGACACAAAATGAATTGTGTGAGGGTTGGTTACTAACCCTTTCCACATGCCTTTCTCATGAGGACTTAATGATGGTGTCGTAAAAGACTTACAACCATGAAACTCCGCCGCAAGCTCAAAAATAAACACACATGCAGAGTACCTACTCAAAAGTAGAGTTTTAAACAAATCATACTGTTGGCTGAAGATTTTGATGCAGATGATTTGAATAAGAATCACTGAGCTCGAAATGAAACAATGTCAGTATTCATTGGAACGAGGAAAATGTCATGATTTGGAATGAAAGAATCAGCTCTTCGAATAAGATATTGAAACATTGGAGCTTCGAGTAGCAATTATGATGATACATGTAGAAGGAGCTTCGAAATGGTAGTAGCGTGGTGTTAGGAAGCGAGTTCGAATCGAAAGGCAGTTCAAATATTTGAAATTCAAAATGTGAGCGGGATGAATGGAAGTTCGAATATACGCGCTGGAAAACGGTTCGGAGACGTGGAGGTTAGAGAAGCACAATATTCTGCATGTCCGAAACGTGGCAAGCTCTCATAAGTCAGACCGTTATGGCCAAAATAGTATAAATAGAAGTCTTAGTGTTAGGATTTCGTGTGTCATATCTATTGTACTAAAATTCAGTAACATTCAAAATACCACATGGATAGGGAAACGAATGCACGAATGATGTACGTATGATTGCACCACTTTTATCTTTCAATAATGTATCTTTATCTTTCCAGTCTACCTTTATCTTGCATAAATGTCATTTAAATCATTTATATTCAAAGTCATTTAATTTTTCATGCATCTAAACGCTTTTTCTTTCGTTTTGAAGTCTTTTACTTTCCAGAAAACTTCTACATACTTGCTTTTACATTCCTGTCTTTTACACTTCACGTTTTATTTTGAAAGTCTTCTACATTCAAGAAATCCTTTAAACGTTCTTGCATTTATATGCTTTCCTTAATTCGAAGTCTTTATATCTTACTTGTTCGAACTAGTTTTATACCATTTTACTTGATTTTGTTATTAACTTATTGGATATCATAATCGAAACGCACTTGAGATATATATATAAAACATTCAAAAGCAAGTCTTGAACATGAACCATCATTTTAAGTTTATGCAAACGACCAATAACCCCATAGGATCAATCTAGTTGATCCTGCAAGTTACCAAAGGGATTAAACAACAATCATAACGCTTGTTTGATAGTTTGGAGGACTAGCGGTTGTTTCACCAGAAATCACTGTGAACAAATTGGCACGCCCAGTGGGACAGAGATTGGTTGTTGCTAATTAAAAGTAACGTTTAAAAAACTTAATTATTGTTAAAAGGTTCTTTCTGAGTAAACAAAGTTCATTAGTATATGAACCTTAGGAGTGGTAGAATAACTAACAGTAACCAACCCTTACCCAGAAGAAATCGAAGTAATAGGATGTCAGATCCAAATAACCCACAAGGGAACAAAACGCCCACATGCAATGAGCACTAATGCATTGCTTCGACAGGACGCCCAGTAGCGATCCTTCGAACGCACAATTTGTTGCATCTTACACTAATAGTATGGCCACGAATGGAACAAGTGGCATGTCAACAAACAATTCGATCCTAGGTGGTACAGGGACCACTGGGTACCCTGGAGGATTCATCCCACCATCAGGGGCACAAACCCATTTCGCTACCCCACAACCAACTAGACCATTCAGTTTCGACAATACTAGACCCAGAAATTCCCAGTACGGAATGCCAACATCCTTCATGGCAGGTTTGCAAACTTCGACGTCGAATGCGTCACCACACTTAGGGTCAGGTTCTGGGGCTAATCAATTCATGAAAAATAACCAAGGGTCAGTAGGTTATGGTACGTTGCCCATTTTGACCACAGAAAATCAAATGGCTTTTAGGCAGTTAATGGATGATAGTAACCACAACATGATAGGAATATTAGCACAAACTATGCAAGAAATCTTTGCCCCGATAGTTCAAAACGTGACTGTGACAAACAGAGAGAACGCAGACAATATGAATCGAATAACAGATTTCTTTGCTCCACCTGAAAGGCGTAGGCAGAACTAGGCATTGGTTCGAGCAAACGCACCTATCATAGAACAGATTGCTGATGACCCACCTTATAGGCCAGCCAGAGAGGGAGTTAACTTGGGGGCAAGAGCACAAAGGGTAGATGTCCCAGTGATTCGAGAAGAACCACAAAGGGGATTGATAGAACCACCAGCAAGGGTCGAAAGGGTAGATGTCTCAGTGATTCGAGAAGAACCACAAAGGGGAATTATTGAACCAGGGGCAAGGGTTGACAGACTAGAAGTCCCAGCGTTTCGAGAATAACAACCTAGAGGGGTTGTCCTTGTAGGTCGAAACCAAGATGCTGATGCAGTAGTTCATAGAGTTCGAAATGACAATATCTTGGCGGAAAATAATCTAACCACCATGATAGAAAGGATCATGGCCCAAAACGGTATTAATACAGGGATTAGAAGGCCAAACTACGCTTCTCCCATAGCAGACTATGTAATCCATACCGATTTGCCTAGAGGGTACAAGATCCCTAAATTTACAAAGTTTGCCGGAGATACAAACAAGTCAACAGTCGAACACATAGCTAGGTACCTAACTGAGGCAGGAGACATAGCAAATAACGAGAACCTTAGGATTAAATATTTCCCAAGTTCCCTTACTAAGAATGCTTTCACATGGTTCACTACTTTGCCCCCTGGATCCATAGACACCTGGACCCTCTTAGAAAGGTTGTTCCATGAACAGTTCTATATGGGACAATCCAAGATAAGCCTAAAGGAATTAGCAAGTGTTAAAAGGAAGTTCACTGAACCTATAGATGAATACTTAAATAGGTTCAGGCTCTTGAAGTCTAGATGTTTCACAGTAGTCCCTGAGCATGAGTTAGTCGAAATGGCCGCTGGTGATCTGGACTATTCTATTCGAAAGAAATTAGATACTCAATACTTGAGAGATATGGCTCAGTTAGAAGATAGGGTTCGACAGGTCGAAAGGCTAAAGGCCGAGAAGGCCAGGGCTTCTAAGAGTAATAAGAAGGAAAGAGTCTCCTATGTCGAAACGGAGGAAGGTGAAGACTACCCCGAATTCGAGGAGATCGAAATAGATCTCGCTGAATTGAAACAGGCTCCACCTTACTCTTGTAAACTCCTGGTCCCTACCAAAGGGAAAGAAATTGTTGAAAATGAAAAAAATGACAAGTTTCCAAAGAAGGTGTATACTTTCGATATAACAAAGTGTGATGAAATTTTTGATTTACTAGTCAAAGATGGCCAATTAATTGTGCCACCAAATGTCAAAATGCCTCCTTTAGATCAAAGAAAGAAAAGAGGATTTTGTAAATATCATAGTTTCCTAGGCCACAAAACCTCACAATGTTTTCTTTTCAGGGACTTGATTCAAAATGCAATCAAAGAAGGCAGACTAAAGTTTGCTGATAAACCAAAAATGAAGGTGGATGAAGACCCTCTGGATATTGCAGACACCAACTACTCCGAGCCTTTGAGCATTGGAAACATCAATATGGTGGAAGCAGACCAAGGGGCCACTACTTTGAAAGAGGAAAGCACTGAGAGTGAAAGTTGGGTGTTGGTCGAAGTCAACAATGGAGTCACTAAAGACGTCCACGAACGACAGGAGCCTTCGGTCGAACCAACTCCAGTTATTGTTTCAGAAGGAATCCAGCCGAGGGTCGGAAAGCCGAAAGAAATTGACACAGCATCAAGGCACGAGGCTCAAACCGAAAAGGTTCAGATTACAAAACAAGCTTCCCCTCAAAAAGGGACATGGGATACCTTGGGTGAACCTAGTGGGAAGTTCGACTATCTGGTAAAATATTCTGCTCCAGAGAGTTCGGAAATCCGGATCGAAGACATCAAACCATCAGGATGGGGAGATGATGGTACAGAAGGGGAAGATAAAGATGGTAATGTTCCTCAGAAAGAGACCTGGGACACCTTAGGGGAGCCCAGTGGGAAATTTGATTATATGGTAAAATATTCTGCTCCAGAGAGTTCAAAGATTCGGATCGAAGACATCAAACCATCAGGATGGGGAGATAATGGTACGAAAGGACCAGATGTGGATGTCAATATGGTGGACATGGAGAGACCGCTCGAGATGCAGGAAATGGAAAGATATCTCAAAAAGAAAAATACAAAATGGAGGATGGTTATGGCGATACTAGTCTAAAACAATATCTCATCAGTGCCACAAGGACATCTTTGAAATGATGCTTTGTCCAAGATGCATCATATGCAACGAGAGGATTGCCATGGAGTTCGAACGAAAACAAAGGGCTCGAATCGAGTAAATGGCGCCAAGACAACCAATTGTTGGATGCTACCCTAGAGTCGGGAAAGTTTGTTGGAATTTTAGTATCACAAAGGGAAACCAAGTGCTTGATTTGCCCAAGATGTTCGATATGACCGAACATGGTGGAGCTTTCAAACGATTCCCTTCACCCCATGTTGGAATCACAAGGAAGTTGGTCAAATGAGTTTCGATGGTAGTCACGGTCAAAGCCCGATAGCCCATATCCAAAGGGTGCTCAAGGGTGACATTTAAAATCCCGAAGTGCCAACGATGATGGTCGCAAGTCAAAACCAACAAAGGGAAGGATAGATGGGAGGCCATGGCGAAATGCGTCATGCCATGGTATACCGGAGACAATTCAACACAAAGAGGGAGGAACCGGGGAAATTATAAAGGTAAGAATCCCATGTCAAGATCCTAATGGCGGCAAGAAAATCGAAGGTGAGGGAAGGCTTAGCGACAAAGGAGCGTTCGACCAAAAGAAGCGTCAAGCACCAATCAACCAACAACAAACAGACAACTCGAAGACAAACCTCCAGTTAGTAGGAGGCTTTTTTCTGGAAAAAAACTAGATGAATCAAAAGAGTATACTCCAAGCCCACAAGAAGACGAGGATATGCTTACAGATAACTTCGAATCAGAAGGAGAATCCTCCCTTAACCTAAACTGCAATGTGGTATCTGTATTACCATCCGAATTTGGCTAGGAAACCGAAATCGAAGAACAGGAAGAAGAAGACACCATTGATCTGATGAAACACAGACCAGTCTGTTATTATGTAATGGATAATGGCGCGGTCGAAGAGCAGAACGCATTCTTCGAACACCCAGATCCCACAATGAAGAATCATTTAAAGCCACTGTTCATTCGAGCAAAGGCTGGAGCCCACGGGGTGAACAAGGTCTTAGTAGATGGGGGCGCTGCAGTCAATCTGATGCCAAAATTCATGCTGAAAAAGTTAGGCATTCAAGACGGTGATGTTAAACCTCATAACATGGTTTTATCCAACTATGAAGGGAAGGTAGGACAAACGTTGGGGGTAGTGCAAGTGGAGTTAACTGTCGGATCAAGCTGCAGACCCACTATGTTCATGGTGATCGAAGCCAAAGCAAATTATAACTTGCTATTGGGAAGAGAATGGATTCATGGCGTAGGGGCAGTCCCTTCGTCGATGCACCAAAGGTTAGTCCTGTGGAGAGAGGATGGGATAGTAGAGAACATCGAAGCGGACCAGAGCTACTTCATGACAACAGTCAATCTAGTTAACAAGAGGAATTATGACAAGTATCTGGCCAGAATAGCTCCCTGTACCCCAAGTGACGAACTGAATGAAACAAGAGATGTACATTACTATATGACCCTTCGCCATGATGGCATGTATTGGGATAGGAAAATAATTAAGGGTGATGAAGGAGGCGAAGGCACTTCGCAAAGACGGCCACCAGGCTGGGAGTCCGATGACCCTGATCATGACTGAGTCCTCTTTCCTCGAAAGGATTTCGGCCTATATGGCTGAGAATGAATGGAAAGCGGCTTCAGAGGCTGCAATAGAGCATACAGTCGAAGTAAACGAACTCGAAGGGAATGGTCCGAAAGATTCACCCTGTGACGAGAACGAAATAGATCAAAGGCTTGATGCCATTTATGATACAGAACCCTTGGGCTTCGAGAAGGATCCAACAAACTCAAGTGCTAAGATGTTGGCACAGGACCCACTCGAAGAAGTGAATTTGGGGGATATCAACACAAAAAGAATCACCTACATAAGCGCGAAACTCAGCCCAAGCCTCAAACAAGAGGTGATCGAAGTCCTCAAACAGAACAAAGATTGCTTTGCATGGGACTATGACGAAATGCCTGGTTTAAAAAGAGAGTTAGTGGAGCATAGACTTCCAATTAAGGATGGCAAGAAGCCCATCAAGCAGACTCCCAGGAGGTTCGCGCCAGCAGTGCTCACGAAGATCAAAGTAGAGGTCGAAGGTTGCTACCGCAAATTCATCGTAACCACAAGGTATGTCGAATGGTTAGCAAATATAGTACGTTATTAAGAAAATGGTTCATTGAGAATATGCATAGACTTTAGGGATCTAAATACTGCAACCCCCAAAGATCAATACTCTATGCCTGTGGCGGAAATGTTAATAGATTCTGCTGCAGGATTCGAATACCTAAGTATGCTAGATGGATACTCTGGTTATAATCAAATTTTTATTGCTGAAGAAGATGTTGCTAAGACAGCATTTCGCTGCCCAGGAGCCTTAGGCACCTATGAATGGGTAGTGATGCCTTTTGGTTTAAAAACCGCTGGGGCAACTTATCAAAGAGCAATGAACTCCATATTTCATGATTTTATTGAGACGTTTATGCAGGTGTACATTGATGATATAGTCATCAAATCTATATCTGCAGAAAAGCATCTGCATCATTTGAGCCAATCATTCGAAAGGATGAGAAAACATGGCTTAAAAATGAATTCCCTTAAATGTGCATTTTTTGTGCAGGCGGGAGATTTCCTGGGCTTTGTGGTTCATAAAAAATGAATTGAAATTAACGAGAACAAGACCAAAGCCATCATGGAGACTAAAGCCCCACATCGAAAAAGGAGTTACGTCTCTACTAGGGAAGATTAATTTTCTCGGAAGATTCATTTCGAACCTAAGTGGGAAACACAAGCTTCTCTCCACTACTTGCTTAAAGCAAGGCCAAGCCTTCGAATGGAGCGAAGCACAGCAGAGGCCTTCGACAAGATTAAAAGATATCTATCTCAACCTCCTATCTTGTCTCCACCTTCATGGGAAAACCCATGAGATTGTATATATCGCGTCGAACTTACTATAGGTAGTATGTTAGTACAGAAGACAAGAATGGCATCGAAAGAGCCATATATTATTTAAGTAGGTGTTGAATAATGCGAAACTAGATATAGTAATATAGAAAAGTTGTGTCTTTGTTTATACTTTTCTTGTATGAAACTCAAGTATTATATAAAACCTGTTGATGTTTATGTTTCATCTCATTTCGATGTTATTAAACACATGCTTTCCAAGCCAATAATGCATAGCAGAATTGGTAAATGGGCATTGGCTTTGACAGAATATGCTTTGACTTTCATGCCTTTAAGAGCAGTGAAAGGCCAAGTAGTTTCTGATTTCATTGTGGACCATTCATTGGTCGAATATGGGTTATGTCGAAATGAACCTTGGAAGCTATACTTTGATGGTTCGACCCATAGAGAGGCCAGTGGTGTTGGAGTTCTCATAATTTCTCCTGAGGGAATTCCAACAAAATTCAAGTATAAGCTAGATGGCCCTCGTTGCTCGAACAACGAAGCTGAATACGAAGCGCTCATTGTTGGACTTGAAGCTTTGTTGGAATTGGGGGCAACTAGAGTCGAAATCAAGGGTGATTCAGAGTTAGTAGTCAAGCAGATAACTAAGGAATACAAATGCATAAAGGAAAATCTGATGATATATTTCGTCATAGTTAATAGGCTGCTCAAAAATTTCGAATACATGGACATTCAGCACGTACCAAGAATAGAAAATCAAGAAGCAAATGACCTAGCACAATTAGCTTGAGTTATAAAGTCTCGCTAAAAACTTAGAGGATTTGATTGAGATAAGAGGAAGAGTCATGGCTACCAGACTTACACCATCAGATCTAGAGAATATCAAAATAAGTTATGGTGATAAAGATAGGTTTGAAGTATTAGCCATAGACACTTTAACAGATATAGATTGGCGAAATCCATTAATAAGGTATTTAGAAAACCCAACATTGAATGTGGATAGAAAAATGAAATATAGAGCGTTGTCATATGTCCTTATGGGAAATGAATTGTTCAAGAAGACCCAAGAAGGTGTGTTACTAAAATGCTTGGGGGAAAGTGAGGCATATCTAGCACTATCAGAAGTCCACAATGGGGTATGTGGAGCACATCAAGCGGGTCATAAAATGAAGTGGTTACTATTTCGATATGGTATGTATTGGCCCAGTATGCTCAAAGATTGTATAGATTTTTCTAAAGGATGTGAAGAATGTCAGAAACATGTAGGGATTCAACATGCTCCTGCAAGTGAGTTGCATTCGATCATTAAGCCATGGACCTTTAGAGGATGGGCATTAGATTTAATAGGAGAAATCAATCCTGCTTCATCTAAAGGTCAGAAATATATCCTGGTAGGAATAGACTATTTCACTAAGTGGATCGAAGCAATACCATTGGTAGCTGTAGATCAAGAGACTATCATCGAATTCGTACAAAACAGTTATCTACAGGTTTGGGTTGCGAGAGCATAACCACACCAAGGATCGGTGTTTGGTAAAAGATGCAAGAATTTGCCCAAGAAATGGGGTTCAAGTTGCTAACGTCAACACCATATTATGCTCAGGCAAATGGTCAGGTCGAAGCAGCCAACAAAGTAATAATAGGTCTAATCAAAAAACATGTTGGTAAAAAACCAAGAAATTGGCATAAGACTTTAGATCAAATACTATGGGCCTGCAGAACATCCCCTAAAGAAGCTACTAATACTACACCTTTCCAATTAACATTTGGTCATGATGCAGTCTTACCAGTAGAAATTCATCTACAGTCAGTTCGAATTCAAAGGCAAAATGAAATCTCATCTTCTTTATATTGGGAAATGATGATGAATGAGTTGGTCGAGCTAGATGAAGTTAGATTTCATGCATTAGAAGTCCTGATGAGGCAAAAAGAGAGAGTGGCCAGAGCATATAACAAAAGGGTGAAAGGTAAAACATTCAGTATTAATGACTTGGTTTGGAAAGTTATATTGCCCATGGACAAGAAAAATAAAGCATTAGGTAAATGGTCACCTCATTAGGAAGGACCTTTTCGAATAGCGAAAACATTTTCAAACAATGCGTATGAAATCGAAGAGCTGGCAGATGACAAACGAATCCTAAAGGTTAATGGGAAGTATTTAAAGAAATATAAACCAAGCCTGCAGGAGCTTCGAATAGTAGCAACGTAAATCATAAACATATAACTCGAGGCCAAAATGGTGAAATTAGTTGCCAAAATGGCATTGTCAAGTGTTACAAACAAACATTCAATTAAGATACAAGATTGCTTTAAATAAACAAGTTTAGAAGTGGGCATTGTCCCTTAATCGATCAAAGATATTCTTAAAAGACTCAAGCTTGTGCTGAGTAGAGCGCTGGGCTCCTTCCAAGATGGCAACTTCGCCCTTCAGCTGTTCAGCCGCCTCAGTCTCTGCAAGTCCTTTATTTAGAAGCTCTTCGAATCGATTACCAAAAGTATTGGACTCATATGCAAGTTGTTGCTGCTGCTGGGCTTCCTTAATTTTATGCTGAAGTTCCTGGATCTGCCTCTCCCATTGAAGAATGGATTGAGCTCGAAGATCATAATCAACTTTAGTTTGCTTGATATGCATGGCATGATCTTCAACCTCCTTAGTGAGCTTCGAGGCATGTTCATAAGCGGCGTCCATTGCAGTTCGTTTTTCTTGGACTTCGTTGGCAGCAGATTCGTTTTGAAGAAAGCATCCAGTTACGTTATCGATCAGGGATTGAAGTTCAAACAAAATGGTGCTGACTTCTAGAGAACATGTGGCGAGGTTGACTTGATTGATAAGTCCCTTCATCACGAAGCAGGCTGTACTATCTTTTCTGAGTACTTCGAATAAATCCACATCAAGTATGGTTTTTCGAATCTTGTGAAGAAGTATGACTCTATCATCAGAAGGTACTGAATTAGAGGTCGAACCATCATTAGCTTTAGGGAGGGGAGTGTTTCTCTGAGCTAGTTTAGCCTTCATGTAACCAATAGGGTCAGTTCGTTTCAAGAGGGCTAACTCCTCTTCGGCTGTCTGGCATTTGGAAGACTCTGGAAGTTCCATACGCAATGGAGTGACATCCATCTCAACGTCCATTGGTTCATTAGTGGGAACATCATCGCCTTCATTATTCGCTTCTTCATCATCCTCTTCATCATCAATCAAGTCCACCACCTCGATGTTATCATTTTGATTACCACCAGCATCAGATACCGTCCCTTCGCTCGAACCTTCTTGAGCATCTTCTCCTTCTTCATCCTTAGACCCTTCCTCACTTGAATCTTCACTCTCTTGGGAGTTATGGGTTTTTTCTTCTTCAGTATGAATTGCCTTTTCGCTCTCTTGATGGGTTTTGGGAGGAGACTCCGGGTGAGAAGTCTCTGGAGGCACTCGTAGCATCTTCGTTGTTTCGTTGGTCTCCTCGAGAGGAGGCGAAGTGCCTTGATCATCGGCTGTTCGAAGTTCCAGCTTGAACGCCATATTGACGAACCTTTATTCTGCACTAGATTGCTTGAATCTCCATGAGGAGAAGAAAGGATCGGAGCAGTTGTTTGTGGGGGAGGAGTCGAAGTAGTTGGGATCAGAGTTGAATCATCCTACACGAAACAAAAAGATTAGAAACTTATAATTAAGGTACGAATAATCATTTTCAAAAAATTCGAAGTAAAATCACCTGTGGGTTATCTGCAGATATATTGCTGTCTATGTGTTCCAACATTACGTTGGAGGTCGAAGGTGGATTTTTGGATTTTTGCGAGGGAGCAACATCCCTGGAATCAAGTCCAGAGACGTTAGTGTCTTTTGGAATGTCTTTCTTATGCTTCTTTCTTGAAACCGATGGTGAACTTTCCCCAGCCTTGAGAGTCTTTCCAGTGGCACTGGGTTTTCTCTTCTTTGGAGTAGTTGGTGGGAGTTTGCTAGGCTGAAAAATGCGAACGTAAGTTAGATTTCAGTTATAGACTTGAACTTGTTTCGAAATGCCAAAATAAAACTGTTTACCTTTGAGGTTGGAACGGTTGTTGGGATTGGAGCAGGTGTTGGAGTCTGAGTAGTTGTTGGAATCGGAGCATTGGTGTTTGTTGTTGTTGTTGGTGCAGGAGTGATTGTTGGAGTTGCCTTGGGTACATTGTCATCAATTTCGTTAGTTGTTTGGGAACTACTTCCTTCCTTGGTCTTTGATGCAACAGTTTTTATTCTGATAGCTGAAAAGTGAAACACATAAGACAAAACGTTAAAATAAAGTAAATAAGACTTATTTGGGGTTTCCCAAGCATTCGCACCTGCGCCTTCATTCGAAAGAATCGACATGGCAGAAAGGTCATAGCGAAGATGCCCTGGAAATTATGGAGCCAATGTCGAGCCCATGTCACAGTCTCAGATGGCTTTAGTTTCCTTTGAGATTTGTACTTGAACATCTCTTTGCAAGTAAGCCACCAAGGGTATGGGGGAAACCAAGCCAGAGCCAGTTCTGAGGTAGGTAGTTTGGGAAACTTAGGTGGATGCATTTCGAGTGCCAACCTATACCTATCCTCAGGTGACAGTCCTGAAGGAAGTCTGAACTTAGAGACTTTTTCTGTAAATTTTTCCTTCAAGGTTTGGGACGCTCGATATACCGTGGACTCCAAGCGTGTAGGATCATAAGTTGTTTCGAAGTAAGTTTGAAAAGCTTTAATTTCTTGAGCGTGAGTGAACATACCTTTCTTTCTATGTACCTGCACATCGAATGCAGCAGTTAGTTTCTCTTCGATAGTAAGGGTGTCAAACATACAAGACTGGTAGAATCTACTCCACCAATCCAGAAAACCTTTGGATGAAAAATAAGTTGGTTCAAAAGAGATCAATTTAAATTGAGCAAAATCTTGGTATTGTTCTTGCTGAAGTTTGGCTTCTCTAGCCTTGAAAGTTCGACCAGAGGTAATGGAGTCGTGAGTCTGAAAGAGTGGTTCAGGAATCAGTTGGCATAAACCAAATTGTCTTGAGACAAAGTTGGGTTGGTAGGCGAATAGAAGGATTTGATTCTTGGTCGGAGTAATTCTTGAAGAAATTAGTCTTGGGAGCAGAAAGGCTTTCCAGATGTCTTGGATTTCTTTGGTCTTGGAAGCCTCCGAAAGGGATATGTTAAACCATGATGGTCCATAGGTCCTCGAAGCAAAAGGCGCCATAGTCTCTTCGAACTTATGCTTCTTGGAAAATAGCATGATGTATTGGGAAAAAAGAATCTGGAAATCAGCTTTGTCATCACTTGAGTCGCTTCTTAACCTCGTGCCCTCAATATTTCGATCCATCACTTCTGGGTTTTGCTCAATAATGGTGTCAGCAGTAGAAAGTGAAGATTCAAACATGGCATTAAGCCATAGCTGAAGCAACCAGAAAGGACCAGCTAACAAGATATTCTTAGGAGTATGGGATTTTAAGCTCGAAATAGCTGACCTCAAACTTTCATAAAGGTCAACTAGGAGGAGTTCACTTAAATTAATCCTCCTATTTTCATGTAAATCCCTTGCTAAAGGGATGAACCTGCTAGCCACTTGAAGCGATCTACTGCAAAAGACATATCTTGATAGCTAGAGGGTAAGGAAAGCAATGTGTTCAACATCAGAAACACTATCACCTTCAGTGTGATAATGACTGATAAACTTGGAGAAGCTAGCTAACTTGATATCGAAGTCAATTATGCTCGAGTGCTCCTCAGAATCAGGAATGTATGTTTCTCCTAGTGGTGATAATCCAGTGATAACAGCTATATCAAAGAACGTAGGTGTGATCATCCCTCCAGGAAGGTGAAAGGTATTGTAAGTACTATCCCAGAAATACAGGGATGCAAAAAGTAGAGGGTGGCTGTAGGTAAAGCCTGGTTTTGATAACTTGAGCAGATTGTAAATACCTAGTTCCTCTCACTGATGGGATTTCTTAACCTCTATTTTAGTAAACCAGTTCTGGTATGCTACATCAGCAGTAGGACAAGATCGAAATGGTTTGAAATTACTTTTAACATAGTCCAAAATGAAAGGATCCTTAGGGGGAATATCAAGGGTTCCTATGGTTTTAGAAGCAGAGGGTTCGTTCACATTATCAGTTTCTACTCTAGGGATTTCCATTTTGTTAAATAACGGTTTAAAATCATAGCAAAAGGGAATATGGTTCTAGTGTCCTTCAAAATCTCAAAAACTGTGAGAGGGCCAATTAGGGCAAACCTCTTTCCAGAGGCGTTAGTTGGGATTAATACCTGTGAAGAATACAGGAGTTCTTGTTCCTTTGGGATGCCTTGAGGAATGAGTACCGATTGGCCATGGTGAGTTTCAACCTTGCTTTCCAGGATCGTTCCAGTGTTCTTGGTCTTCTTCTTAGAAATCTTTTTCTGAGATGTTGTTGTTGAAGACATTGTTGGAAGCTGTTAAGGTTTTAGGGTTTTTCAGCAAAGAGAGAAGAAAAAAGGTTCAGAGTGTGGAAAAAGAGTAAAAAGACTGAGTCTGTTGGGTTTTATAGTAAGGAATTTGAAACAATCGTCAACTAAGGCCAAGTTACGTGGAGAACGTGGGTTGGACACGGAGTAAGGTGGCGTAAAGTAAGCATTGGAAATAAGCATGATTAAAGACAATCATTATCTTTAATAACCGCACCATACCGTGGCAACTGTTTGAAGCGGTTCGGAAACCCAAGAGCCGTCATGACTGACGTAATGGAGGTCATACACAATGTCATTATTGCTCAAGGTCACATCAAAATCTTGTGGATATATTTAAAATAAGCATTTCTCAGATAGGGATTCGAAATACATATTTTAAAGGGGCAATTTGTTGGCTGAAGATTTTGATGCAGATGATTTGAATAAGAATCACTGAGCTCGAAATGAAACAATGTCAGTATTCATTGGAACGAGGAAAATGTCATGATTTGGAATGAAAGAATCAGCTCTTCGAATAAGATATTGAAACATTGGAGCTTCGAGTAGCAATTACGATGATACATGTAGAAGGAGCTTCGAAATGGTAGTAGCGTGGTGTTAGGAAGCGAGTTCGAATCGAAAGGCAGTTCAGATATTTGAAATTCAAAATGTGAGCGGGATGAATGGAAGTTCGAATATACGCACTGGAAAACGGTTCGGAGACGTGGAGGTTAGAGAAGCACAATATTCTGCATGTCCGAAACGTGGCAAGCTCTCATAAGTCAGACCGTTATGGCCAAAATAGTATAAATAAAAGTCTTAGTGTTAGGATTTCGTGTGTCATATCTATTGTACTAAAATTCAGTAACATTCAAAATACCACATGGATAGGGAAACGAATGCACGAATGATGTACGTATGATTGCACCACTTTTATCTTTCAATAATGTATCTTTATCTTTCCAGTCTACCTTTATCTTGCATAAATGTCATTTAAATCATTTATATTCAAAGTCATTTAATTTTTCATGCATCTAAACGCTTTTTCTTTCATTTTGAAGTCTTTTACTTTCCAGAAAACTTCTACATACTTGCTTTTACATTCCTGTCTTTTACACTTCACGTTTTATTTTGAAAGTCTTTTACATTCAAGAAATCCTTTAAACGTTCTTGCATTTATATGCTTTCGTTAATTCGAAGTCTTTATATCTTACTTGTTCGAACTAGTTTTATACCATTTTACTTGATTTTGTTATTAACTTATTGGATATCATAATCGAAACGCACTTGAGATATATATATATATATATATATAAAACATTCAAAAGCAAGTCTTGAACATGAACCATCATTTTAAGTTTATGCAAACGACCAATAACCCCGTAGGATCAATCTAGTCGATCCTGCAAGTTACCAAAGGGATTAAACAACAATCATAACGCTTGTTTGATAGTTTGGAGGACTAGCGGTTGTTTCACCAGAAATCATTGTGAACACATACACAAATAGAATACAATATGTAGAATTGCCCGAAAACCGATAGAAAACCTGCAAGGGATAACCATCCAGACAATACAAGTAGACAAAAGGTGCACACAACGTGTATGCTAAAATCAAGATATGTAGCGGACATATCCAAATCAATCAGACACCTGCATAACGTATATTAAATAATGTACTACGGTGAACGAAATGTGTATCGACACATCCATATAACAAAACCTGCACGAAAATACATTAACAATTGTATAATGGCCAACGAAATGTGTGTCGACACATCCGCGGTGAAATACCTTCACCAAATTAATTATGCAAAAAGAATTCAGAGCAAAAGAATACAAGCTTGCGTGTCGAACACCAAAATTGGACCACAAATGGCAATCCAAATGAGTTTTCCATTCACATAATCATGCAATAATTACATGATTGGAAACTATCTCAATATACCTTGCATAATAAACAAACATGTTAACAATAACAAGGCAAAAGTGTGCACAAAAGCATGGAAAAAGTTTGGCAAAAGCAACAAAGAGCAGGAAAATTCACATTCTGCCTCAAGAGGAAGCCGGTTTCTGAAAAAGTGGTAACCAATTTCTTTCTCAAATTTAAAAGCATTTTGGCCAACATATGCACAAGAAATCGGTTTCTCAAAAGGCAGGAACCAGATTCTTCTCCGAAAATCTGAAATTTTGGCCAAAATATATAGAGGAAACTGGTTTCTCAGAAAGCAGGAACTGGTTTCTTCTTCGAAAATCTAAGACTTTGGCCAAAATCGAAGAGGAAACCGGTTTCTCCAAAAGTGGAAACCGGCTTCTGTTACGAAACAACAACTTTTTCAAAGTAATTTTGGCTTAGAGCTATTGTTTGAGCATTTAAGAAACCAACTAACCTACACCTATCAACACATGGTTTTGTACAAGAATCAAGGTTCAAACCTAAGGCTAATCACATGCAAATCAAGGTTTCATATCAACAATTCGATAAACATCGACAAGTAACCACTTGAATAAGCACTTTTCTTATGAAAACCAACTAATCAATAAATGCTTTTGATCATCCAATTTCGGATTTCAACATTATGATCACATCAAATAAAAATTCCACTACCTAATCCATAATCTCAATTCAATTCCCAAACGAAAACCTTGATTAATTTTCAATTCTATAAAAGTGCTTATGCAAGAATCAATTATGCAAAAGGACTTAAATCAAGGATTCTTACCGTCAAAACAAACAGGAGAACGAGAAGAAGAGATCGACGATGTCGAATCGAAGACCTGAGGGGAGATAATAAAATAAAATGATGTGCCTTGATGTTGTTGAATATTCTTGAGAAAACTTGATGAAAATGTTGAGTTTGATTCTTGAGAAATGAGAAAGAATAGAAAAGTGTGTTTGTGTTGAAATTTCATAAATGATGAATCCCCCCAAATTACGAGAGAAAAATTTGATTTATACTTGGAAATTTCCTTCAGTGAATTAGACTCAAAATTGGGCCCAAATTGGCTTTATCCGACCCAATTTCGTGAACAGTACCAGACCTCATGATCCGTGTGGAATTTGAAATCGGTTCCAACACGAAAAATGTCCGAAACAAAAAATTATGCGGCGTTAAATATATTGCAGCTCTATCAGACTAACGGTTAACGGGATATGAATTTTTAAAGTTTCAGCTCACATTAAGGGCATCTGACAAATGCATAATTTTAATGCACCGCTTGGGGGAAAACGTCTCAAGCGAGGATCTTCTGATCAAAATCTAAACTCGGGATACAAATGAAAATCAAAGCCAACGAAATTTAAAAGCTTTTGACACTTGTCCCATCGCAATTGGATAAAAGTTGAGTGAGATATGATTTTTTGAATAGCACCCGTCAGATGAAATGTTACTCGGTTTGGCTCAACTACACCTTCGAAGAATAGAATTCTGGTATCAAACTGTAAGAAATTAGCTCTCAGCCCGAGAACAAAAGTTGAAGAGGACGTCGAGACGAAATTTTGGGCACCGGAACCACTCAATTCTGATGTTCCAGTCAAAAGTTATGAATTTTTTAACGTCTCCGTGATCACGGTTCAGTCATAAAATCAGTTTATCGCACTTGGAAGATTAATTTTTTCGGAGGATTTCTTCACACAATTATCTTCCGACTTGAGAATAAAAAGTTTGATATAAAATTGAGATGGACTCGCCAGTCTAAATTCAGCCAAACATACCCAACAAGCTGAGAGTTATGAATTTCTGAGCGTCCGAAACACAAAAGAAGTTGAATTCCGCTTTATTAAGAAATGAATTATCGAAGTCCTTCCTTGATAAATTGGCTCTCAGTCTGAATAAATAAAATGGAGTACATAGTGAAATGGATCCAACATCTATAGAACCAACCCAAGATAACCTTCAGGCCTGAAGATCATAAATCAAGCACTCGAACCGAGAAATATCAATTTCTGGTTCAAAATAGTCCGAACTAGCCAAAATACACAGATTCTTCCGCAACTTGAGATACTCTTAACCTCATAATCATTAGATCAATGATATGCATTTACGTTCATGATAATGGATCTATAAGCCAAATAAGGTTGAAATGAAGAGGATAAATTTTGGGGTACAACAGTTGCCCCTATTCCATCATCCTTTAACCTAAAGCGAGATTAGCTTCTACCTTTCAAGCGATAAGGTAAAAGGTGATTGAATATAAATATGAACTCGAAAATTTACACTCTGAATTTGGGATAAAATATACACTGGGTATTTGAGATAGAACAAACCTTTGGTGTTAGACCAAAAGGTGGGATACAAGAGTTTCAACTCGACAAGACTAGTAAACACTATGCTTCACATATAGTGCCAGAACGCTACACTATGGAATAGGAACAAGTAGCGGATTTTACCTAAGAGATTTGGTATCAACCAACTCTGAACATGTTACGCCATGGAAGAACTAGGAACGCAACAGAAAAAAGACTAGTAACCACTAGGCTTTACAAAATACCAAAATGTTGTATTCAGAGGAAGGAAACAAGTAACAGACTTGTCCTACAAGGAATCGACATCAACCAGATTAGAACTTCACTGGGGAAGGAAACAAAGACCAGTAATGACTACATCTTGTAGAATACCAAAACATTGTACTCTGAGAAAGGAAACAAGTAGCGAACTTTCCCTTTAAAAGAATTGGCATCGACCCAATTCAGACTATGTTGGGGAAGGAGATAAGGAATAGTAATGACTAGACCCTTCAGAATGCCAGAACTCTGCATTCTGAGAAAAGGAACAAGTAGCGGACTTTCCCAACAAGGGATTGGAATCGACCCAACCCCAACTTCACTGGGAAAGAAGGAAAGACCAGTAACGACTAGACTTTGCAGAATACCAGGACGTTGTATTCTGAGGAGAGAAACAAGTAGCGAACTTGCTCTCAATAGGCATAGGTATCGACCCGACCTAAACACGTTGTGCCAAGGAAGAATTGGAAACACAACAGAAGGGAAGACCAATAACGACTAGGCTTTACAATTACATGGATAAGTCACTAGAGATTCTCAAATGATCAGGAATATCAAGCCATTTGGAAGGTATCATTCGGGATAACGATGGTTAAATTGGCTTATAGCTTTATGCATGTTTGAATTTTCGTACGTAAAATACAAAATACAATGTGATTATGCATGTTTGCTAAATAATAAAATGAGTAACCGGTAACCATGAGCCATATCAATATGGAGTTGTGAAAATATATTACAACACTTTGCTGGAGAGGAACAAGACATGTTGTCGGAGCACAAACGTCATGATTTGGCGGTCATTGGGGAATTCTCATAACTAACTTCTTGGGAATACATGTTTCCTGGAGGAACTGGAAACACTTGTCAAAAGTCTTCCATCTCACTTTCATTGAGGATATCGAGGACCAATATCATGACTCCCACTATGAACATGAAGCACGTTATGATTTGCATTAGCTAGAACGGGTTATTATCGAAGAGAACCTGTATCAACTAGGCAAGAATCGCCTTACTAGGGCTGGAGAAAGTTTGACGCTACTTGGGGACAAAGAAGAAATAACCATGAAAGATCTGGAGCAATTTCCTTTGATGTTAAAGCTTAAAATCTGAGAAAATTTCCTAATATTAGCCATACTAGGGAGAAGATGACTTTTCACAAAGCCTTAATTGGCTTTCCGCTTTGTTGAGGAAAATACAAATTCCTATCAAGAAATCTGCATCAACTAACTTATCAAGCAATGAATCTTCTGAATATCAACTTAATGGGGAATGGTTTCTCGACGGCACGGCTAACTTGCACTGGAAAATGCGCAACACCCATCCTGCAACCCGATCCTATCAAGGATACGAACTTCACTGGGGAAGCTTGTGCACAAACCGTTCTTTAAAGAGATTCACTGGGGAACTCTTGCTGACAATCATCTTTCCACTAGGGGAACTGATTCTCTGCCAACTGTTCATACACCAACTTCATCAAAGATAACGATTAGAGCCATCCACTAGGGATGCTTTGAGTATTTACCGGATACGCACTTCATGGGGAAGTACAATTCAGAGGGAGTGCGAACACACTTTCACTGGGGAGTCATAGATTGCCTTATCGATGACACACCAATAATCACTGAATTTAACCCTTTCGGAGGATATATACTCCATTTGGGGAATCTCCCTCAACATCGACTGGCTAGGGAAATATTGTTTTCTTTCCTATTAGTACGTCGGCTACGTGCGAACATACAAAAATTCCTGCAACAGATTATTAGTGGAATGCCTCAGGTGTAGCATGACAACCTTGTCTGCTAACCGGGTTACATAAGTTTTTAAAGCAAATTCGTATGTTTCTTATCATGGTAAAACCCCTAAATTTTTAAATGCAATTTTACCACAAAACTTTGAACGTCTTTTTCAATCAAAACAGTAAAGATAAAATAAATCATTTGACTGAAAAGACTTTTTCTTGATTGAAAATGGCCTGTAAATAGGAAGTTACATGAGGAGGCAATTCCTAGAATCGAGCAATTGCAAATGATAAAACAAGAGGAAACTTTTTTTCAATCCACCAGGACCCTTTTTTTCCTAAGTTTCCTTTGACAAGTCAACTTAGCGGGTATACACCTTTTTCACTCTAACACTCTTTCTTATTATCCCTAACTTTTGCCCGAACCTTTCTCGCTAGGCTCGCTTGGATGCCTTTTTTTCTTGATCCATTCAACTCAGAGTTTTTTTCATACGAAGTATTTTTTGACTACGTCTGCGTTCACGGGTAATGGAAAATCTTCTCCATCCATCGTTGTAAGCATCATGGCACCGCTAGAGAAAACCTTCTTTACTAAAAGTGGCCCTTCATAATTTGGAGTCCACTTTCCCCTAGGATCACGCTGAGGAAGACTTATCCTCTTTAGCACAAGGTCACCTGGCTTGTAGTATTAAGGGTGCACTCTCTTATCAAATTCTTTTCTCATCCTCTACTAGTAGATTTGACCATGACAAACAACCACTAATCTTTTCTCATCGATGAAGTTCAACTGATCAAGACGATTTTGAACTCATTCATCTTCATCAAGCTCTGTGTCTCTCATAATCCTTAACTAAGGAATCTAAATTTCAATAGGGAGCACTGCTTTCATGCCATAGAACAAAGAGAAAGCGGTTTCCCATTCGAAGTACGTGCAATAGTTCGATAACCGTGCAAAGAAAAAGGTAACATCTCATGTCAATCTCGGTACATCACAACCATCTTTTGCACGATCTTCTTTATGTTCTTGTTAGCTACTTCGACAGGGCAATTCATCTTCGGGCAATACAGAGAAGAATTACCATGTTTGATCTTGAAGGACTCACAAAGCTCCTTCATCATCTTGTTATTTAGATTCAACCCATTATCAATAATGATCCTATTGGGATCCCCATAACCACAAACGATATCGTGCTTGATAGATCTGGAAACCACCTTCTTGGTGACATTTGCATTTGATGCGGCTTCAACCCACTTGGAGAAATAGACTTTGGAAACCAGAATGAAACAATGATCGTTAGAAGAATTTGGCTCAATCCTTACAATCATATCAATACCCCACATAGCAAATGGCCAAGAAGAGGTCAAGACATTCATAGGCGATGGTGGCACATGCATCTTGTCAGCGTACACCTGACACTTGTAAGAAATTATTGCATGGTTAAAACAATCAACTTCCATAGTGGACCAGTAATTACCTTCCCGCAAATTCTTTTTAGCCATGTTGTCCACTAGAGTGAGTTCCAAATGAACCCTCGTGCATCTCTTCAATGATCTTTGTGGCCTCATTCTTATCAACACATATGAGTAACATCCCATCGTGATATCTTCTATACAATACACCATTGCTGAGGAAGAACTTTGATAAGAACCTTTTTAGAAACTTCTTATATGTCACATATGCTTCCTCAGGATACTCTTGAGTCTCAAGGTATCTCTTAATATCATAGAACCACTAATTACCATCCTTTTCCACATCAGCCTCAAAACAGAACGACGACTCATTTAATCTTTGGATTATGATCATAGGTGCTTCATTATCCCACTTGACTTTGAACATGGATGTCAGGGTAGCCAAGGCATCTAGAAGATCATTTTCTTCTCGCGAAATGTGATCTCATCAAAGTAAGGAACCAACTTCATAACATGTTCACGGTAAGGAATCAGATTTGGGTAATGAATCTTCCCATATCCATTGATCTGGCTTAAAACAAGGGTTGAATCCCCGTAAACTTTCAAATGCTTGATTTGGAAATAAATTGCAGCCTCAATAACATATATGCAAGCCTTATACTCAACCATTTTGTTTGTGCAATCAAAATAGATTCTAGTTGTGAAGGGAATATGGAATCTCTTTGGGGAAGTGATAACAACACCGACACTATTACCCAAAGCATTAGAGGCACCATCAAACACGAGTGTCCATCACAATCCTGGTTCGGGTCCTTCATCTGTGCCAAGAATATTATAATCCCTGATATATTAAATATCATCATCTGGAAATTCAAATTTCATTGGTTGATAATCATCCACAGGTTGATGAGAAAGATAGTCTGGAAATACACTTTCCTTGATAGCTTTATGAGTAGTGTATTGGATATCATATTCTGTCAAGATCATTTACCATCTGGCTATTTTTCCTGTCAGAGCTTATTTCTTAAATACATACTTGATAGGATCCATCTTGGATATCAAGTAAGTTATATGTGTCAACATTTATTGCCTTAGGCGCTTATCCTCCCATGCCAGTGCACAATAACTTTTCTCTAGCAAAAAAATATCTTGATTCACAGTCATTGAATTTCTTGCTCAGGTAATAAATTGCTTGCTCTTTCTTTCCTGTCTCGTCATGTTGACCGAGTAAGAAAACCATGGAGCCATCAAGTATTGTAAAATAAATGATCAACGACTTCCCCTCCACTAGAGACATTAGGAACAAAGGTTCCTACAAATACTCTTTTATTTTGTCGAAAGCGCTCTGGCAATCATCGTTCCACCAGACCAACTGATCTTTTCTCAACAACTTGAATATTGGTTCACACGTGGCTTTTATATGGGAGATAAATCTAAAGATGTAGTTCAACCTCCCTAGAAAACCATGAACTAATTTTTTATTCTTGGCTCAGGCATTTATTGTATTGCTTTGATCTTGGCATGATCAACGTCGATACCTCTTTTACTTACAACAAAGCCTAACAACTTTCCAGATCGCACCCCGAATGTGCATTTGTTAAGATTCAACCTTAATCTGAACTTTCACAATCTATCAAACAACTTTTGTAAATGCACTAGATGCTCTTCTTCATCCTGAGGTTTTGCAATCATGTCATCGATATACGCTTCAATCTCCTTATGGATCATATCATGGAAAAGAGTCACCATTTAAGGTTGATAAGTTTCCCCAGCATTCTTCAACCCAAAAGGAATCACCTTATAACAGAAAGTTCCTTATGGCATAATGAAAGTCGGTTTCTCCATGTCCTCCAATTCCATCTTGATCTGGTTATAACCGAAGAAACAATCCATAAATGAGAACACTTTGGAATGATCAGTATTTTAAACCAACACATCAATGTGAGGAAGCGTAAAATCATCTTTTGGGCTTGCTCTGTTTAAGTCCTTGTAATCAACACACATTCTAACTTTTCCGTCCTTACAGGCACGATATAAGCAATCCATGGGGGATACGAAATCACATTCAAAAATCCTGCATCAAGCTGTTTCTGGACTTCCTCCTTAATCTTCTTAGACATCTCAGGGTGAGTTCTTCGAAGTTTTTCTTTTATTGGGGGACAATCTTCTTTTAGAGGAAACTTATGCCCAACTATATTGGTGTCCAACCCGAGCATGTCTTTATAAGACCATGAAAAGATATCTAAAAACTCTTGGAGCTAATCAATCAATCTTTGCTTTACATTATCTTCCAAAGAAGCCCCTTTCTTGACCTCTCTGATCACATCTGTAGTTCCTAAATTCACCTTCTCAATCGCCTCTTGATGCGCCTGAATGACCCTCTCTTCCTGTCTTAATAACCTTGCTAACTCCTCGGGGAGTTCACAATCTTCCTCACCTTCTTCTTCGGCTTGGTTGATCGGATTATCAAAGTCATAAAAGTGATAGTATAGTTATTATCGAAGAGATCCATTGGAATGGTGGGATTAAATCTGCATGAATGACTTTATGCTTATTTTATACATTTGATGATAAAAGAAAAATGAAAGCATTGCCATTTTTGCGTTAAAATTGTGTTATAAAAATAGAAAGATAGGGAACAAACTTTTTGAATGAAAAAGACGCATTTTATTCAATGATAAACTTTGCAAATGAAATCATGGAGGCCCTACAAATGATTCTCGGTGCCTTTGGAAAAGCACATGAATTATTGCATGATTAAAGAAACAAAAGAAAATTACTCTTCAACAATTATGACCGGAATAACATCCTCAGAAGTCCAATTGTCGCAGTCACCCATAACATTCACTTTCCTAGTTTTGGTGACACCAGCACTTGCAAATCTGATGGGGGTAGATAAGTTCGGAGCTTTAAGCATCTGTCTTCACATAATAGGATCGAAACCCAACCCAAACTTATTGAACTTCAGAGTAACCTCCACCACACTGCCCCAGCCTTCAGGGCGACCAGCCTCAACTATGACCCAAGCATATTTTAGCGAAGCCATAGACGATTTAGGTTTTTCTTTCTTTTTTTCCTCAGGTAGAGGAGTCTTGATCATGTGTATAGTTTCAAAACCTTGGAACAAAGTTTCATGGACTTCACCATCTATCTCCACGTATCGAAATAACGTGAGAAGACTCACCACATACCATTCCTCTACACACACAATGATAGTCTTACCGTTATCTGGATACTTGAGCTTCTGATGTAAGGTCGAGGTCACTTCCTCAGCTTTGTGAATCCACGGGCGACCAAGAAAACAATAATAAGCAGGTTGAATATCCATCACAAAGAATATGGTTGTGAAAAACTATGGTCCGATCTTAACTGGAAGATCCACCTCTCCAAATACTGAACGCCTCGATCCATCGAAGGCTTTTACCACCAAGTCACACGGGCGCAACTCGAGACCCGCATAATCAATATTCCTTAAAGCAGTCTTCGGGATTACATTCAAAGACAAATCGTTATCTACCAGAACACGGGATAGAGTGGTGCCCCTGCACTCCATGGAGATATGCAAGGCTCTGTTATGGTTTCTACCTTTTGGAGGAAGATCGAAATCAATAAAGCCCAGACCATTACTGGAAGTGATACTTGCACACACATTCTCAAACTGGTCAACTGAGATTTCCTGAGGAACAAAAGTGGTAATCAACAATTTCATGATGGCATTATTATGCGCCTCCGAGTCATGCAACAAAGATAGAATAGAGATCTTTGCAGGGGTCTCACCAAGCTGGTCGATGACACGATAATCATTTTTTTGATAAACTTCATGATATCCTCCACATCCTTGTTGTTATACCCCAAAATTTTCCCTACTATTTTTCAAGTCAATACACATCTTTATACTCAAGAATTCCTCAAGGGTTGACCAGATGAACCCTCTCCTAAGTAATCAACCCACAACTAGGGTTTTGATTCTATCAAGTCAAAAATGGTTTCTATTGCCTCAAGTGAGCATAATTCCACTTCATATGTCTCAAGGCATCACCATGTCAAGTTTTAAGCCTCATAGCTCAAGATTGCTCAGATGGTTGAAAATCAGTTGTATTGGACAAAAAGTCAATTATGGTTAACATACAGTCAAACTTCATCATTTCTGGTCAACATAAATATTTTAAGGTCACATTCATCATTTGATCAAGGTTTGATCATGATTCATCAAGAAAATTCAAAGAATTGGTCAAAAGTCACAGTTTCTAAATTAGGGTTTTTAGTAAAATGTCAACAGAACTTTGACCAGGCATAACTTTCACACACTTCATCAGAAATTTTCGACCCAAAGCTCATTTTGAAGGGAATTCAATTCTCTAAAACTTTGTGTCTCACAAGCTTTGCCCAAAAATGCTTCTTTTGAGAGATATGAGCCAAGACATTATAGGTCCTCATAAAAGTCAACAAAAAGTCATTTTTTCCAAATAGGTGTTCGTGAGCATGGAAGCTTCAATGAAGATGAAACAAAAAGTAGCATTTAGAGGACATCTTAAGCTTTTTAAAAATTCCAATAACACTCTCAAATGATAAAAATTGAGCAAGATAGGGTTTGTGCAAGTTTGGAAATTTTGAAGAAGTACATGAAGAAAATATTGATCAATTTTGAATTTTTTCCAAATGGGCCTATGTTTTCATGATTCAAGCTTGTTTATAACATTATCCATGACCTCTAAGCCCAGCCACACGCCATATTGCTTTTTTATTTTTTTATTTTTGAATTAATTCATTAAAATTCAATTTTAATTAAAAATAAAATATAAAACAAGAGTCATGCGTGCAAGGCCTTGGATTTAAGAGTTTTGAGGACCAAGAAAGCCCATGGTAGCTGGCCAAAACGCAAAAGAGCTGATTGATAGAAGATTGGCCAATTTTTGGAAATATTGCATTTGATTTTCAATCAAATATCTTTCAATGAATGCAATATATTTTCTCCCAAGGTTTTGACCTAATTCACTTCTTATAAGTATCAGATTAAGACCACAAGCAAGGGACACGAGTTGCTGCCTCTTACAAACCATAGAAAGTTGTCCAAAATTTCAATTTTCTAGGGAAAACTCGAAATCATATTTCCAACAGTTCTCAAACAAAACCAAGCATCCATTTATCATCCTGAAGTTGCCAACAATCGATTCAAGCCCTTAACACAAGCCAAATTGTGCCCAGAACGTGCCAACCAAGTTGCACCGGTTTGGTAAAATTCTTGAAACTCAAACCTTCCATTTATGCAATATAAACAATTCTGATTCATATACTCATGTTCATATTGACATTTATGAATATTTAGAACCGTTGTGCATGATTTTTGACGTAGGAATCGAATTTCACCATTGTTAGGGAGCGAAGGTTCTGATCCTTCGTATCTCCATGTACAGGAAGTTTCAATCGAAACTAAGGCCACCATTGAACTCACAGGGGTCGATTTAGGGGGGTAGGCTAAATCTCTTGCTTCGATTTTTCGTATTTCGCAGGTTTGGTGGTTGCAGCAACCAGAGAAGACGATCGTAGTTTGACTCCAGCGTCTCTGACTTTAGTTGAGTTAGCGGTGGCAGGCGTGGCACAAAACAATTGGTGTCCTGGGGCCCAGCGCGCGTTTGGTTTCACAAATCATATTTCTAGAAATTATTTTTACATATATATATATATTTCTTGAGTTGGTTATATTAATGGATGTATCACCACCCTAGTGAAAAACCATGCGCGGGCTAAGTCTCTTCCTTTCTCAAGGCGTGGGTTCGATCCCTGCCTTTTGTAATTTTTCATAATTTTTTCTGATTTTCACAAGGTTGCATATACATACAATTGGAGGCGTGTTATTTACAACACATGCAGATGGCGCAGTGGTTTGATTTTTGACCAATGACCTTAAGGTTTTGGGTTCAAACCTTGGCAAGGCCAAATAATTTTTTTAGCACTTGTTTTCTAATTCTTTTTAATTTTCTTTCTTATTTTAATTCTTTTCCAAAAAAAATTTAAATACAATAAAAACCCTAAAAAAATTTATTTTAGATTTAGGTTTAAAAAATGTTTAATTAATTTTAGACACAAAAATATTTTATTTTTCTCTTCACTTTTAATTATTTTCATAATTAAATACTAATTAATTTAGAATTAGGTTTTTCTAATCAAAATCGATTTCAAAAAATACCAGAAATATGTTTTCCTTTTAATTAGGGTTTAGAACACTTATGTCTCCATTCAAATACTTTTTCTCTTATTTATTCATGCTTTGTTCTAATTTAAATTCTAGAAAACAATGTATAGGTCGCATGGGTATTTTTGTAATAACGTAGATTTAATTTCTCGCACTTTACTTTTCGCACTTCTAATAATATAACTGCCCCAAAGCCTTGTAATAGCGTAGGGTTTACTTTCCGCACCTCTTATAAACTGTCTATAAACTACTTAGATGTATGCTAATAGGATTACATGGCAAGACTAATCAATCAATCGTAGATAACCCTAATCTCAAGATAAATATCTGAACTGAATCACTATTTCACACTTGCACCGCATAGGGTATCCTCTCTTGTTGCCTTTGGATAAAAATCGTCATGTCCCTCGAACGTAGGGGTACCGTTAACAAAGTCCCTCAATTAAATCATCACAAAGATCATAGTCCCTTGATGACCCTCGATGTTTCCTACGAATATATGATCTCGACCCTCGGTTTTTGCCTACGAATAAGTGACGAACGTCCCTTCAAATTGCTAAGGTAACCTTACAATGTTGCCTTCAATGACCATACAATGAACCTACACCTATCCCTTCACATCCAACAGATAGGGTTACCTCTCAACTAATGATATTGATAAGACTGCCCTAAAGGAGTAGGAAAATAATAAGAACGACCTTCTGAGTAGGTAATAAGACTTTTAATTGCTTGCTCCAATCAAAAAATACTTTTCGCACCTCACACTCTTTTCAAAAACTTTTCAAACAAACACTTTGTATACATTCCAAAGAGAATCACTACAAAGCTTTACATTTTCAAAGAAACATTTCCAAACACTTCGTATACATTCTTGAGGGATAATACAAGAATCATTACAAAGTCAAAGCTAAATCCTTTTCAAAATACTTTTCAAAACACACACAGAAAGCAAGTTTTCAAAAACTGAGCTAAGAAATTAAGAGCCCGTAGATAACTACGGATGGAAAGGGTGCTAATACCTTCCCTTTCATAATTACCTCCAGTACTCAGAATCTAACAAAGGTATTTCCTATTCTTTTCACCTTTCCTTTATTGGATAAAAGAAAAGTCGGTGGCAACTCTTGCTATCCGCAATATTTGCGATAAAGCGCAACACAAACAAGTCAGTTCTTCCACCGTATTACAGAACTAGCGACTCTACTGGGGATAACACCCAAAGAAAGGTTACCTTAGGGCTACATATCACTTTTTATCGCTTTCTGTTTTCTTTGTATGCTTTACTTTTAAGGGTTGCTTGAGTATTATATTTGTGGGGGTCCTACACCCAGATCCAGGTTTCCTTAGGTAAGTAGCAATAGATCATCACGACTGTCTGGCGTAGACCAAAAGGTTAAAATAATGGTGTAACACGGTGGGAGAACTGACTTTGGATTGTTTTGCGTTTGATCGCAAATGTTGTGGATAGCAAGAGTCACCACTGACTTTTCTTTTATCCAATTAAGGGAAGGTGAAAAGAACAGAAAAAGACCTTCATTAGATTTTGAGTAAGGGAGAAGGTTATGAAAAGGGAAGGTATTAGCACCCTTTCCATTCGTAGTTATCTACGGGCTCTTAGTTGCTTTAGCTCACTTTAAAAATTTGCTTTCTGTGTGTGTGTTTGAAATATTTTTGAAAAAAAACCATTTCTCGTTGACTTCGTAATGATTCACGCTGGAATGTATACGAAGTATTCGGAAATGTTTCGTTTTTAGAAAAGGAACTTTGTAATGATTCACGCTAGAATGTATACAAAGTTTTCTGAAAATGTTTTGAAAGTGTGAGGTGTGAAAAGCGTTTTGATAGAGCAAGCAACTAAAAGTCTATTACCTACTCAGAATGGTTGTTTCCGTGTTTTTTACTTTCCTTTAGAATAGCGCTATCCATACTATTAGTTGGTAGGTAACCCTATTCGTTGGATGTAAAGGGACATTTGAAAGGGACATCGGATGGTCATAGAAGGCAACATGTAGGAGTATCCTAGCACATTCGAAGGGACGATCATCACTTTTCGTAGGAAACAATCGAGGGACGAGATCATGTATTCGTAGGCAACATCGACGGACTATGATCTTTGATTCGAAGGGACTATGATGATATGTTTCGTAGGCAACCGTGCTAGGATACCTCTACGTTTGAGAGACTTGACCATTTATTCGAAAGGCAACGAGAGAGAATACCCTAGGGGGTGCATGTGTGAAGAGAGTGTGTTGAATTCAGATAGTTTATCTTGAGATTTAGAAGTGATCTACGTTTGTTTTTATCTTGGCATACACGCCTAGTTACTAGCAGTTTATATGGGTGCAGAAAGTAAATTGCGGAAAGTAAAGTGCGGAAAGTAAATCCTACACTAGCTTAAGGTTGGAGTTGTTGAATCATCAAGAATCATCCAATCACTAGAGGTAAGTGGTTTGATTTCTTCATCTCATATAGTTAGGGTTTTGGTTGATATATTTTGGGATTTAGGAAAATTGATAGTTGTTTCATGAGTTTTGGTTGGGTGATAGTTGAAATAATTTAGAAAGATTGAGTTAGGAGTATGGATTGTGGGTGTTTTATTTGATTGCTTGAAGTAACTAGAAGTCATAATAAGAAAACAATAAGTTGTGAAGAAAAGAAAAAGAACCAGAAAACCTTACCTGTAGCCGAACCGTCGATGAAGATTGATTGGAGAATAAAACATGGGGGAGGCGCCCACCTCAAGCTGAGGGGCGTCCGTCCCCCTCCCTGAGGCCCCCGCCTCCATCTAATAGCAAGAATACGGGACGTGCGTCCCTCATAGCAAGGAAAGAAGCAGATTTTGCTGTCTTATGGTTTTTCTATTTTGTAAACTCTGTTTTCTGTTTTTCTGCAGAATAAGTTTCCTGCATAATTCTTGCTATTTAGTTATTGTTTCTCTCCATTTTTCCAATTCCATATACTACTAGTTAGTATTAATAAAATATAATTAGGACATAAGTTAGCCGACTAAATTTAGAACCCGATTATGTTTCGATTTTCTGATTTCGGTAATTTCAGCAACGGAGCAAGTTGCTCCGAATTCAACGAAAATTGACGTGCTAGCTAAGTTCGACGTGTAGAACGTAGTGGTGAGGTTAGTTTTTCGAAATTATGAGTTTTTACGAAACGACCCGAAATAGGCTTAATTACGGTTAAATTGAATCGGATTGCGTTTTAGTCAATTTAAGACACGTATGGAAAATCTGATTGCGATCTTGACGATTATGATTAACGTTGGTTATTAGGAATGGCTTTCGCGACGACTATAGGTATTTGACTATTTTTCCGTATTTGGAATTTAGTAAATGAATTGATAATGATGTGGTGTGATTAAACATGATGTTTGCGACGGTGTATTTATTAACGAATACTTGATGATATGCGATGCGTTGATATGTTTATCTTGATGTGGATGAATATGGCGACGTGGACTTTATTGAACTCACAGCGATGATGATGTTTTGTTATGTTGTTTTTATTGTCGAGTCACATACATTGCATTGGCGACGAATGCATTTATGCCAAGCGACGAGGGCTTTTATGCCAAGCGACGATGGGCTTTATGCCAAGTGTTCCTAATTATGGACAAAGCGACGGGTACCACATACATAACATAGTCGTGTCTCATGGAGTCGGTTATGTTTATGTTTGAGTTGTTTGGCGTTGGGTTTTAATTGATGGATGATGTTGAATTGCGATGATATATGATGCTTTGTTTGGTGATGATCTTTGTGGTGAACATGAAATGAATAGGACTTGATAATTTCATGATAACTATGCGATGAATATAAATGATGAGTTTTGCGATGATTTAACTTTGATGAAATGCTTAATGCAAATATGACGTGATGATGTTTGTGACGATGGGCTTTTATGCCAAAACCGACGATGGGCTTTAGCTAATTTGTGATGATTTTATTTATGTTGCTTATGTTATTAGCATTGTTTGATGTTGTTGTTTGATGTTGTTGTTTATGATTGTCGTGTTGATTACTGATGTATTGACTTGTGATGATTTCGTGGTGATGAACATTTATGTGTTGTTGTGATGATTTATGTCGATGAGGTTATGGCGATAAAGTGTAGATTATACACATTAGAATGACGATTAGAGTGAGTGAGTTTTGGATATGTGTTGGAATTGCACTTATTAATCTATACCCTTTATAATTTCGAAACTATATATATATATATATATATATATATATATATATATATATGTTATCATGCCTTTAATTATATGTTTTGGAGTATCTCACCCTTTACTTGTTTCGTTACCTTTATATTGGTAACGTGCAGGTTATGAAGACGGAGATTATAGCTGCTATTAGTCGAGTCGGTGTCGCTCTGATACGTAGCACTCGGGGGGAATATTTATGTTGTCTTGTTGATTGTACTTTTGTTGTTTTTCCTTTTGTAAATAAGAATCATACCTTATGAAAACATGAATTGTTAAGGAAGTTTAATTAAGAAGATGTTTTAATTTTTATGAATCAATTTATGATTTCCGACGATGCTATGTATCCGAGATTTATACTTTAAAGCAAACTGTTTAAAGTGATTTGATTTTGAAGGTGTGATGCCTCAGTATTGAATTTATGAAATTTTAAATTACTCTGATTTTTGCATATAAAACCTTGGGTAATATTGGGGTGTTACAGCATGCAGCGTGCTTTTGCTAAGAGATGGCATAGGAAGACATCATATTTTCACTTTCCAATTGGGGAGTTGACGATCACCCTCGACGATGTTGCCTGCTTGCTCCGACTACTTATCAGAGGTAGGTTACTCAACCATTCCAAGATAATCAGAGCTGAGACAATTGATTTGATGGTTGAGCATCTGAGAGCTGATCCATACAGAGATTTTAAGGACACGACTCCACAAATAGGGCACATGTGAAATTCTCCTATCTAAAGGAGTTATATGAGGAGCACCTCCGTCTAGCAGCTCTTGCAAAAAGAACTGCACGGGCAGCTGGGGAGCCTGTTGTGGAGGCACGTCCATCTTTGTGGACACGAGTGGCCGCTACACCGACATGACCTACCTGAGATATTTTACGGACCTTTCTACAGTTCAAGTCTAGAATTGGGGTGTCGCTGTTCTTACCTACCTCTACCAGAAGCTGAATGAAGCTTCCAGGTGGAGGGCTAGGGCGCTTACCGGCTCGGGAAAACTTCTCACGATACGTTTTTAATTTAACAATAAATTTTAATTAGTTTTAATTGATTTTTACTTGCACATTATATTTTTGTTGATGCAAAGCTAGATTTTGTCGTGCTTTCACTGCATCCATGGTTACTCTGTGGATCCCGACTATGAGGACTTCATGCCTAGGGATGCCAGGTTTAGTCACAATAGGGGCAACGATAATGTGGTTCCTTATCGGGTGTTCCTTGATCACACCAACCACGACGATATCAATTGGACCCTATTTGAGGACTATAGGGAGGTTGTCCCCTTCGATACCATTTTGTTATACTCCGAGTGGCTAGCTTGTGGGGCTAACATGATGGTCTAGTATCTGTCTGAGCGGTGTATGCGCTAGTTTGGCTATGTGCAGACCATACCCCGATATCCTTTCCGGGATGCTCCCGACACCATCACACGAAGGTCTCTAGATGATGTCTTCCAGGATTAGGAGAATCGTGTTGTGCCAAATGAGTTTCGGTTGTTGCGGGCATCCCGTATACGGCACTCTGTGGAGGGGTATGAGACATGGTTCTTTACAGTGTCGCACCCTTACATGACAACGGAGGCTGAAGGACGTCCGTCGAGGCCAGCACATGAGGAGCTCTTAGAAAACGAGCAGGCCAAGGATGATCATGCCATTGATCTACTGTCCATCTGTCAGAGTATCCGCCAGATTGACAAGAGGCGTTGAATGATGGGATTATCGATGGGGATGACCTGATGCGGTTGTCGTGGTGGAGAGGATGGTCGTTGAGGCAGAGTGTGAAACGCGTTACCACAGGCAGAAGAGGGCGCGGGGGTCAGGATTAGGCATATCCAGCAGCCTTTTTTGTTTTTTTAGTTGATTTTGTATGATCGCATTTTCTTCAGAACAATTTATGTAATATGGTATTTCTGACATTTTTTCTCTTTAATATTTATAACATATTATTCTTTATATGGTTTGCGTATATAGATCTTGCGTATATTAATATTTTATGTTTTTCTCTTTAATTGAATTTCTGAAAACAGAAACATAATCCGAGTAAATGTGTAAAAACATAGTAGTTTTAAACACGGTTTTACACATTCAGGAAAGGTTTCGTAAGTTAACTTATGAATTCACCTTGTAGGGTGAATTCGTAAGTTAACTTATGAAACATTTCCTGAATGTGTAAAACCATTTTAAAAATAATAAAACGTACAAAAGTAAGGTTAATTCATAAGTTAACTTACGAATTCATCTAAAAAATTTAATTCGCAAATTAAGCTAAAAAAACTATTTTTTATTTTTCAGAAGTGTTGGAGAAACAAAGTAAGTAAGTAAGTAGGGAAAGAAATTCCCATAAATTTTCTATACAACGAACAACCGAAACTCTTATGTCCCTAACTTTCTACAAAAGTACAAAAATAAAAGACAAAGGATGATACGGCTTCTTCACATCCTTCCCTAAAACGACTCTCTTTACTGCCATACTTTCCTAACAAAGAGTGAAAATATTTTTCACGTACCAAATTACAATGCTCATTATTATGGTAGTTGTCTTTGAGCACACTTTCCATAATGACCCTTTACATCCATGTTTGCACTGCACACTACACTGTATCTTTTACAGTTTACAAACATCTTCTGAAAGCCGTGGTTTGAGTTCAAGAGAAAGAAAAAGTAGAGGCATATTGATGTCAAAATAATTCCAAACAGTTTCCCCCAAAACACTGTAAATATTAAGCTTATAACCACCAAACACATAACACAGAACTCAAACTTCTTCTGCTTCTCTAACAGTGTCCTTCCACTGGTACTTTCTTTCTCATGATTTCCTTTGGTAGACATGCTCTCTGATTGTAATATTACTTTTGGGCTTGAAAGACATGAACTGTTTGAAGATAAAGTAGAGGTTTTGGTTTCTTTCTTAAACGTTGAATAATTATTCTTCGACCCACCAAAACAATCAAGGCCATAACGATATTTATGAAGAGCTCTTGTATTCTGAAAGACAAAGAGATTAAAAGTTAACAATCAATAACAGGCATAGCAACCACAACCACACCACAGTATTATTATTATTATTTTTTTGTATGTCATCACAAATGGGGTATTAAACTAAAAGACTTACCAGTATGGTTTCCAACACCGCAGCTTTGATGACTTTTAAAACCGTGCGTTTTTTAGGATGCTTCTGAGGTATGTTCTCTGAGCAGTGAGCCTTAACTTTGGATTCGAGCAAGGCATCTATATCAACAACAGGGCGAAAACAGTGAAATAATTTGATCTTTGAAAAGCTCTTCATCCTGACGGTACAGGCTGAATAACTCAAGATATTTCTGTGTGTATAACAGCATATATATATATATATATATATATATATATATATATATATATATATATATATATATATATATATATATATATATATATATATATATATATATATATATATATATATATATATATATAAAATTAGTGAAATCAGCTGATTCAGTCTTTACAAAATATAACAAATATTTATATTTTTTAAGAATATATATTATAAATTCACAAATACATAATTTAAATCCAAATTTTGAATAAAGATATAACACATAATAAAATAATACAAAATTATAACGTCTAATTAATTGCAAACAAAGTGTAGTTACAAAATAATCTCATTAAATAGTTTATAACAAAATAACTTCAATGTGTACTAAATTTAGTTTAAAAGAGGAAAAATTATTTAAATATTAAGATCTTCTTCTTCAATATTAAAATCATTTGAAGTAAAATCAACTGCATCTGAAACTGCTTTTCTGATATAATTACTTTTTTTTATTTTTTTTATTTTTTTATTTCATTTGTTATTTCATCTCATTTATTTTTTATTTTAAATAATCAAAATGACATTATTTCAATTTAAAAATAAAAAGTAAAAAATAAAAAATGCATTTAAACAATCGGTCTTTCCGGTTTATTCCAGTTTTTACCGGTTCACAATGATTCAATGACATGAGCGGTCTAATAATTGAATCAGGTCAAATATTTGGCCGGTTCAACTAGTCCGATCAGTCGGTCCAATCCGATTTTTAAAATACTGTTTGTCTGTCTAGATGTTTTTGCCCAAAGTTCAAGAAAATTTATTTGAATTTATGATTAAGTTGAATTGGACTGGACATAATTTAGTAATCCGATTTGGTCATGTGACCGTACAAGATTTTTTCCAGTTGAAGAAGTCTTGCATGGTCACAAGACTAAATTTATAGTATTTAGACACATACATAAAATTGATAATTGTTTTATAACAATAATAATTTATTTTTTCTTGATATTTTTTGTTATATGTGTGTCTAAGCACTATATATTTTATCTTGTGACCATACAAGATTTACTCTATTTAGTATGTGTGGTCGATTTACTCTATTTAGAAGGGTCTGGTGGTTGAAAGGAAATTAGATTAGATAAATAATAAACACTACTATTGATGAGATTTGGTTTCCTTCCCATAATGTTAAAAAACATAAACATTACTATAAATAATAAATTTCATGACGGAAGTTTCACGTCATCTAGAAATACAGCAAGGTATTAAACATAGGTGTGTTATGCTTTATATATTTTTTATTATAAAAATAATATTTTACCTCAGTTTTAATATATCCGACAAGTAAAACTAATATGTGAAGCAATCGGGAAAATCATCGAGTGAATAATGAAGTCGTCATCGAACGTGTTTTATCCCTCGGAGAGAAATGTGAACATCTAGTAAACCTGAAAGGGTGAAATCACAGTCTTACGACCAGTAGATCTGATAAGAGAATTGATTAAGCAAGGAAAATGTGTTAGTATCCCTCACGTCCGTAGTACTCTACGGGATCTACTTTTGTTATCTATCAAAGGGTGTCGATTTTTATGTCTAAGTCTTAAAAACCTAAGAGAAAATGAATTAATGCAAGGTGTAAATACGTAGAAAAAAGGTTTTATTAGTCGTGTTTGTCACGGTTATAAATCTTTGTGCCTATATACCACCAACCGTGCAATGGGAATCAAAGCACTTCGTAGTTCACCTAAAAATAGTAGGTGCGGTACAATGTTTTTTTATGGATAATATGGTTTTGCATCCTTGCAATTAGGATTGCAACTCGTGCTTGGCGTTGCAGCTTGTAAATAGACTGATGCTCGGCCACTCCCACACTTAGAGTATCCAATTTTCTCGGATTTGTAACAATACATCCTTATTGAAAATGCTTTCAAAAGAAAAAGAGCCCGAAGGCGAAAAAGGTTTGCATTTATTAGTTATTTCTACCTAGAAAAAAAGGATTTGATATTTGAACTGTAATAAAGTCTGAACATAGAACTAGAGTAAGTGTCAGTCTAAACCGATTCACTTTATTCCCATAAGACTCAACTGCATACGATTCACACCTTCCATTATTTAGTGTTTTATGATTTGCAAAGAAAAGAAGATTTTTGTTTTAATATGCAAAAGAGAAAAGAAAACAACAAAGGGAAACTAACTATTTCTACCCCTATGTTGTCATACAACAATTGATCATAAGGTTAAGGATAAATGGAGTCTCTAACTAATTTAGCATGCATGAATAACAATCCTAATGTCTATCTCGAACACTATCCTGAGGTGAGTCGAGAAGTCTTAAGGGAATGCGCTCACACAAATGCGGCCACACTAAAAACAAAACTGAAACAAACATTGGATGCGAGCTAATAATAACAAACAAATAGATCTCAAAGGATTTTGATGTGGGAGTAAGTAACTCTTTCCACTTAATATGCTCGAGCACCACAAATCAAGGTAAGACTCGATAGCATTGAACGAATGTTCAAATGCGAGCTACCATCGCATATGCGAATGATAATGTGCGGGGGATTGATTGTGAATCCCTTATTCTTCGCTTTATTGACTCAAGGACAAGATGATTGGCCATATTTTGAGGCATCAACGTAGGACGTGAGCCAATGAATGACTTGGAATATAATGTGTGGGGGACGATTGCGAGCCCTACTGTGACACCCCAAATTAATTCGAATATTAAATGATTAGGAATTTAATTATTTATTTAATTAAAGGCTTAAGTATTAATATTTTCGGATTTAATTGGATTAATTAGAGAAAAGAAAAATTGGAGGTGTGAAGTGTAATTAGAGGTGTGAGGAGTAAATCACTCTACTCTTACTAATTACCACTTATTGTATTTTATTGGAATAAATAAAAGGAGTATTAAAAGGATTATAAAAAGGAATAAAAGAAGGAAAAAGAGAGAAAGTATCATTTTTGGAGAAAACTCACAGTACGTGAAATTGAGAAGAGGAAAGGAAGGAGGAAAAAGCCATTTCGTGTCGGAAGTCGAAGAACCCACAAGGTAAGGGGTGATTTCGATTAATTATTATGTATTATCGGTTTTGAATTCGACCGTATGGATCATAGCATGTTAGGAAATCTCAGTTTAGGAATTCTAGGTTTCCGTAGAATTGTCTCAATTGTGTCGGATTGAGTAGAATCTTTTGGTTTGTGTGTTATAGGGTTAATTGGAATGAATAAAACATGTTATATTGCATGTTAATGGTTTTGATTAAGTGATTTTCTGGTATTGGATTATATGTGTATGTTTTGGAAAGAATGAAAAATGATTTTGGGAAAACTGTTTGCTGTCAACTGTTTTTTGGCTCTGAAGGTCGTGGGAACCGGTTCCCCGGTGGGAGGAACCGGATTCCAGTGTGTAAAATTGTAAAACTGGGCATTTTTGAACTCAGGAACCGGGTTGTCCTTGGGGAGGAACCGGGTTCCACGTGTAATTTTTCCAAAGAAAATAAGATTTTCTCTGGGAACCGGTTTCCCTACCTGGAGGAACCGGGTTCCCATACATTTTTCCAGGGGGCATGTTTTCAGACTTCGCAGGAACCGGTTCTTGCATATGGAGGAACCGGGTTCCACTGTAAAAATTTTTGAAAAATACTAAACTTTGAAAATTCATAACTTTCAAACCGTAAGTCCGTTTTAGTCGCCGTTTTGGACGTTGTTTCTTAAATTTAATGCTATATTTTATAAAATAAAGAGATTTCCTATAACTTGAAATTATTTTGAAAATGTGTCGAAATTCCGATTTGAGCGGTTGTTATTCAATGCGTACTTGATACGTACAGTAGTGTGTCTGTGGCATTTAACTGTGTCAGGATTGTGTGAAGGGAAGGCATGTTTATGCTGTTGATTGTGGGCATGATTGTTGAGAACATCATGTTTTGGTTTTGAGTCTGTTTATGATAATTGGTGTGTTCATAGGTTGATTTTTATAAAATAAAGAAAATTATAATTAATGGGTTTTATTTTGAAAAGAGCTGTTTTCCAATTTGTGGACAATTAGAGTTATGAGAATGGTGGATGAATGAGTATAGGATTGTTCTGACTGGTTGAACGTGGAATGAAGCTTGTATGTCATCTTCCTACTGTTTATTCATGATTGTATTGATAGCATGTGTTTTGTTGGTGTTGTATATACCTGGTAGTTGTTGATCTTAGTTGTTGTTATTGTTGTTGTATATACCGGTGATAGTCTTACCAATTGAAGGGTAAGCGTTTGGCATCTTTATGCTTTGTGATGATTTACTTCATGATAGGTGATGATATCATGTTGTGGTTGATGATGGTTTATGATGTCTGATGTGGTCATAACCTGTGTTGAATGTTGCATGCTGGTGTTGTGCATGCATATGCATTTTTGGTGAAATTAATTCCCATTGTATGGAATTTGACTTGTATAGCCGCTAACGTACCCGTGGATAGTGGTGGTTAGGCTGGATTCGACTTCGGTGTGGCGAATCGATGATTGTTGTATCCGGTTGATGATGGATCGATGTGTGTGACTTGGTCACGTGTTGGCACATGCATTGTCCGATTTGTGTTTGCATGGGATTGTAACATGTTAGGATGTCTTCCAGTGTTACAATTATTTTATTGTTATTTGTTGTGCATAATGACTTGTATGGTTGTATCTGCGTGTTGAATCTGAATCTATGCTAAGATGGGTGAAATAATATGTTGTGATATATTGTTGATTGAGGAACTTATAATGCATGTTAATTATGAGAAATCTCACCCTTACTTTAATGATTTCAGATTAAGGTTAGCAGCTCAGGAGTTGGTGAGGATGGCTCTAGAGCTATGTTATTTAAGTCCGCATGTTAGTGTCATGCTCTGATAGGTTGTAACACTGGGGAACGTTTAGTTGAGAAATTATTCGTTATTCATTTGTTGGTTGGAATTACTTTAAGAATAATTAAGAATTGATTTATTATGTTTGATTTGATGGTATTATTTTCGCTGTGTAAGACATGGTCTGAATTTAATCGATTATTTTTTATAGTGACCCTCGGTGTAGCATGGCTACTGTGTTTTATTGGAAGTTTTATTTATTTCAACTTGTGACATCCCTTGATTTCCGTGTTAACTCTGATTGAATCCGACTTTAGTATTAATTTAATTAATATATTCGGGGTATTTTAGAAGGGGTGTTACACCTACCCCACTTGTTGACTTGATAACAAGCACAAAAGTAAATGGGGAAATAGGAATGGGAAGACCTTCTCTAAGGACTTAGCATAATGCCATTGACTTCTTTTAAACAAACAACAAATAATTGCTCCATTTCAGAGTGTTTTGCAATCACAAGTACAATTAGCAAACAAGTTTGAAATTCCCTCTAAAGGACTTTAAATAGTGACTTCCATAACATCCATCTCTATCTTACTTCTCATGGCAATGGAAAAGTAAATACGATGTGGCAATATAAACAAAATCGAAATACTACCAAAACAAATAGTAAATCGTAGCAAGCAATCAAAAACCAGAATAGCTCCAGAAAAAACTTCGATCAAGTTAGCTGCACAAGATACACATCCAGAAAAAATCACAAATAGTGTACATTTATCATAACATGAGAATCAATATGCAAACACGTTAGAAGCGTAATCAATCCACAAAAAAGTGACATAGCATGCAACATATCACATACGCAAGTGCATAAAAAGTCTGAATGAAATCGATCAGAAACGATACTGATAGCCACCAAACTTACCAACAAACTCAAGGAAGTCAAATCCGTGAATTAAATTACCTCGAAAGTGCTACTTACCATTCCCGGGAATCAACACCGTAAACACACAAATCGTGCACAATTTCAATCTGAAATCGAGAAAACTTGGCATAAATGTCGTCCAAATATCACAACTAAGTACCATGAGCATTAACCATCAAAGAAGTGCTCAAAAAATTAGAAAGGAAACGGTATAACTCAATCGCAAAAGTCCACAAACGTACAAATACGCATGAATAAGCATTAAAGAATTTTGAAACAAAATTGTAAGGTGTTTGTAATTTCCGGACAACAACATATATGAATCGTAATTAGATAGGAAATGAGTTTAAAAACTCATAAAAGGTTACAGGAATGTATACTGGTTCACATATCGTCGCATAGAAATTACAAATACTTTGTAATGCTCAAAACCACATTCAAATAATGATTTCAAATCACAAATAACATTAATCAAGAGTTAATGTGATTTCTGAATTTTTGAAACCTTTTATATCGAAAACTCGAATTCATCTGCAAATCGAATCGAAAATTACATTAACACATGATAACACAATCAAATCTCGACATGATTCCATAATAAAATTCTAGATCTAAAATTCGGTATTCAAAAATTATCATCAATTTACTGATTGAATTTTATATCTAAATTGATTATGTTCATGAATCAACCAATTCCACATCTCAACATCTTCAACAATTTAAGAACTCAAGTATTATTCAACAATTCAATTCAAATAAATTACAATCCAATATTCAATTCAATTTCATGTAATAAACTCAAATCAACACCATTCACAAAATCAATATGCACATAAGCAATTAATTAAAACGATGAGTTCAACAAATTAACGAAAATTTGCATAGGAGAAGATGAAAAGGTTGCTGGCTAGAAAACTCGATGTCAGAACAAGGAGGAGTGTCCAGAACTTGCGCGGATGAACGGATGGAGAGGAATGTGAAACTCGCGCGATCGGAGATGTAGGGGTAGGAAACAGTTGTGTCTGTTCGCGAAAGAGAAGAGTTAGTAGCGACCAAAGAGCTTCGCCAGTGAGGGGACTTTGGCCACGGTGGTTCGTTGGTGACTGGAGCTTGCATTTCGGAGTGGTGGTTAGGAGGGAGGAGATGAAGATTGTTGAAATTTTTTTTGAATCTTCAATGAGTTCTTGATAAACTTTGAAAGAAAAGTGATTTTGATTTGAGAAAGAATCGTAAGAATATTAGGTGAAGTTTGTGATAATGAGTCTTGTTGTGTTGAAAATTTGAATTGTGAAATATATAGTATTGGCTCCAAAGTCTGTTTGGATTGAGTTTTTGGCTTATTTCATGTGCAGTTGACATTGAACGTCCAAACTCATAATAATCGGTGTGAAATCCTGACACACAGTCAATAAAAAAAATCGTCCGCGAAGAAATTTAAGACACTGCACCGAAAGAACGAACACGATGAGAAACTCAACATTAAAATTCACAGTGTAGATTTTTCACCTAATCTTGCGTACGACGCGCGAACAAACCACAAGGTCATGCCTCTCAGTACAAAATCCACACTCAGGCCCTGAAGAAAAGTTGGAGATGAAGAAATCCAGGATCGTGGCCGAAAGAACCAACTCGATACGCAAAAAATCGAAGGAATTAAGATTTTTTGAACAACGAGAAAAATAATATCGGAAACCCCAAATTTAGCGTTGCGTCGGATTTTCGGCTTATTTTACCATTCAGTTTGGAAATAAATCCATGAACAAAGATCCTTCTATCAAAATCTAAAGTCGGGATGTAAAGCAAAGACGGAGCTAAAAAACTTTGTGAAATTATGCCTAAAGACTGTCGCGATAAAAATCTAAGGAGTTACCAATTTTAAAAAAGTGAGAAACGGTGGAACAGAAATCCGATTCAACACAATTATTTCTCTGGTAATCCATAATTTTGGGGAATTTCCTCAAAGGATTACCTCTCGACCCGAACATACGAAATGAAGATGACATAAAGACGGAATTTTTTCCTCAAGAACTACTCAAAAATGGTATTCCAGTCGGAAGATATGAATTTTTAAGTGTCCGCATCATTACAGTTCAGCCACAAAATTCAGTATACTGCTCTCAAAAGATTAATTTTTTTGGAGACCTTCTTCACAAAATTAGCTGTCGACCGGAAAACGAGAGATAAGGGAAATATCAAGACATACCCAATGGTCAAATAATCAACCAAAAGTACCAAACCAAGTGAAAGTTATGAATTTCTGAACGCCCAAGAAGCAGATAACTAACAAATAAAACGAATAATGTTTTAGGGAGATTGCATTATTCAGAGACTTTCCTCGAAAAATTGGATTTTTGTCCGAACATATGAAATGAATAAAATAAGACAGTTCCAATGCCTAAAGAACCACTTAAAAACAGTATTTAGTTGAAAGTTGTGAATTTATTAGTTTAAACCAGCAAAATCGTTGTCTCTAATCCGAACAGACTTAAATCAACTAAAACGCTTGGTTTTCTATGGCATTCAAAACCTGTTGAAACACATGAGAACTTTCCATGATGATGACTTGGTTGAACATTGATTGAGACACTTGGGAAGCACACGGAATGCATTCACATTAAGGGTGTTCAAATCCAAACGAATCCAAATAAAAAACCGAAAACCAATCCAAAAAACCGAAAACCGAAAAACAGAATCGAAATTTGGATGTGTTTGGATGTTATTTATTGAAAACCGATCGGTTCGGATCAGATTTCGAATTAATTTTTCAAAATCGATCCAAACCGAACCGCATATATATATTTTTATACTTATTTACTTTTTATTAGTATGTTATGTTACGTAAATTTATTATTAGATGATAATAATTTGTTTAATAATATCTATTAGTTTGATATAATCTATTTATTTTTATTATTTCAACCATAATCGATCACTCTCATTTTGTAATATTAAATTTTAATATACTATATGTTATATATTATATCAAATCTATGATTTATTAGTAGTTTTATAATATTAATAAAAATATAATGTATACTTTGGATATCCAAAAACCAATCCAAATTAAACCGCACAAAATTGGATCGGATTGGATTTTTTTAATATATCATCCAAAACCGTATCGAACCGCAACTAAATTTATCTTTCGATCGGATGAGTTTTTGTCTTAAAATCGATCCAAACCGAACCGCGAACACCCCTAATTTACATCTCGAAGAAATGGAGTTTCTACTTTAATCGCTGTCTAAAAGAAAAATTACCCTTCTGGTAATCTTTCACAAAGGAACGAATTTGATCCCAAGGTTAATGCACAAATTACATGTACCTAATGATTAAATGTATGTCAATTAGTTCTAAAAAAAGAAGAGGGTGAAGTTTGGGGTACAACAATATGGACACACTTTAAGTCCAAACTTTTGCAATTTATGTTTTATTTTGATTATAATTGTAAATTAAAACAACTAACCCTTCAGTTTTTCGATATAATAGGGGGATCAACTAAAAATATTTCACTATAAAAGCTAAAAGATTTTACCCTAATTCTTGCTTATTTGCAGTCGTCCCAAATTCACAATCATCATTATTTGGGATAGATTGCAAGACATGATAACCTTCAATGTTCTTATAGAACAAAATGTTTTTTCTACCCTTGCAATCTATCTCACATAATGGTGATGATGTTCTAGTTGTTGGTGTTGTTGTTGTTGTTGTACTTTTGCTCGTTAGATAGATTGCAAGTGTAGAAAATAATTTTTGATTCAAGGAGACAAGAAGGAAGCTCCCATAATGAGTTATCTTTTTAAAAGTTACGCAATGAAGGGAGCTTTACTAATTGGATGGTAGATATCAGCAAAGATATTTATTAAAAAGTGCAAAGATTTGTTTTAAATCATTTATTTTAATATTTTGTGTAAACAATGTAAATTTTAAAAAAAAAACTTTTCACCTCGGTTTTTCTTAAAAAACGAGGTGATAACTATAATCAAAATATTTAATACCTCGGTTTTATGATAACATTGAGGGGTAAAGTTATCATATTTTACTATAAATACCTTTGTTAAACAGATTTTAACCTAACTCTAGCGATAATCACTGTCCATTTCCATGAAAACTTTTTATCAAAAATCGCTTAAGAAAAAATCCTTGAGATGGATTGCAATTGCAAAAAACAAAATACGCTATCCGAATTTGGATAAGTTATGGAGTGCTTTTTGGATATGAAACATAAAGGTATTCACCAAATTTGGATTCCACCAAAGAACTGTTGTTGAAAACACTTTCTCCATTAAATTTGTCTACTTGTCGATAGATTTCAGGCATGCTACCAAATTCCTTCTCTAGAACATTCAGTCTTCATACCCAATATGAACCCTTATATTCATTTCTCTCCTTGATCCCCACCATAAGAATGATTCCCTCTTGGAACCGGAGTACACAAAATCACCATCATCACCATAGGTAACGCTTCACTAAATCCCCAGACAAAGGATATAGTTATTCACACTAAAAACATCACCATAGGAAACGAGGCCACATTATAAGTTAGAATATAAGTTCCACAACATGGTTGCATGATTCACAATATGCAACAACAACATAATCAAATATATGTTTTTACCTCATCTAGTCAAATGCATCCTCAACAACATCATCATACTCATTAACATAATATGTACATTAAAACATCATCACAGTATCATCATTAACATCACAACAACATCATTTCAATAACAATCAAGTTTTTTCATTTACAAAAAGACATCATAGAGCAAGATACAATTGCACACCTTACAACATCATTACACATCATTTACATTATTTCCAGAAACATGAAACTATTTTTAAATGAAAGTAGGTTGTCTAGTCTCTCTACAACTTCAAATCGGACATCAATCGAATACCCAGAACTAAAGTTATGGAATTTATAATATTTTGACACAGCAGTGTAACCGGTTACCTTATCCATGTAACCGGTTACCTTATCCATGTAACCAGTTACATCAGTTTCCGAGGTAACCGGTTACTTGATCCATGTAATCGATTACATCACCCAAAAAACCCAGAAACGCGTTTTAAAAGCATTGTAAGCGGTTATCTCATCAATGTAACTGGTTACATTGCTGATAAAAGCACTTTTCCGTAGCTTTTTCAAAATGAAAAATCACTTTAAGTCATTCCAAAACCCCATTTTTCTTACAAATCATTTAGCATATGTTGTAACAGGAAAAAATCACTTTTCAAAAGTTTTAGACCTCAAATGTTTTTCATCGAAAACACTCATAACTTAGTTCTAACTCTGACTCGCAACCACACACAACGACACAACATCTTCATTTAATATAACTCGTGTTATTGATCATGATTGAATTTATGATGTTCTCTTATAAAGTGTGACATCCTTATGTGGTGATTTCTGTTGTACCCTAATTTTTGACCTAAGATTCCACTTCATATGCATCATTTCATCTCTAATAAAATACAAAATAGCATGTATTTTCTCCTAGTGTCAAGCAACTTGAATCAAGAAAATCTCATCAGGCATAAGTCTTGACCAAATTAGGGTTTTGACTGAGTAAGTGGCTTATTCACTTTTGGCTCAGTGCATGACTTAATGGCTTTAAGCATGGTTCAAATAACTCAAATGAAACATATTGACCTAATTATATGGCTCGAGACATTTTTAAAGATGTCATGCATTGATAGTGGAAGAATAGGAATGACTGAAGAAAAGTCAAACTTGGACTTTTAGGTCAATTTTGAATTTCAAAAATCAAGAATCATCAAGGCATTCAAATTTTTCAACATCGATCATCTAGAATCAAGAAAATCATAAAAGTTAACAAAAGTCAAAGTGGAGGATTTTCCAACACTTCGAAAAATTTAGATGTTTTTGTGCTTAAAAAAACCTAACTTAATGAACATTTTTCACCAAAATAAAAGATTATTCAAAGAAAAATTTCAACATGAAAGTTGTGGAAAATGGAAAGTTCTACAAATTTTTCATTGGATGTTGATCTCCAAAAATGATTAAATCAATACATATGAGTCCATGAAAGTGTATTACGTTTTCCAACACTTAGACAAAATACCAAACAATTTTTTAACCTAAAAAGTGTCAAACTTTATGGCCAATTTTCACTATGATCCATTTTGATTCGAGAAAAAGTGTTCATCATGAAAGTTGTAGATATGGTTGCAAGCTTTCCAAAATGTCGAAAAGCATGAATTTATCTTACTTGAGTTGGAAGTTTCAAATATATGATGATGGATGATCAAAGATGGATTACAAGTCATTTTGAGATAGCTTAATGAACACATTTTCAAGCCATGCCATGTGATCTGATTTTTCAAGTCATAGTACCTCTAAATCTTTTCGAAATCAAAAGAGTACACAAACCATAACACCATAACTTTAAAAATTGATGTTCTCATTCCCTCCAACCTTCCCCTATAAATAGAGGTCCTCCCCGACTGCATAAGACACCAATTCACAGCTATCAAACACCCTCAACCTCTCTCAAATTCTAAAATTGCTCAAAAGCTCCATTGTTGAACCTCGAACTCCACTTCTTTGAATTTCACAATCCTTGCAAGTTCCTTGCAAATAATCATTCATACACCTCACATATTTAATATAGAACTCACTCAAACACCTGTTACACTTCTGTAACATCATCATCATCATCATCAAAATCCAAAAATCGTGGCTTGCAACTTGTTATGGTCAGGAAGTTCCAGCCACTTTCATCATAAAGTAAGGATTGGAATAGCTTCAGGGAGGTCCAAGGAAGTTCATTCAATCATCATTTTTCATTTGTAACAGCTAGAAGAAGCATTGGAATTTCTCCAATAGGTAAGAAATTTTGATATGTAATATCTATATTGATGCATCATTTATGTTTGATTTCAAAATCAAAGATGTAGATTTCATGCCCTAGAGCTAACCATGTAGTTAGTTTTCATTGATTTTGTATGTGGAGTGAGAATCGTGTTTATGAAGTTTAATTTTTTATGGGAACCAAGAAAAATTCGTGCTCATCTTTAATTTGTAGTTTTTGAAAATAATACAAATAAATTCCTTGTGAAATTTTAAGCAAGATTGATGTTTCCACTTTTTAAAATGGTTGAGAGTCGAAGGTGTTTTACAAATTTGATAATGGTGTTGTTTGATGTTGGCACGAGGAAGAAGATGAAGTTTCATCTTCAAATTTTTAGAAAATGTTTTATAATATATTTGGTGGTTGATGTTTAATGACCTAATGAAACAGCCACCCTAGTGGAAAGACATGTGTGCGTTAAGGCTTTGTAACTTCAATGGAGCGGGTTCGATAACTTTAAGCGACGACAAACTTAACATTAAAATTCACAGTGCATATTTTTTAACTTATCTTGGGTATGTCGCGCGAACAAACCACATGGTCATGCCTCTTGGTGCAATATCCGGACTCGGACCCTGAAGAAAAGTCGGAGATGATGAAATTCGTGACGCGTGGACGAAAGAACCGACTCGATATGATAAAAATTGAAGGAGTTATTATTTTTTGAATGACAAGAAAAATAATATCAAAAACCCCAATTTTAGCCTTGTGTTGGATTTTTAGCTTATTTTACCGTTCATTTTGGAAAGAAATCCATGAATGAAGTTCCTCCAATCAAAATCTAAAGTCGAGAGCTGAAGCAAAGTTGGAGCTAACAAACTTTATACCTAAATAACCGTCACAAAACGATAAAAATCGAAGGAGTTATGAATTTTACAATAATGAGAAACGGTGGAACATAAATCCGGTTTAGCACAACTAGTTTGTCTTGTATTCCATAATTCCAGGGACTTTTCTCAAAGAATCAGCTCTCGACCCGAACATACGAAATGAAGATGACATCAAGACGTAATTTTGGCCTCAAGAACTACTCAAAAATAGTATTCCAGTCGGAAGTTATGAATTTTTAAGTGCCCGCAAAATTACGATTCAGCCACAAAATTCAGTATACTGCTCTCTCATGAAAGATGATTAAATATCCTTTTCTCCTAAAATCAACCACAACAAACCTGAAATTCTGGTATAACAGACTCAGATGTCCTAAAAGGATGTCGAGACATCTGATCTGACATTAAACAAAAAAACAATGTATAATTAACAGTACCTGAAAAAACATAAAGAACATAGAGAATTGTTCACCCAGTTCGGTGCTACACACATACATCTGGAGGCTTTCAAGCCAGTGATGAAATCCACTATCAGCAGTATTAATTTAGAGCTAAACTACCCCATTTACAACTCCTCACTTAATCACTACCCAATGCAATTTCTACCTAAGAACCCCTTAGATATGAGAACCCCTCTCACTCCCCATCAATCACACGCAGTGATTATAACAACAATACAAACTTGAAGACACGCTTCAAACACACATGATCAGAAGATACACTTCTGTCACAAACTATGTAAGATTTAAAGAAATATGCTTTTAACTTAGAACACCTTGGAGTTGCTTCACAGCTTCCTCCAAGAATAATAACTCAACTCATTACTTCACAGCTTCTGAGTAAGAACAACTTTCCTCTAGCCTATGGGCTTTGAGGTAAACTTAGTGACCAACCCACAGACCGGGTGGTTCACACATGGCTAACCCTAATGATTACATCCTTCATAAAATTGGCTAGCTTCTTAAACTAGGTTACAAACTCCTTATTTATAACCTGTACCCAAATTAGACTTGGGCCTTCAAATAACAACATATCAGCTGTAACAAACTGCAGAAAACTTCTGCTACAAGCAAGGTCTTCAATCTTTGCTTTCCTAATTTTTCTCCTTAACTTCTGATTGAATCTTCTGGACCATCACATATGCCTTCAATAATACGCCAAATAAGATGCATAATATTCCATGAATATTCTGCATAACTTAAAAACAAAATTGTAACTAATTTATCATATCAGTAGGCGTGATGTTAGATGTCTGATGTCATGACATCTCCTTTGACATATTGTTCCAATTGTTGATTTAATTCAACACAACATGTTCAGGAATTCCAATTGGACTTCTTTTTATATATATTCAGTTTATACATCTTATTGTACATTTCATTTTTGCTGGTATTATTTGTTTTATTAAAATTAATGTCAATCCTTAAAAACAAGGAACTTACAAAATCTTTTTGTTATTTTTACCACTAACTATGAGGTTTTGATCCTTAATTGATATGTAAATGTAAGACTTTGTCTTTCAAAATAAAAATATAAATAAAATATATTTTCTTTCCCCATCTCCACACTCCTTTAGCAAGCAAACAAATGTTAACAAAAACAAATAATATAAAAGGTTCATGCAGAGTACTACAGATACATAGGGTGTTAATATCTTCCCTTTGTATAAACTGACCCCCGTACCTTTGATGTCTTCCTTATGCTTTACTTTCAGTCTTTACTTCTTGCATTGCATGTGTAGCGGCAAAAACTGTGAGTATAAGCCATTGAATTGACTTAACTCAAAAAAATAACAAAAGAGTCGCCGCCACGCTTTTATTTTATCCAAAGGACTAGGAAAACGAGAGAATAAAATCCTAACAAAAAAAGATCAGAGATCTGGGACCGGGGGTTAGTTATGCAAAGGGAAGGTGTTAGGCACCCAAAGAATCTACATTACTCCGCATGAACCTTTTTAAAAATTTGTATATGTATGCTAAAAAAGATTATATGTACAAAATGGATGGTGGGGGGAGAAAAGAAGTATTTTTTATAATTTTTGGTTTGATAGAACTTCCAATGAGTTCTAGGCCTACATACAAACAATGTGCAATGTTGAAATCAAAACCAAGTAGTTCGGCTAAAAAACTAAAGTTGTGTGTTGTTTGATTTTTAGAAAATGTTTGTTAGAAAAGCCATAAAGAGCTCAAAAAAGGTTTGAATGAGGTTAGGTGTTTTTTAGTCTTATGAAAAGAAAAGTCAAAGTATTATTAAATGAATTGGAAGTTTATTAAAAAAAGAAGTTTTAAAATTCATGGACCTAAGTCCAAGTTTTTTATGAAAATTGTTCGAGTTTTGAAAATGAGAATCCTTTGAAAAAGAGGGGAGATTTTGAAAATTAAAGAATGGGGAGGAGATGAAGAGGCTAACCTAAGTGCATAAAGTAAAAGGTAAGGATAAAGAAAGGTCTAACCGGGTTAGAAGACTAGTAGTTGATATCAAGAGCCAATACCATATTCCATCCTTTGAATTACCACATAAACAACAAATAACTAGACCCAAAAAACCAAGCTTCAGATAAATCAGTGCTTTTAGGTGAACTCTTGTCTTGAGAAAAACGGGCAGAGTAACAACTGTATTTGGAGGAAATCCACTCTTAGTCGAGTATAACGGAATAACCTGCATACAAAGCTAATAACCAGACAAGACAAAATAACACCAAGGGCACATAGATCTCCAAGCTGAGGTAAGGGTCTTAATCCTAAGTCCAAAGATCAAACTCCAAGCACAAGGATAGTAACCAAGTCCAATTAAAAGTTTTTTATGTTTAAGTTGAATTATTAAGTGTTTTGGAAAAGGAAAATAAAGCTCAGGTGAGCAAATTTAAAATAACAAGAAAATAAAATGCTCAAGTGAGCAAAGAAAAATGGCATTAAATATAAATGCTAAAATTAAAGGTGCATAATAAAGAGCATAAAAGTAAATACGGAAACTAAAGATCGAAAAATAAAAAGAAATTAAATAAGGTTAGCAAGATGATCATCTTGAAACTTGTCAAATATATCATCGAATTGTTAATTGTTAGTCGTCAGCAAGGTGACCATCTTGAAACTTACGCATGAAGACTTGTCAGAAGCTTGATAGAATCAACGCGACCACACGACAGGTTTCAATTGTTTTTTGTCAAGTATATCACCGGTTTTGGAATTATCACATCACTTGATCAAAGATGTTTGAGAATTTCAAATGGACAAAGTTAGTGGAAACTTTCCAGAAGCTTGATTAGAAATCAACGCTACCACGCGACAAGCGCCGCATATGTTGAGCCAAGATCAAAACTCAAATAATCTTTTGTGGCTTATGTTATAACATTAAAGTTCATGCCACCAATTGATCAGATGAATTTATTCGGTCTAACTTCGTCAAAATCAATCAACTTTCTTGGTGAATTTGGTCAAGAGACCTATCAACACCCAAATTACATTGATATTGAGGAAATTTATGACTCCAAAATAAATTCAAAAGTCAGCAAAATAAAAATAAAAATAAAAGGATTTAAAAGTAATTTTGAAATTAGGTTATTTAATTGGACTTTACTGATGAAATACATAAATAGTATTTTTTTCATCAAAAAAAATTCCAAGAAAATTACCCAAAGTCAAACAGAGGTCAACAAGTGTTGACAAATTTTTTAAGAATTTTTAAAGTCAGAAAATATTTTAGAAAATAAAATAAAAGGTGAAATAAATTAAAAAAATGGAAGAAAAAATAGTAAAATCAAAAATAAAAATAAAATGAGGTCACCAATATTTGTCAAATGACCATTGGGTCCTTCCATAATGTTTTCAGAATTTTAAAATGTTAGAAAGTATTTTAAAACAATTAAAAACATCAAATAAAAGAGAAAATCATAAAAAATATCAAATTTGAAAATAAAATTATGAAAAAATAAAATTCAGAAAGATAACATTTCAAAATATTTTTGTGAATTTCTTCATAATTTTTGAGTCAGGAATGAATTTTATATGAATTTTTGAAGTTTAAAAACATTTAAAACATAAAATCAGAAAATAAAAATAAAAGCCAAAAAATATGCGCCATTAGATCACAATCAAAACGCGTTAGTAATCACATCCAATAGACATGGTGCGTTGTGCTTGATATGGACCTCCTTGGTTTTCACACCGGATCAGGAATTAAAATTAAATTTAAAAAATAAAACAAGGGAAGATATCATGTGTTGGATCGAGTCTGACTCACAAAAGTAATCAGATCTAAGGGCTCCTATTACGCGTGCACAGTAAGGAAAAGTCACAGAATCCAGTTTGAAAAAAATTACATGTCACGCTTTTATTGGTTGAAGACAGACACGTAGGTCGTCCTCAACCTCCAGCAATCCTCCATACGTGATTCTCAAACTGTAAAATCAATACATATGAGTGGTATCCTTAGATTCGTCTCTTCAAGACGATCTCAACCACATGCTCGCGAAAAATTTATTTAAATTGAGTGAAGAGAAATTTGGAAGAAAAAAACTCATAAAATAGCGAATGGGATTTCTATGGAATTCTCAGTCAATACTTGATGAAAATGCAAATGGTGAATATCACAAGGATCAGGGAGATGAGGAGAGTACAATGATGTTTTATTTTACAAGGTTTGATGGAGATTCCTACCTGAATAAAGTTCACTTTCAAAGCTCTAAAACTGGACTTGGATAACATGATTTAGGAAGCTTCAAGGCACGGTTCTTGTTCTGTTAGCTTTAGTGAGGTTCCAGGAAGAAGAATGAATGGTTAATTTCAAACTGGAATGGCTTTGAGAGTGAAAACGAAGTTGCAAAAAATCTGGTTCGAGAGAGAGTTTCGCAGGGGTTTTCTGGCTATCAAAACTTGAGGAAATGAGTGGGGAATGATCCTCTATTTATAAGAGACTGAGTGGTGATGGAAATGAGAAGGAAGTATGGTGAATTCATGCAAAGCGAGCTTGCTGAAATCATGCCAAACGTGTGACTCGAAAGTCATCAAAATGACCTCATTTCAAGTGTAATTTGCATCAAAACGCATCTGGGAAATTAGTTAAACATGTTTAGCATCTAAACTTTGATTAATTTGCCTTGTGATCCAAGTTTACATGTTGTAATTTTTCTGATTTAAAGCACGATTAGATGACATAGAGCCTCCTTTAAACATGTATAACTCATTGCTCAAGGACCTTTACGGAACAACCTTGGGCTCTTTGGAAAACTGAGATTACAAGGTTTACGATGCACTTGGAAATGTAGCATTTGGAATCTTGAGCTGGAAGTTGTGATCCTTTGAAATCACCAAAAACAAACTGACTTTTTCACACTTAGAAAAAATTCTATGTTTGGCAAGAAATGACCTATAATGTTTTCGATCCAAACATGGCCTTCCATTCAAAATTTGCTCTTGATTTTCAAAGATGAAAAGAACTAGATCTCTCAAAGAGAATTTTGCAAAAAGAACCAACCAAAAACTCCAAAAATTGAGCAAGTTATGGCCTTGTGAAGTTGAGGGAAATTTGTGAAATGACCTATAATCTTTTGATTTCTTCAAGCAACTTCCAAACACTTTCAATCTTTAAAATTTATTTGGAGATAAATTTAACATCCTCAAGATTGTTGTTAAAAAAAAATGACCTCAAGGTGATAAATGATGATCAAGATATGATCTCTTAAAGTTGATTGACCAACAATTGAGAAATTCATCAAGGACTTGTAATCTTATGACTTCATATGCGAATTTCCAAGCATTTTCTCTTCTTTTCAATTGAATTAAGTTGTATTAGACATCCTTAGTATCATTGTGATAGAATAATGAGCTCAAGGAGACAAGGTATGACCAAGTTATGATCCTTTGAAGTCATAAAAGATAAATGAAGCATCAATATAGAGAGTGGGCAATCATAGACTTCTAAAACAATCTTCTCATCAATCAAAATCATTGAATCCAAGCATATTCATATTAGAAGTCCTATTAAGAATCAAATGACTTTGGAATTATCCACAACCTTCACACAAACACCAAGATATGGTCCTCAGACGTCCAAAACCCTAATTCAAGGTAGATGGCCATAGAATGATGAATTCTTTGAATTTGATGATCTCTTTCAAACATGAAGCATATACTCGAGATGAGAGATCATAACTGATGACAAGATAAATATTCAATGGGAGACAATACTTCCAAAAATCTTTGAGAGTTGGGGATAGAAGGCAAGGAAATAAACACATGAACCTATTGATTCCTTGAACAAGAAACATTTTGTGCACCATCCACCTACAAAATTTGGAGATTGAAGCATACATACATTATTTTTAGTCAAACATCAATCATCACATACATTCAATGGTGCTTGGTGATCTCCTAAAGGCAAACCCAAAGATAATAAAGAGAGAGAGAGAGAGGGAGAGAGAGAGACCATTTGATCTTTATGATGCAATGGTATGAAGTATGAGTGAATCTTAGGGGCAAAAATTGGGGTACAACAGCATGTTAAAACAGCAGGGTTTCTATCTTTTTCCTTTTCCTTGAAAATAATAAAATTTTGTGTTGACTTCTTAAGTCATTGTGAGTCAATTTCCTTGCTAGCTTGGTCTCCTCGATTTTTTTAATGCGACAATTTTAGTTTTAGTATTCGTGAATTATATGTCGGATTTAGAAGGGTGTTACATATACCTCATTAATAAAATGAGCAATGGGAGGCAATTAAATGGAAATTTTGTATCGAGGTGTGATGTATATTTCAATGCCTCTGGAATTTATCATATTTGTTGACATACTTTATGATGTCTTTCCTTATGGTTGGCAACTAATAACAGACCCACAACAATTTGGGAGCTAGGTCCATCCCTCCAATGTGACTTCGACAAACTCCTTCATGCATTTCCATCACTACCAATGTGATTTCATTTTATCCCATACACTAAAGCATTAGAGAGGTCCTTCATTTCATTTACAACTTCCCGACACCATATTCTACTTTGAAACTAATGTTTTTACCTTTTCCATATTGTCTTCCTCTAGGGTAGTTCCTCCTTTGTGAATATTGCATTATTAGTGTGTGGAGCAAAGGATATTAGTGGTATTTACCACTTATTTTTAGTGTTAGGGATAACCAAAGTTTCATTTATAATACTCCTATTGTGGCTGGGATTCTTAGTGTTGAAGAACATGGACATCAAATATACCCTAGAATTTTCTTCCCTAGGCACGTAGATAACCTCAAAAAACATTGAATTTATTTGTTATACCTTGTCATTTTTAGTGGTATTTGATGATTTTTGCTTCATTTGCTCAATAGTCTCTAGTTACTTGGCTATTGGTCAGCTAGGACCCATTTATGGCTTTAAGATTGGAAACGCCCAACTCGCTATCAAAAATCATCTTAACAATCATGGCTTCATATTCCTTCTGATTGATGGTGGCTTTGAATTATAACCCCAGGCATTGTTTTACGAGAATATCCCACAAAATTTCCAACATACTCTGAATCCAATTCGTTTTAGTTTTGACGTGCCTTCTACTAGTAAGTTCCACGCATGAAGGGCTTCCTCGATGGATGAGCGATGAACTTGGATAGATTTTTGGAAAATAACTCATTTTATAATACTTATTGGAATAAAGTGTATGTCGTATTTTAATAGTTCGATGAACCATGACATAATTCTTCCCGCCAATTCTCGTTTCTTCAATACTTATAGAACATGGCAAGTCTTTTTCACCATAATCTCGTGTACCAGAAAATAAAGTCTCAATTTTCTCATTGTTATCAACATTTATAATGGCAACCTTTCTATGTTTTAACATCTCAATTATACACCTTTGAATACTTTCTTGATAAAGCAGACAGGTTGCTAACTGCCTTCTCGTTCCTATACTAGCACTAAGTTCATAACTTTGTCATGTAATCATAGGTATAAAAATAATGGAACTCCATTTTTTGGGCGAGCCAAACTGAAGAAGTCACCAAGAAGGTATTTAGTCTCAAAAAGGATTTCTCACACTCCTTGGTCCACTCAATTTTATTTCTTCTTTAGAGTGGTGAAAAAGTGGAATCTCTGTCTCTAGAACAAGAGGATGAAACAATATAGAGCATCCATCTATCAACTACTGGACTTTTTATCGAAGTCGGGCTCATTATACTGATAATATAGTAAAACTTGTTTGCATTTGTTATATCCCTCTTAGACAACATGAACCCCATGAATTTTCCCACTTGGCACTAAATGAACATTGGGTGGGGTTCAAATGCATGTTGTGTTTCTTGATCTTGTTTAGGATGTCTTTTAGGTTGTTCAGTAGTTTCTATCATCTCAGGTATTTACAACCATGTATTCGATATTGACCTCAAGATTATAACCTATCTAATCTAAAAAGACATCGTCTATCACCTTCTGATAGGTGATGTCAGCTTCCTTGAGGCCAAAGAGCACGAATTCATAGTAATGACTGTAATTATCATACATGAAGGCAACCTTTGGTTGAGGATTATATGATCAGTTTGTATATTTATTTTAGCTTGATGATCGTCAATATTTATGAACTTCGCATAGGATATTAGTAAATCTTGTTTGTTTACTAGTTAAAGATCATTACTTATGACGAACTTACCATTTGTCAGGGTTAGCCTCTTTAAAATTATAGGTTAGAATATTTTTAAAATATCAAGAGGTTATTGGTTATCCTGTTAAACCATTTTGATCTCAGTTAGTTTGTGGAGAGAAGACTAATCCTTCAATCTATAGTTGGGAAGAAAGCTTGGACACTTCAGTCTCATCAATTTCAATGGACAAGAGGTAAGAGATCATATCTTCTGTCTTGTAATATTTTGGTTGTATAAGAAAACTATTATTTCCTTGAATAAAGGGGTTCTTGAGTTTTATCTACAAAAAACTTTCAAGTAAATAATGGAATCTCTCAAGATTAATTCTTGGGGAGAGGACCGGGTCTTTTATTTTGGCTGAACCTCTATAACACTTGGTATTCTTCTTCTTCCCTTAACTCTTTTATTTCCATACTTATTTTATATAGGCTTATTTAGTCCTGAAGTCCCATAACTTAATTTTAGGTTTTCGTTTGGTCCCTTATGTAATAAACGTTACACGTAAGTCCCGTAAAAAAAATTTGTATCCCAAGTTGATCCATTCCGTCTATTTGAGTGTGAAAACATTAAGTAGGGTGATCTGGCATGACAGCTAGACTAGCTTATTTATCATTTATGACTCATAAAATTGCAATTATATTAATTTTTCTCAAGTCTTCTCCATTCATACTAATTAGGGCAAGCTCACTTCTTCTTCCTCATTCTCTTTTCCTTCCTCATTCATCGATTTCAATTTTCGGCTTCATAATTCTTCACAAAAATAATTGCAACAGTACGATAAAGATGTCAATGAACTCAAGTAATTACTCAAAATCAAACAACCAAAGTTATGGGTCCTTTGGATATGTGGTGATAAGAAGGAAAAGGATGAATTGTTGGTTCCAAGAATAGTGTGTGATGCATACTGTGATAGATCTCAACAGTGTAAATGTTGGGGAAACGTTTTGGGGATGTAGGAATTACAGGAATCAATTGGATATGGGATGCAATTTCTTCAAGCGGGTAGGTGATAAAGTTGTTGATGAAAGGGATTTGAACATTGAAAGGCAAAGGAATAAAATAATAAAGTTAAAGAATGAGGTGCTGAGAGTAAGAGGACAGTTGAAGAATGCAATAGTGTCAGGCATTATTAGTATAGGGTTTAATTTAGTCTTTGTAACCATGTATTTGAAATAATATGTTAAAATTCTTGTTGTATCAGTATGTTATAATCATGTTGTATCTCTCTGTTATAATTCATATTGTATAAGTATGTAACATTCAAGATTTAATTAAAAAAATTTTATGAGTATTATTGAATTGTTAGATTATTTCTTCTATTACGTGTAATATTCATCTTTGTAAAGTTATGGTGGAGATATATTACTCTATGAAGTTGCATACATGTGTAATATTCATTCTTATGTTATATTTAAAGTTGCAGTTATAACCATGACACAAATAGAATAAGCCAAATGATTTGCATTATAAGACCATGTGTTCTTTGACGCCAATACAAAAGTGCATAAAAGCCTATTAATGTGTTCATAGACACAAAGATACAAAAGGGCATAGAAGCCAAACTATGTGTTCATCGACACAAAGCTACAAAAGGACATAACATTGTGTTCTTAAATACTAAAACAAAAGGGCATAAAAGCCCAATATTGTGTTCTGTGACACAAAAACAAAAGTTCATGATATTCTAATTCAAGTTGTGGTTGCCTCTTGCTGAGTTACTCCAGGTTGAGTTGCTTCAGTTTGGCTAGGACCATGTTGAATTGGTTCAGGTTGAGTTGGTTCAGTTTGACTAGACTGACTTGGTGGTGGCAGTTTGCATGTTGATTTGTTGTGCCCCATATGTGGCATCTACTGCACTTAATGTCAAAGTTGGCCCTTTTAAGTTGAGTCTTGTCCCTGATACTCTCATATGGATCTCTGGTTCTCTTCTTCTTGGGCCTTCCTAGATGCCTCTTTATAGGTGTTGGTTGTAATTCAGCATAGTTTTTCTTCTCCCATAGACTCTCCTTGTTGACTGGAAAAATAACAGATGCATACCATGCCTTATAAACTAGTTTTCTGTAACAGCCCGACACAAAGTCTTCAATGTTCAGTTGTTGTAATTTCATGCAAGATATTGCATGACAACATGGTAAACCAATCAGCATCCATAACCTACAAACTTAGCAGTTTTCTTTCTGTTTGACTCTCATCTTAGCATGAGATACACCCAAATTTCTTCAAACATTGTTATTATTGGCTTGGCCCTAGAAGTGACAAACACAAAGTTAAAAACCTCAAACATGTTGTTTACTAAGGCATCACATAAAACAAATATGTTGAAGAAAGCCATGCTCCAATGTCAGCAAGGCACCTTTAGCGAGTGCTTGAAAGCAATCTCATTAGCAACCTTCATCTAAGTATGGCCTTTTGAAATGCATTTGGATAACTTGTTATAGAAGCTTGCCACATTAAATCCTTGAGTTTGGCACTTAGGAATTTCTTCCTAAAATTGTTGTATAGATGCCTACAAGTACATACAAGTACATATATGTAATGGAAATAAAAATTGCATGTACAGACAAAGAAGTACAGGTACAGAAAAAATGAATTATACCTAACACAAAACCTCGGATCCACTTGAGGCAGCAATTCTTCTAGAGCTCGTAAGAGTCCCTATGAATATACATGAACACATCATTCAACAAACTCTATGTGTATTAAAGGAATAAAGTTAGATTATACATTTTTTGGTTACTTATGAAAGTGTAGGTTTTGCATATCCTCGTACCTCCTAGGTCAAATAAGTGTTTAGGGTGTAAACTGTTGGAATCTTTATTTAGTAAGGTCTGCGCAACAAACTTTTTTTCCAGGGGGGCTAAATCAAAACACGCTTATTTGGCATGGGGTAAAAGCTATTTAACCCAACATTTTATTGTATATGAATTCTGTTATCTCTTTTGTATAGTATTTTGTTATTTGTCATTAACTTATTATTTAGTATTATATAAAAAATATAATAATAAAATATATAGACACTAAAAAATATTGTTGCATGCTATGTTATATTTTAAATAAGTTTAAAGGGAATTATATAAGAACTACTTTAAGATTAAATATATTTATTTCAAATATTATTTTTATTGCTATAATTTTATAAAAATAAAAAAATATTTTATAGTACTTGAATTTCCACATCTCTTTTATATTGGAAATATTAGAGAATATTTTTAATTTAAGAAATAAAATATATATATATATATATATATATATATATATATATATATATATATATATATATATATATATATATATATATATATATATATTTAAAATAATATTTTATTTCGTTTTTGCTAGGGTTCGAACTCATGATCTCTAATTAGTAAAAATATATGATAAAAATAATTTTTGAGATATGTCAGATAAGACAATAGATATAATTGACTGCATACATTATTTTTTGTTATTGGTGCATAAATATTATTTTCTTTTAAATTAAAATTCATATATTTTTTTATATGATATAAATTAATATATATACAAATATATATTGCATTAACATGAGATGAGATGCATACTAAAGTGTTTGTACCTATCCCATTTTTAGGGGATAATTGCTTATGAGTTTAAATTTAATTCTCACATGTTCTAGACTGTTTATGAAAGTTTACTCTATTTATCATTGATACTTTTTGAAAATATCAATGTATATTAGTTTAATTTTAATCATAGTTCTAAATGTATGTTTCTTAAATATATATAAAATATGAAATTAAATAAAAATATTATCGTTATAACTAGAAATAATCACTATTCTGTTTTATAAACTAAATTTAAATTACTAGAAAAGAATAAAAGCAACTCAATCGCATTATTTGATACGATTAACTTTTGCTTATTCTACTCCGATTTCATGGCTAAAATGAATGTTCCATAGCTTCTCACAGTTTCTTTTGGTAAAAACACAAACTTATTTCGTGATTTTTACAGGAGAAAAAGCTAAATTATTGACTAAAATTAAAATATTAAAGTGGGTCATATTTCGTAATTTGTATGCATACATGATACAAAATAAATATAGAAAATATATCGTTTGGCTAGTGGAATATGTACTTTTTCTTTACGGCATAACCACTTGATGAAGCTACTACTTCTAGTGGAGGCTCCAATATGGAATATCAAAAAATTGGTTTTTTTTTTTTTTTTAATAAAGAAAGATGCTATTTCAATTTTGACTTGCAATTTTGATTTTATTTTTTTTTAAGTTTAAATTCTCTAATTTTTAAAAATTTATTTTTTGATTTATCTATTTTATTATTTTTGAGATTTGAGTGTTATTTTAAATCTCATATCAAATTATTTAATGACATGACATTAGATGTGACATTGTTATTATTATATTTAAAAAAGGTTTTTTTTAAGTATAATAAGTTAACTATATTAAAAAGTATATTTCATTAATAATAATATCTTAAAAATATTAATAATAACATATATTTAATACTACAAGTTTAATAGATTTTATTAGAATGTGTTCTACCTCAGTTCTAAATCGTTGACCCATCATGATGTCTTTATTTCAAATTGTCAAACTTAAAATCTGTAAAAAAAAACATTTGAAGTTGAGGTTCTACTTGTATGTTCGTCTTCAACAAACCTAAAACAAGCTGCTCATTCTTCCCCTAATTGTATTCTCTATTGTGTTTATTATTAGAGTTGCTTAATATCACACGATGAAGATTAGACGACAACTCTTCTCAATAAGGCAACAAAATAATGGTTCCTAAAGAAATTGATGTTACAACCCATCCAACATAAGGTTTATTGATTTAACTCAGATCAACATAAGGTATGTTTTATTACACGAGGAAATACGTAGGCATCTTGTAACGGGGCTCGATCGAGCAAAACTTTATAAATACTTCCTTCTTTTTTCTGTGTTTTCTTTATTTTCTTTCTTTCATATGCATTGTAGCGATTAAGCAATAGATAGATATAACACACCCATTAGACAGAAAATAGAAGTGGATACCGTAGAGTACTATGCGCGTGTGGGGTGCTAATCCCTTCCCCTCGCATAACAGACTCTCGTACCCCGATCCCTCGGTCGTAAGACTGTGATTTCTCCCACTCAGGTTTACTCAATGTTTTTCTTTCCTCTCGCGGGATAAAAAACGTTCGATGGCGACTTCATTGGTATCCTATCTGATGATGTTCATCCAGGTAGTTTCAGTTGGCGACTTCACTGGGGAATTTCTAGACCTCTTGATGGTCCGATCAGGAGTCGATCCTAGCTTTTATTTTCTTGTATATTGGGTGTTTATTTATTTACTTTCTTGATCGCACCATTCTTTGTATGTTTGCATTGCATCCTATGTGACATTTTATTGCTTCCATATGTTGTATCATCGGTTGAAGACTCAATTGAGTTTGGTTATGAGGATTTCGAAGACTGTGCCAACAAGAGAAAGTAATCTGATATATGTTGCTTGCGACAGATGTTGTTACTTCTCTGTATCCTGTGGGATCTCCTTCAAGTCATGGAGTAATTAGTGAATCTCTTCCACAATGTTGGGTTCGAAAGTTTTGCTCGTCAACAACTAATTCCTAATCTCCAAGTGAATCCGTTAGACAAAGCTTGCCTACCGATATATAAGAAGTCTAAGAAGCGTGGGGACTTGTTTCCAATGCCTTGCACCCAATTAATTTCCCTCATGTTTGAAGTTCAATGAGAAAGCTTCGTGATTTGGGTCCTCCACTAATAAACCTCTCTCCTAATTTAGGTGAAAATTCTTGACGTGTCTCTCATTCTGGGGCACTTGACCGTGATATGGAAGATTGCAAGAGGTTGAAGTTCAAAGTCCAGCACCTGTCTGACGTCTTTTCCAAAAGCCCAATTCATGTTTGGAAGATTGCTTCAAGACTATTTTCTCCCCAACTGAATATCTCTTCTGTGAAGTAGAAGATGCTTGGCAATTTAGTATGTAGATTCGCTTGGTACAGCTTTCATCCCATCTTTTAAGAGAATCACCTATGGATATCATTCAGGGGCACTTCTCTCTTATTGTAAAAAGGTGAAAGGCGTCGAAGGCCAAGATCCATGACTCTCTCAATATAAGGGCATTTGTGGTTAATCCAAATATGGTGGACCCACAGGCCAATCATAATTCATATCCAGCTAGAGGTCTGATTATCCATTCTCAAAAAGTATCTCATGAATCTCATGCATGACCAATGTGTCCAGAAGATCATTTTCAACAATTGTTGCCTATTCTAGGTCTTGATAATCAGATGATTAAACAGAATGAGTCATCCATACGCTCAGTCAGACCATTTGGAGCCAGAAGAGTCATAGAAGAGTTTGGTGTAACACCTATAATTCTTAATTAAGTGTTTCTCTATGTTGCTTGAGTTTTCATAGAAGGAAATCAAGAGGATATGTCATGTCATCTCTTGCTATTATGAGGGATTCATTCTCGGTGCCAGTGTGATTACCATGCATGGGCACCTGGCCATTCAGTTGAAAACAGTATGTCAGCCTGAGATAGAGAGTCAAGACTGGTCAATTCAAAAACTATTGTGTTTATATCAGATCAAAAGAGGGAATCCCTTCCTCAATGGTGTTCAGACTACAAAGTGCATCGCCAAAAGCAATAAGTCCATATGGAGTCAAGTCTCCTCAATATGGAAATTTCAATGTTCATTTGCACTCTCATTTGTCATCTTTCTTGTTTGTTTTGTACTTACTTGTATGTAAAACTTTTTCATCTTTTGAATGTTAATTGTAATGCATTGAATATGCTTTGTCTTGAACTAATTCATTCGTATTCACTCTTAATTATTTTACTGTGTTTTTGATACTCAACTCTTGTTAATAAAGCAAAACCTCTAGAGGGAGGATGACAAATATTTTACCCAAAATCTCAAATGGTTTGATTTCGAGTAAAAACCTTGTTGATGATGTACAAGCATTGTTTCAAATCCCCAAACACTGGAGATATAAGGGAGAAAGACCCTCATTAACCCCTTTGAGCCTCGAAGTATGAGTTTCTGTTTTGTTCAGAAAAAACCTTCATTTCTAACCTGGGGAAGGGTAGTGTTCAATTAATATGATCGAGCGTTTTAAACTCATCAAGAGTGCACGTCAAAGGACACAACAATGGTTATCCTCCAAAAGGTTGAGAAACCGCAATGGTCAAGCTTTGTCTATTAAAAATGTGCATCAAAGGAAGACAATACCCCAATAGGTATTCCTCATCCACCAAGTACTTACGCAGTCACAATCGCTTCCGACCAATTAAAGTCTCGAGAGCACACAATTTTTTCAAAAAGTCTGAATATAAAAAAAAGAAAAGACAGCTAAGTCGAACTTGGTAATAAGTCGCTTAGGAAAAAAAATAAAGGGAAAATGTTGTGAAAGAAAATTGGAAAGCCAGAAAGGCAAGGATAATCAAATGAGATCCTCAGTGAAGAACAAAGTCGTGTGATCAGACACCAAAGCAAAAAGGGTGAGTGATTGTCGTGTCCCAAAAGCCTCGCTCTCAGCAAAGACAAAGTTGTGTGACCAAGAAACTACAGTGGTTCCTCAACCATCAAATTCCTCTTGTGGGAGATGATTGCTCGTATCGAGTTAACTAAACTTAGATTGGATAACATCATGAAGGGGGTGGGCACCAAATATTTTGAGCCTAAAAATCCTTTTTTCTTAAAACCGTGAATTAGGCCACGTTACATCCCTTTAAAGTCCTAACTGAAGCAGGGTTAATTCGAAGAGAAACCGTAACAAGATCACGATAACCTGACTCATAGGAGGTCTTCTATAACTTTTTAGTTAGTATCACTCGATCTTTTGTTATCTTTTGCACAGAAAAATGCGATGTTTCGACATCTTTTCAATATTGCTTCAAGAAAAGCATAAGATTTCCTTAGGATTATCATTCTTAGGATGAAACATTCTCTTGCATATGAACAGGTGTTTAAACATCAAGGAAGCTTGCATAATGAGCATCAGATGAACATCTTGATTTTACCAAGGGACCAATTACTTTGGGACTCTGTTGAATGGCCTTTTGAAAGAATCATCTTAATCTGAGGCATGTCGTCTAGTGACTCTATCGAGTAGAAGATGATCTGAAACAAATTGTGTAGGAGTTGTGATTGCCCAGAAATCTCTATTTAGCAGTGGTGTATTACTTCCTGTTGGTTCGAAGGGACCAATCACTTCAAGTATCTGTTGGAGAACGAAGCACTCCAAGTTGAGAAGCACGGTTGTGTGCTAACCTATTGTCAGGATATAGGTGAATTACATTGAGAAGATTTTGTCATCCAAAGACTCTGTTGATTTCTCATTCCCCTGTGAACAGGTGGTAAGTAATTGCTTGCCAAGACTTCGTCGAGCAAAGGCAGTTAATTCAATAATAGTGCTCCGTTGAGTAGAAAGATAAAGTATCAGAATCTGATTACCTCGAAGGGAAGAAGCATGTGAATACTCTATTGAGTGAGAGCTAAGCCAGTCTGGGGAAATCAAGTTGATAAGAATCTCGAGCTTAGCCGATCTGAGGCAACTACATCGATCAATCTCAAAATTTCGCCAATCTGGGGCAGTTATGTTGATATTTGAAGAATATCTCAAAGAACTGAGTAATCATGATTCGTCATCTCAACATGGTTGAAACCACATCCAACATTGGCCATCCAGGGGCAATGTTTCGAAGTTCATGATATTGGGGAAATTTATCTTGATGGTATAGATCTCAGAAATCCCTCTTGAATCGAATTTTTTCAAAGTCTCTAAAGACGAGGCAAGGCAGGGGCACACCCCCACTTCATTGTTGATCAAGCTAAGTCCGTTCGCAAGCTAAATGACTTGTGAATTTGAAGAGTATGTTGGGAAGTCAGGATGGTTATCCTTAGCTCAAAAAAAAATTTAGTCCAGACTGTCGGCTTTCTTTATCACAAGTTTAAGATCATTATCTCCAAGAGAAGTCAGGATCGTTATCCTCAGCACAGATCCCAAGAAGTCCTCTTGGGGTTAATATTCTCAAAATTCAATCAATTAGAAATAGTTATGTCGAGATTCAACAAATCTCTATGTGGACTCGTTGTGTTGCTACACCTAGGGCATGTATTCCCCAAGTGGAAACTACACCTTTCAAAAAAAAATCGGATTTGATGATTATCATCAGAATGGTATCCCCGATGAAATCCCCTAGTGAATGGTTGTTGGATTCTTAAACCATCTCCGATAGAAGATTCTAGCATCTCATCTCCAGTGAACTGTGATGAAGATTCCTCAGCGGAGGCTATCTTTCAAAAGAAACGGGTCCCAAGATCGTTGGCAGAGTATCATCGTAGAGAAGTGCGTGAATCCCCAATGCAAGTTGTTGGTACCTATTCCAGATGAAATTCCCCAGTGAATGTCTGTTGGATTTTCAAGTTGCTCTGATATAATGCTCTAGATTTTACTCCACGGTAAAGACAGCGTTTGAACTAGTGGCAGAAGATTTTTATCCCCAGTGAATTACTGATGAACGAATACCTCTTTGAAACAACTGGCCGAAAAATCAAAGGATATAACTATATATCAATGAAGTCGCCACCGAACGTTTTTTATCCTGCCAAGAGGGAAAGGTAAACATCGAGTAAACCTGAAATAGAGAAATCACGGTCTTGCGACTGAGAGATCAAGTAAGGAAGTCTATTACGCGAGGGGAAGATATTAGCACCCCACACGTCCGTAGTACTCTACGGTATCCACTTTCATTTTCTATCTAATGGGTATAAAGGTCTAACTATATCTGTATATGGTATAATTCATGAAAAAAGAAAAGAAGAATAAAGAAATAAAGAAAAGAATAAAAGAAAGAGAGAAAACACCGGGAAAAGAAGGAAATATTTACAAAGGTTGCTCGATCTAGCCCCGCGACAGGATGCCTACGTATTCCCTCGTGCAATGGGAAAGTTAGAGCGTCGTAGTTCGGCTCACTTGTTTTGGTTGGTTTGTGTTTTTTAAATTAGCAGACAAAATAGCAAACGATGACGAAACACCTCCATGATGATGAAATATCAACTACATACGGGATGACGGAACATCAGCAGACGAGATGATGAAACATCAAAGGACGGGATGATGAAACATCAGCAGCAGGACGTCGAAGCATCAGAAGATGAGATGACAAAACATCAGCAGAAGGATAAAGAAACATTAGAAGACGAGATGACGAAACATCAGCAGCAGGACGATGAAACATCAGAAGACGGGATGACGAAACATCAACAGCAGGACGACGAAGCACCCTAAAACTAATTAGTTTGTATCTTTTACTTTAGAAAAAGTTTTATATTATTAGAGTGTTTTAATGTACTTGACAAAACAAGATTTTAAATTTAAGGATGCAAAAGGATAAAAGGTAAAATGGCTAAGGGAAACTAACTTATTTCTAATCCTAAAGTTATCATACAAAGTTGATCCTAAGTTATGGGTATGTACAAAGGGAAGAATCTACCTAAAGTTATCATGCATGGATAAAAAACTCAATGTTTAAACTCGATAACTAACCTAATCGAGTAAACCTAAGGGGAATCTATAAAATCAATCATCTTGGTCAGAAAACCAAGTGAGAAGAGGGGTAGAATCAAGCAAAGTGCTTTGGCAGAAGCACACAAACTAAGCACCAACAAGTGCTGAGAAAAAGAAAAAAAGAAGAAGATGAGGTGGAATCAAATGAATGATGTTCATACAAAGTGTCATGTGAAGTGAGGTCAGTAGACACAACATTCATTTATAAAGTTTATACAAACCTTTAACAAACATCAAACATCGCTATAAGCATACACATGCAAAGTTATTTCACAAACTAGATCGAAACTAGTTCTAAAAGCATACGAAAAGCTAATTGTGCAAAATGTTAGACTTAGATGAAATAAATGTACAATTAAAGATTAAAATGACTTAAGAGTAAGTATCTAACATGTTAATGTTTCATTTACATCATACAAATAAATCACAAAGATTCAAGAACAAAAAATCTACCAAAAGTGCGTAACATGCAACGATCGTGTGTAGTGAAGTGAATCTAAGTGTGTGAGACTTATAATATGCAAAGAAGGTGTCAAGATGAAGTGATTATAGTACCAACATCATATGAAAGAATTAATAACCAAATCATAAAGAAAATGTCACAAAGATAAATTACAACATTAGTGCAAAAACTAGTCGAAATGTTTAACCTAGGAAGTGTTTACAAGTTAAAAGAAACCATGAAAAGGTAAAGATGAAAAGAAATGAACCAAAAAAGACCAAGATACACAAATTACAGTAGAAAACACATTATTTCATCAATAAGATCATTCAAATATGCATTCTAAGGATTCACAAACAAAATACTTAAGAAAAATGCATTCGGTTCATACAAGCGCGGGCAAACGTGTGTGCGTGTGTGTGTGTGTGTGTGTGTGTGTGCCTGTGCGTGAGCATACTTATGTTAAGTGCCACATGATGGTGGGATCAGAAGCAACGCATAATGAAGAAATACTCATGCTGTACACTATCAAGTTACAAGATATTTCAAATTGCACATATACAATACTAACACAAAAACTAGTCAAGAACTTGACCTAGAATGCAACTAGAAGTCGAACGAAGCATGGTTAATGCATAAAGGTAAAGGAATAAATCTCATAGAATAAAAAGACATGGAAGTCAGTAGCTATCATGGTAAGAATACATTATCATCATATACATAATCATCATGAATATTCACAAACAAAGGAAACTAAGAGAGCCTAAGTATGCATCTAGAAATGTGTAGTGAAATGTACCTAAATATGTAATTGTGGACATGCTTAGTGGTGTCATATTTGAGTGAAGTCAATGATGAACACATAAAGATGATATTCATACAAGGAACAAAACAATTATCATACATCACAACCATTCATAGCACAAGTTAGCAAAGGAAAAGATCGGTTTTAAACCCTAGAGTTAATTTTACATAAGCATACAAGTTAATGAGTCAAATATGGTGAAGAGGCAAGGTGAGAAAGTAATGTGACACACAAGGTCATTAGCTTAAGACCTAATTAAACCATAAACAAAATCATTTCAAACAAGGTAAAGAGCTTGCATACAAAAGTACATCGAATTAGGGTTTGAAAACACCAAAACTAGTCAAATACGGCACTTGATAAAGATTAAACAAAATAGTTTTAATTAGATGATTAAAACCACGTGTGACTTGTGTAATAAGTTTAACTCAACATATGATTCATGAGCAACCAAATGTGGAAGATGAAACTTCAATACACAAACAAATCACCTATTTGATGAACAACATCATCTAAAGTAAATACCACCTATCTTAGATCAAACGACATTGATAAAATCATGTAGGAAGGGAATGATGTCTTGTATGTCATAGGGTGATGATGGAACCCTCACAAGATGCTTGTTATGAGCTCAAGGTAATGTCAATTGAAATGACATACCTCAAACATCATGAATCTATAATCCCTTAAGGTATTGTCAAACTAAGAATTAGAAAAGAAAGAAGATTTAGCTCTTTTAGGTCATCATGATGATCTTACAATCGAATGCAAGTCAATGAGTCAAAGAGCATAATATTAGTGATGATGTAATGTACAAAGTCAGAAGTAAAGATCAAGAATTCAATTAGAGTTGGATTACTAATGTCATGAAAGATACACATGATACAAATATTACAACCATGGCCACAGGGTGATGACATCTTAGCAACAAAAACTAACATGAATTGTGCAAGTTAGGGATCTTAAATGAATCAATCAAACTGGAATCAAAACCCTAAACATGCCATGAGGATAAGATAAAGAAATGAGAAGTAAATTCCCAAAGGATTGCATGAATGCATTCCTCATATCTCACAATTCATGCACAAGAACTCAAAATGAAACACCTTCAATTTAAAGGATCAAGATGATCCAATGAGGTCAAATGCCTCTCAAGTCTTTAGATGACCATCCTTGAGGTTACCATACCACTAAACATCAATTAGAATCACCAAATTACACAAGAGCATGGCTTAAGAATCAAAGCATCAACAAATTAGGGTTTTGGAAACCATACAAACTTTATGCTCAAGGTGGAAACCAAATGATCAACATGTAATTTTCAATAAATGAAAAAATATTTACGTATCAGTAGAGTATTCAAATGATCATCACATACCCAAATATTGGCCTTAAATCATGTCCATAAGTTTCAAATTGAAACTTGACTCAATTACACTAGGCCAAAGGACATGCTCACTTTGAAATTCTATAAAAAAATAGAAAGATAAGATATAAAATCCAAAAAGAAATGAACTAATGAGCTCAAATATCTTACAAGTCATAGGCATATCCTTTCTCAATTCAAAATTCCATGGAAGGATCAAAATAAAATTCAAAAGTCAACACTAGTTCAAAATTAAACTTATATGTCCAATAAACAAGAAAAATTTGTATAAAATACAAAAATCAGAAATAAAAATCTATAAAAATTGGAAACAGTAACCTAACATCCCAAATAAGATCAACACTATTTTTTGTTATTTTTATTTCCAAGGAAAAAAGATGAAAATAATAAAAATGCAAAATGTGAGATGCAAATCAAATATTTAATGCAAAAATTCATTTAATTATGCAAAGATGCAAAATTAATTAAATAAAATTAAGAAATGAAAAATTAATGGATTGAATGATCTAAAATATTTTTTATGCATTTTTTGTATGAATAAAAATATTTTAAATAATTATGATTATGCATGAAATGCAATATAATGCATGAATTTATTTAATTATGCAAAAATGACAAAATTATAAAATAAAAATCATGTACCCAACAAGAACTAATTAAAGGGTTCAGAATATTTTTTGTGGAATTGTTTATCATAGGAAAGTATTTTTTATGATTTTTCAATTAAAACAAAACCAATTAATCTTAAAATTTATTTAACCAATCAAAACATTTTGAAAATTTCAGAAAAAATTCCACAAAATACTAGAGGTTTACAAGAGTCTGTGATATTTTTTTCATAAGTTTTGGACAATTTCTGAATACAAAATAAAATAACTAAAGATGCTAAATATAAATAAATTCAAATAGAAGCAAAAAATAAAACAAGCCAATCAGAGCTCGCCACATGATCATCTTCTACCTCTGCCTAAAGCCCTAAACGCGTGAAAGCACAGTACCATGCATCTGACTTCTAAGCCCTATAACTTCCTCATTCCTTAATCAAATCAAGCGATTCAATGCTCTATTTAAAGATCACATAGCAAGCTATCACACATAACTTATAGAATTCAAAATAGTTAGCCGTGCATCAAGAAATCAGAGTGAGAAAACCATGAAAATCCTCCAAATACGGATTTACTAAACATCATGCTATGCAAAACACTTCAAGAACAGATGCAAATATACATCAAATCTATTGTTTGGCCAGCTAACCACGCATATATAAGCTCTTATTCATCAATGGCAGGCTAGGAAAGAAGATCTAAAGTTTGGAAGTTACCTCTTGATTTGGAAAATAAATCCAAATATGCCTCTGAAATCGAAGAGAAAACTCCACTGCCTTGCTCTTGAGACTTCAGTAAAGTGATAATAAGAAGGAGAATCCCTCAGAAATACAAACTGTAGAAGCTTCAAGGAGAGGAAAAGCTTGAAATGCAGAGCTCAATTTTAGATCTGGAAAACGAGAAAGAGCAGCTGCTGAGCAAGTGTGAGGTTTCATGCTTATATAGAGAGAGTATAATCAAGGGTACATCAGTCCTTTTATCCCACAAATCCGTTGGAGCAGAATTTATAAAAAAAGTGTAATGGATGAGCTTGCATTTTGTTCTGAAGTCAGCCCTCTATTGCTGCGTTTCGGTGGCTGTGAGGATTGTATGAATGAGGTGGCACATGGGTTGTTTCTCAAACTTACTGATTATGGCAAAAAAAAAAGAATTTTCGTGCATGGCAAGTGTGTAGGGAATGCTCACTTTGCTTGGGCTTTTTATGGAAAAGAAATGAGTTGGCAAGTGCATGCATTCAATTCCTATGCTGGGCTTGCTTGGAAACAACTTGAAAAACACCCAAACATGAAAACATATTCTGTGTGCACAGCCTGTGGATCACTCTGTTCAAGCTTAAATTTCTCATTAATGGCTCGTGCGAATTCTGGCTTTCAGAGGCTTATCAAGAGTTCTTGTAATGAAGATCACAATGAGCTTTGATTCATTGAAAATGGAGTTGAAATGAATGAGATATGACTGCCAGAAGTTGTGCACAAATTGGAGTTTGGTCAGGCAAGCACGCGCGCATCTGGGCACTGCATGGACATGCATGGAATCAGTTTTGAAGCCTCCACTTGTGGTCCTTGTAATTTTCTCAATACTAAACCAAATGATGTAATTCAAAGTTCATTTAGAAGCTCTCATGGCATACTTCAAGATGCACGAAACAAAACTCTTAAATTCCATATGAATCAAAAGATATCAACTCCAAGATTTTGCCCACCAACTGTTTGTTGAAAATATACGCGAGGGAAGCAAGGGATATGCAAGTCTGCCCAGCTTAAGCCAAAACTTGTACATGAAACTTCTAACTCAAATATCTCTCAAATGGTATATTTTTGAGAAATTTTAAACATTGAAAATCTTGTAGAATTTTTTCCAAGCTTTCCAAAAATGTATAGTATGCAACCATTGGATAAAAATTGAGAAAGTTATGACATGTCAAAGTTCTATAGGGGTGGACACTTAAAAAAAATTTAACTTTGAATAACTTCAAGAACAAGTTAACCCTAATTTCTCCAATTTTCTTGGTTCAAAGGTGGATTTGATCATGAAACATGAAAATGCGATATTTGAATTGATGGTTGACTAAAAGTCCACTTGGTCAACTCATGACTTTGACTGATTTTGACCAAAATGACCATTTTTCCCTTTGTGATCAATTGACTTGCTTCTACTCAAAATTGAGCCTCAATATTTCAACCAGTGATGTCCAATAACATATAGAAACAAGTGGAATGAAATTTGAGTGAAAAATCTGGAGAAATCCTGATTATATCCAAAACCCTAATTTTGCACCTTGTATTAGGTGATAGCCAATCAAGCTTCAATACCTCAAATATTCTGAATGTATTGAGTAATTCTCTGAACCATGATAACTCACATGATAATAGGAAGATGATAATTCAAGAAATTGACTTATCCAAACTTCAAACTTCAAACTTCACAATGGGCCAAAACCCTAATTTCATCAAATGAAGGACACAGATGAATTCCTCATCAATTCTTTGCAAAACTTCAACTCTTGAGGAATCAATGACACAAATGAAATGTCTTGAGATATAATACATCATTGTAACTTGAAAGATCCAAATATATGAGAGCTTTAGATTCCCTCAGAATAAAATTCTAACACCATCAACCCCCATAGCTTGCAAAGGACTTGAGAACCCAAAGAACTTTAATCCTATCATAATGTATGAATACAATGCAATATGATGTTTATGATGAAACATAAGCCTAAATCAAGATGGTAAATTTTGGGGTGCAACAATCTTCAACAAAGTTCCCCATGAAGTGCGTGCCCAGGCATTTCTTGCATGTTCCTAATAACAGAATTATCTTCTCTAGTAGGTTGGTTTGTCAATTGACCTTCATTAGAATATCTCTTGAAATCCCCAGTGAGGTTGTATCTTATTTTCTTCCCTAACTGAAGCCATGTTATAGATCTGATGTTCTCGATTGATGTAACGGTGGAAGCTCTTCCTCAAGTGTTTTCCGATCATTCCCTAGTGGATTTCTATTTAGCGAATGATTCCCCCAGTCAGTCATCATGTAGTGAATGATTTTCCCCAAGAGGTCATTTCTCCAATGTAGCCATTATGCAATGGTTAACTTCTCAAGGAAATCATATCCCCATGAAGTTTGTTATTGAATTTCCCCTGTGATCGTTGAATCAACAGTGGCATTACTTCGACAACACACTTATGTGTTCTTCCCCTATTAAAGTTTGTTAATTTGATCCTGATCGTGATCTGACCTGTGCTCATCGGTTACTCTTTTTTTATCTTTTGCAAACATGCATCATTGCATTACTCCGTAGAAAATTCATGCATTGGATGGAATTATAAGCCAGGAATAATAATCTTCCCCAGTGATGCTCATGCAATCCTTTGTCAAGTCTGGTGTGTTGAAAACCCCAACGCGGATGAATTCTTTTGATACCTCTAAATACCCGTGGAGTCTGGTCAGCATTTCCAGTCTTCCTTATTGTTGTGTTTCCAGTCATTCCATGGCGTAACATGTTTAGTTTCTTCTTCAGAATTCAGCGTTTATTATGAAGAATCCAGTTGTTACTAGGATTTCCCCGTGAAGCTTGGTTAGCGTTTCTAGTCTTCATTTTTGTTGTGTTTCCAATTGTTCCCAGGCGTAACATGTTTAGCTTCTGTAGTTATGTCGAGTTCCAGTCGTGCCCTGGCGCAATATCTCTATTTCTCTTCCTCATTGTTGCACTACCAGTCATTCCCTAGTACAACGTGTTTAAGACAGTTTGTTCCCCTGTGCCTATTTGAAATCAAGATCGACACTTGATTTTCCCCTCAAAATACAACGCTTATTCTGCGAAAACCCATTTGCACAACAGTTGAGTCGCTACCAATTCTTGAACAGATTTGAGTATCACACTCATTCTTATGCGCATAGTGTAGTTGTTCCCTGCACTATGTGGAAAGTCTGTTCAGCATATCCAGTCTTCGTTTTTGTTGCACTACCAGTCGTTCCCTGGTACAACACCCTTAGGTCAGCTCGTTCCCCTGTGCCTACTAGGAGCAAGTATCACACTTATTCCTCTCCTTAGAATACATCATTCTAAGTTTGTAAAGTCTAATCGGCGTTTCTAATCTTTACTCCACTAACATGTCCAGTCGTTCCCTAGCATAATGCGGTTAGTCTAGTCAGTGTTCTAAGTCTTTACTTCGTGACATATCAGTCGTTCCCTGGCATAACGGTACCCGATAGCATGTTCAGTCGTTCCCTAGCATAACGCGGTCGAATTGGGCCGAGGCCAATTCTTTTGGGTCAGGTTTTCACCTTTGCCTATCAAGAGCAAGTAGCACACTTGTCTCTCTTCACAGAATTCAACATTTATTTTGTGCTTCCTTTTGTTGTTTTTCAGTCTTTCCCTGACACAACATGTTTAGGATAGGTCGTCCCCTGTGCCTATTTCATTTTCTCCAGTGAAACTCAATGGAGTCGAAAATCCTTTCGCGTCTTTTAGTTCGACACCCGAAGCTCGCATTTATCTTTGTTAATATGATTTTGGGATTCAGAGTGTAAATTTTCGAGTTCATATTTGTATTCAATCACCTTCTACCTAGTCGCTTAGAAGGCGGGCTTGCCAACCTTGCTCTAGCTTAAAGGATGATTGAATAGGGGCATCTATTATACCCCAAAATTTACCCTATTCATTTCAATATTTCTGTCTTATAATGGAATTATCATAAACGTACATGCACATCATTGACTATATGGTTATCAGGTTCTGAGTATCTCAAATTGTGGAAAAAACTGTGTGTTTCGACTATCTTAGAGCATTTTTTAACCAAAATTAATATTTCTCGGTTCGTGTGTTTGAAGCAAGATTTTCTATTCAGAAAGTTATTTTGGCTTGGTTCTATAGGAATTTGTATCATATCAATATGTTCTCCAATTCATCTGTTCAGATCGGAGGCCATTTCGTCAAAAGAAAGACTTTACTCGTTCATTTATTAATAAAGTGAATTTTGGGTTTTCGATGCATTTCGGACATTCCGGAAGACATATCTCTCAGCTCGTCAGGTATATTCTGATGATTTTCGACTGGCAGGTCCCTCTCACTATTATATACAACTTTCGTTCACAAGTCGGAAGCAAATTGTGTGAAGAAACTCTCCAAAGAAATTGATCTTTCAAGTGGGATAAACTGAATTTTAGTACTGAACTGTGCTTTCGGTACGCTAGAAAGGCCATAACTCCTAGCTGGAAAACCAAAACTGAGCGGGGCCGGTGTCTAAAATTAAGTATCGAAGTGCTCTCCGACTTTCTTTTACAAGACAAGAGCTAATTCCTCACCATTTAAGAGGAGTTTTTTATTCTTTGGAATTGATTTTGAGACGAACCGAGCGTTTTTCATCTGATACGCGAAGTTTGAAAAATCATATCTCGCTCGATTTTTATCGAAACGACGTGGAACCAGTGCCAAAGTTACACAAATTTCGTTGGATTCATTTGTTATAGAGACTCCGAGTTCAGATTTTAATCAGAAGACCCCCGTTCGAGGCAATTTCTTCGAAGAGCGCAATAAAAATCTGTACGTGTCAGACGCTCGAAAAGTGTTCTGTAACTTCAAAAATTTGTATTTCCTGGACCGTTTGTTCGATTGAGTCGAAATTTTGACTCAAGCAAGCAATTTCGCGTTCCGGACATTTTTTGTTTAGAGTGTGACTTCAAATTTTGCACGGATTTGGCTGTTTTGGGTTGTGGACGAAATTAATTCGGATGATCGCAATTTGGGCCTAATTGTGGATCCAAGGCACTCTAAAGCCCAATTTTTCTCACTATATTATATTTTTTCCCATTCACAAAATGAATACACACAATCATTTGCTAAATTTTGCTCTCAATTCTCAATTTTTTTCTCTCCTAATTCTCTCTCAAAAGCTAAGAACAAAATTGGAATTCAAGTCTTCCCTCCAAGCCTTCTCAACCGAGCACCGCCCTTGCTCCTCCACCACTTGCCGGCCAGCCATCGTCTCTAACCGCCCAACCACTTCCCAGACTTCTCACCTCCGACCGGCCTATATTTTTCGGCCTTCTCCTTTCCTCCTCCGATCGGTCGCGTCCCTCACTGATGTCCCATCGCACTCTCATTCTCTGGCCAGTTTCTCCCTCGGCTCTCTCCCTCTCTCAACCGTCCAATGTCGGCCGACCCTCCTTCTCTATCACCTTGCTCGGACCGGCTGACCGCCCTTGCAAGTGATCAGAATCTTCCTCTCCTCCTCCTTATATTGCTCGATCTCCCTCTCTTTCTACTCTCCAAGCTAGGTTTTGGTATTTTCTTCAAGATCAACGCTAATTTCTTTATCAATTCTTGATTATTCATCAATTTAACTTGGTTCTTCAAGGTTCAAGTAAGTAGCTTACTCAATTAAGTGCTCATTTTAATTGATTTTTCTATTTCTACTTTTCTTGAAATTGATTATTGGAATTGATTGAATTATATGTGTTGATTCCGATTCTTGAATATTTGTTTGTGAATTGATTGAATTGAATCATATTTTTGAACGTTATTGTGCCAGTGTGAAGGAAATTGTACAATAGAACACACATACACTTGTGTAATTTGTTTTCTTTGCATTTAGGCCACTTTAATTAAACATTTGCATCATCTATCACATGCTCATGCATTAGATTGTATTTAGGTTGATGATTTGCATTGAATCCATATGAACTAAGACTAGTTTTGCAAACGTAATTGTGTCGAAATGTACTTTTAGGTGTATTTTGACTTGTAGGTTTCATTTGCATTGTACATTATGCATTTAGGCTTGCATTTAGATCATATATTGCATCTTCATGCATCGATCTACAAACATGTTGAATAATTATATTGAGTTTAAGTGTTGAAGCTTGATTTTAATGATATTAAAATGTGTCGGATTCACATTTTCACACACTTTTTCACATGTTAAAGATGCATTCTTGCTTGCACATAATTAAGGCCTCATGATACATTACATATCTTCCTTTACTTGACATTAATCCATGTTTTGTATCATTTCTTAGAGGTAGGATACATTGAACATGCATTGAAAATATTGTGTGCCATTCATTTGCATTCTACACATGGAAACATCATAAAAAATGTAAATGAACCTACATTTTATACACATTTTTGCATTTATTTTCATTCAAATAACTTTTAATCTTGTACATACTTGTGTAACACGGTGGGAGAACTGACTTGTTTGTTTTACGTTTTATCGCAAATGTTGCGATTAGCAAGAGTCACCACCAACTTTTCTTTTATTCAATAAAGGAAAGCTGAAAAAAATAGGAAAGTCCTTTGATAGATTCTGAGTACGGGAGATAATTATGAAAAGGGAAGGTATTATCATCCTTTCATTTCGTAGTTATCTACGGGATCTTAATTGCTTTAACTCAGTTTTTTTTGAAAACTCGCTTTGTGTGTGAGTGATTTGAAAAGAAGTATTTTGCTTTGACTTTGTAATGATTCTTGTATCAATCCTCAAGAATGTATATGAAGTGTTTGAAAATATTTTGAAAGTTTAACTTTGTAATGATTCTCGTATGAATGTATACAAAGTTTTTTTGAAAGTATTTTGAAAAGAGTGTGAAGTGTGAAAAGTATTTTGATTTGATTGGAGCAAGCAATTAAAAGTCTTATTACTTACTCAGAAGGTCGTTCTTATTATTTTCCTTCTCCTTTAGGACAACGCTATCCATACCATTAGTTGGTAGGTAACTCTATCCGTTGGATGTAAAGGGACAAGCGTAGGGTCATCGTATGGTCATTGAAGGCAATATGTAAGGATACCTTAGCATTTCGAAGGGACGATCATCACTTATTTATAGGCAACACTCGAGGGACGAGATCATATATTTGTAGGCAACATCGAGGGTCATCGAGGAACTATGATCTTTGTGATGATTTTGAATCGAGGGATTTTTGCTAATGGTACCCCCTACGTTCGAGGGACATGGCCATTTTAAATCGTAAGGAAACAAGAAAGGATACCCTATGGGTGCAAGTGTGATAAGTGTGTTCGATTCAGATATGTTATCTTGAAGATTAGGTTATTCTAAGATTGATTGATTAGTCTTTCCATACAATCCTATTAGCCATACATCTAAGCAGTTATATACAGTTCATAAGGATGCAGAAAGTAAAAACGGAAAGTAAAGTCCTACGCTATTACATGGCTTTGGGGAAGTTACATAATAAGAGGTGCGGAAAAGTAAATGTGCGAGAAAATTAAATCTACGCTATTACAAAAATATTCTTGCGACCTATAAATCGATTTCTAGAATTTAAAATGTGAAATAAATAAATAGATAATAGAAAAAAATATTCTAAACGTTACGAAAATGTTAGAAACCTAATTACTATAAAAAAATATTTTTTTGAGTTTTTTAGAAATTGATTTAATGTAGAAACAATCCTAATTCCAGTTAATTAGTATTTAATTAAGAAAATATTTTAAATGTAAAGAAAAATTAAATATTTTTATGTCAAAAACCTAAATAAGGATTTTATTAACCTAGAATTAAAATCAAGATATTTTTTAGGTTTTCTTATGTGCAAAAAATTTAATTTGTGAAAATAAGTTAAAATAGGTTAGAAAATAATAAATTAAAATAGGTTAGAAAATAAGAGAAATAAGAAAAAGTTGTTGAGCCAAAACAATACCACCACGCCACCTGCATGTGATGTCTAAACAACGCTTCCAATTGTATATGTGTGCAAACCTTAAAAAATCAGAAAATGTGAAAAAATTTGGCAAAAGGCAGGGATCGAACTCATGCCATAGGAGAGGTAAAGACTAAGTGCGCGCTCTTGACCGCTAGGGCGGTAATACATCCATTAATATGGATACATCGATAAATATATATGTGATGTTGCTTCCTGAAAATCAAAACAAACATAAGCCAAACATGATGGGACCCAGGAGATTCAAATCGACCACTCAAAGCACGCCACACATGCTTCCCTGAGTCAAACGAAGTTCATAGGCGCCGGAGAAGGATTCTGGTCACCTTCTCCGGTCGACTCAAATATCAAACCTGCGAAAATCAATCAAAACAAAAACAAACCAAATTCACTAATTAAGGTGATGCGAATCTAATGGTATGGTTAGTTTGTCCTGAAACAGCCTATAGTCATGGATACGATGAAGCAAGAGCTTCGTTCCCTAACAATGGTGAAACACGATTTTAGCCTCAAACCTTGCAAACGATGGTTCTAAACAATCACAAACATTAGTATGAACATGCATATATGAATCGAAACAGTTTAAATGGCATAAATTGAGAGTTTCAATTTCGAAACTTTTACCAAACCGGTGCAACTTGGTTAGCACGTTCTAGGATGCTTTGGAATGAGGTAAGGACTTGGATCGATTGCTGGTTACTTCAGGATGATGAATGAATGCTTGGAATGGCTTGAGAATTGCTGGAAATATTGTTTGCTCTTGCCCTAGTTTCTTGAAAACTTGGACAACTTTCTAGCGTTTCTAAGAGGCAGCAATTTGTATCCTTTGCATATGAAGGTGTTCGCTATTTATAGAGGAAGGATTTAGGTCAACAAAAGTGTAGAACTATCTTGCATTGATGCAAATATATTTGATTGAAAATTAACGCCAAATATTATCATTTTTGATCTTCAATCATGTCAATCTCTTGCCAATCAAATATATTTCGAAATTTCCAGCTTGTATTGAGTTGCTATGACCTCAAGAAGCTTAGATTTACAGCCTTGCAGTCATCATATTTAATTTTGTATTTTATTTTAATTAAAATTGAATTAAAATGAATTAATCCAAAAATAAATAAAATAAATGGGAACATGGCGTGAAAATAGGCTTTATAAGCTCTTGGCAATATTATAAACAAGTTTGAACCAAAGAAATATAGGCCCATTTGGGAAATTTTCAAGTTTGATCAATATTTTCTTCATATATTTCTTCAAAATTTCCAATTTTTCCCAAGCCATAACTTGCTCAATTTTTGTCATTTGAGAGTGTTCTTTGACTTTTTAGAAAGCTTGAGATGTCCTTTAAATGATAATTTTGTTTTCATCTTCATTGAAGCTTCCATGCGCGTGTACACCTTTTTGGAAAAAGATGACTTTTTGTTGACTTTTAGAAGGACCTATAATGTCTTGACCCATATCTTTCAAATGATGCATTTTTAGGCAAACTTTGTGAGAGACATAGTTGTAGATAATTTAATTACCTTTAAAATGAGATTTGATGGAAAAACATCTGATAAAGTATGTGAAAATTATGCTTGGTCAAAGTTCTGTTGACTTTTCCTTAAGAAACCCTAATTTAGAAACTTTTGACTTTTGATCATTCTTTGAATTTTCTTGATGAATCATGATCAACCCTTGATCAAATGATGAATGTGACTTCAAAATCTTGATTTTGAACGAAAATGATGAATTTTGACTATATGTTGACCATAATTGACTTTTTGTCCGATACAACTGATTTTCAACCATCTGAGCAATTGACTGAGCACATTTAGGTTATGAGGCTTGAAACTAGACATGGTGATACTTTGAAACATATGAGGAGGCATGATGCCCACTTGAGGCATTATAGCTCAAATTTTACTTGACATAAATCAAACCCTAGTTACGGGTTGATTGCTTAGGAGAGGGTTTGTCTTATCAACCCTTGAGGAATTCTTGAGTATGGAGATGTATCTTGACCTGAAAAATAGGAGGGTAAATTTTGGGTATAACAACTTGAATCTTATTTTGTTTTGATTTGTTGAGTACATGTAATTGAACTAAATTCTAATTCACTTCTCATTTCAAACCAAAACAAAAGTGAATTGGAATTTAATTCGGTACATGAATTTTGGTGTTCCATAAGCCTTTTTGGGCGATTTTGTGCATCGGAACCCATTTTTTCTCAAAGGTCCAAGGTAACGATAGTTGAACCCCAATGTTTTGGCATGTTTTAAAACCATTGGTGATGGTTTCGAAACCAAATTTTGAGTGCAACATGCCTAAAACACTATTGCTTCCCCGTTTCTTTAAGGTCCGAAAAATGATGCTTCCAATCGGAATTAATTAAAACCGATCATATTTTTGAATCTGTTGACGTTTTTGAAAGCAACAATGTGATTCTTAATCGATTCCAAGAATTTGACTTTTTTGCTCCGATTTCGGAAAAATGTTTTCCTAAGCCGATTTTTGTGATTTTATTTCACTTCTTACATGCTTATACTAGTTTGTTAGCATATGTACAATCGATTTTGCATTCGGTGCTTTATTTCTAGCACTTGCTTTGTTAATTCTGACACTTTATTTCATGTGCAAGGTACATTGAGCATTTTTACTTGAGATTTGGATATGTAGCATCCATATCTTGTGCTTGCACACATACGTGCACATCCTCTTGTCTTCTTGCTTGGGTTTTCACCTTTCTTGCAGGTTTATTTTATTCGAATGTGTACGAACGCACATTTTATTGCTTGTTTGCGTATGAACGTGCATCCTATTGTCTGCTTGCTTGGGTTTTCACCTTTCTGGCAAGTTTATTTGATTCGAATGTGTACAAACGCACATTCTATTGCTTGTTTGCGTACGAACACGCAACCTATTGTCTGCTTGCTTGGGTTTTCACCTTTCTTGTAGGTTTATTTTATTTGAATGTGTACGAACGCACATTCTAACAAATTTTTGCATACGAACGTGCATCCTATTGTCTACCTATTGGGTTTTTACCTTTCTTGCAGGTTTACTTGTTTTGAATGTGTACGAACGCACATTCTAACACTCATTTGCATACGAACACGCATCCTATTGTATGCTTGTTTGGTTTTCACCTTTCTTGCAGGTGTATCTTGTTTCGAATGTTTACGAGCATATTCTGATACTCATTTACGTACGAGCGCACATTATATTGTCTGTATTGTCTGGATTGTAATCTATTGCATGTTTATTCGCATCGGATGTGTACGAACACACATTCCGATCATGCATAGATGCCTCCGCGAATTACTCACCATTTTTCTTTATTGCTTGGTATCAATACTTGAAGATTTCCAGAGTATTTCTTAGCTTGCTATTACTTACAAATTGTTATCCATTTGTTATTTGTTATACCTTTTTATCGCATTCTTTTACCGCTTTTCTAGAGAGCATGAGAAGTAGGGTTTTATCGCTTTCCTTACCATGAGAAGTAGGAATATAGATGCATGATGGGGCTTCTATAGTTAGAGCATATTTATGATCTACTCTGGTTTATTTAAAGACATGTCTAGGGCAATTGTGTTTTCTACTTGTGTGGGGTTTGTTTAAATCCTCTTCCATGCATAGGGAGGTACCTTGAGTCGTTGTGTTTACTTTTGTGATTGCATATGTCAAGAGTGATTAGGCAAACCGCTAAGCGGCACCACCAAGCAAAGACCCACTTTGATGAGATCTACTGGTGTTGTATGTGATGATGATATGATGGGCACGCCGAAAGGGTTTGTAATCGACCCCGTACAGTTCTAGTCTGTGTTAGCTCAGCACACACGAATTATGTTGCTTCCTTTATCGAGTCAATAATAAAAGTGGAAAGAGTTCCTTATTCTGACTCTCCACGCCTTCCCTTGGGGTTTGTATTTATTGCTGATACTCGCACTCATATACTCTTCAAACTTAATAGCTCATATCATGTGGTGATACCTTTCACAGGAATCGAATGGTCGACTCTTAGTTGACTCCAGTATACTCGTTACCGCCGCAGACTATGGGACTTCCTTCTTCTCTTGTGCATGTGTGAATCATTTGTTTGTGCATTTCATTGTTTGTGTGCTTCTGCCAAAGCACTTGCTTGCTTCATCCCCCTGCATCCCTTGGTTCTATAATCAAGCCAGATATAGGATAACTTCCCTTAGGACTTCTCGGTTAGGATAGCTCTCGAGCCAAGACATTAGGATTTTCATCCTTTGCATGTTAACATAGGTAGAGATTCCCTTTATCCTCAACCATAGGTCCAATTTTGCATGATAACCTTAGGGTAGAACTAGTTAGTCTCCATTTGCATGTTTTCTTGTTTCTTTTGCATCATTGCATGTAATAAAACTAAAACTTGATTTATTTTCCTTGAAAACCAAAACACTTATTAATGGTTTAAAACTCCTTTTCAAAGGTAAACGCAACCAACCTCACTTCAAACCTATTTGTCTTCGGGCTTCTTTTCTTTTAAAAACCTTTTCAAAAAGGGTGTTCCCTTTCAAATCCAAACAAATTGCTAAGCGTGTGAGCGGTCGAGCATAAGACTTCTTATATTTGCAACGCCAAACACTAGTTGCAATTATGAGGATGTGGAATCGAACTTTCCCATAAAAACAATTGCAACCCACTAAAATATGTGAGCCGAACTACGACGCTCTGACTTTCCCATTGCACGAGGGAATACGTAAGCATCTTGTCACGAGGCTCGATCGAGCAAAACTTTGTAAATACTTCCTTCTTTTCCCCGTGTTTTCTTTATTTTCTTTCTTTCATATGCATTGTAGCGATTAAGCGATAGATAAATATAACACACCCATTAGACAGAAAAATAGAAGTGGATACCATAGAGTACTATGTGTGTGTGGGGTGTAAATCACTCCCTTACCCCAATCTCTCGGTCATAAGACCGTGATTTCTCCTCCTCAGGTTTACTCGATGTTTTGCTTTCCCTCTTGCGGGATAAAAAAAAGTCTGATGGCAACTTCATTGATTTCTCCCCCTCAGTGATTATATTCGTTGACTCTGGTCTTTTCCATAAGAGCTACATTGGCATGTTCTTCATCAGAATCTTCTTCCTCCGAATTTGAATCATCCCATATTATTTTGAGTCCTTTATTTTCTTTGAAGATCTTCTTAGATTTTATCTCTCTTCTAAGCTTAGGATAATCATATCTGTATTGCCCAGGTTCTTGACATTCATAGCAAATGACTTCCTTTTCAAAACCCTTTCCTCGATTATATTTAGACCCTTGCTTACCTTTAAATCTTCATGATCCTCTGAACTTACTATGTCTGTGTTTCCACAGTTTGTTTATCTTTCTAGAAATCAGAGATAGTTCATCTTCATCTGAGTCTTCTTTAGACTCTTCTGACTCCTCCATTGCTTGATAAGCTTTTGTCTTCTTAGACTCAAACTTTAGAGCGATGGGTTTACCCCCTTCTAAGGTTCGTCTTGTTGAATCTCAATCTCATGACTTCTAAAATAACTAATGTGTTCTTCAAGACTGGTGTTATTTAGATCCTTTTTCCCGTTTTAAATTAGTTAACATGGGTCTCCATTTGACAAGAATACTTTTAACAATATTTTTGACGTGATCAACATTAGTGTATCCTTTGTCCAGAACTCTGAGTCCTGCAACCAGCATCTGAAATCTTGAAAACATCATTCCACAGACTCATCTTCCTATATTATGAAGGCTTCGTACTTCTGGATTAAGGCCAACGCCTTAGTTTCCCTGACTTGAGCATTTCCTTCGTGAGTCATCTGAAGAGAATTCTTATTTGTGATCTTTTCATACTTTGTAATAGATATTGCACTTAAAAGGATTGTTCTTGCTTTATGACTATTCTTGTACAACTTCTTCTGAGCGTCTGTCCAGGAGATTTTGGGAACTTCTCTTCTTTCTTCGTCTACTAGGTATATGTATCCATCAACTTGAATATCCCATAGATATAGGTTTAATCTAAGAAGATGACTTCTTATCCTGTCTTTCCAATAGTCAAATATTTCTCCATAAAAGATCGGAGGTTTTGAACTATAAGAATCTATTTCTTGATCAGAACTAATAACAACTACATTTTCGTTTCGAGCAGCCATTGTTGTTTTTCACACATTAGATCGGTACTGAACACCGTTAGGTGCTTGATAAAAATCCAAATTTTTTATCACTTCAGAACTGGAGCTCTGATACCAATTAAATGCGTGAAAAACACAAGAAATGGGGGTTTGAATTGGGTTATACTTTGAAAAAAATTTCTTTTAAAAACAATCCCCTTATATGTGCTTTACTTTGATGGAGATTGAAAAATAAGGAAATTAGTAATGAACACAAAATTTTTATCCTAGTTCCCTTGAAAACCTCAAGCTACTCTAGTAAACCCTTCCGATGTGATTTTGATCTCTCCACCAAGGACTTAATCCACTATAACCAAACTGAATACACTTTCACGGGAAACCGCCGGTGACTAACACCCTCACACATCAATAGTGTGTGACTAACAACCTCTAAGACTAATTGTCATAGTCTTCTTGAGAAGCTTACCCAAATGGTCTCTCAAGGAACAATCATACAACCGTTTGATAGCAAGTTTATTTACAAATAAATATGTTCTACACAGGCTGATATGTAAACAAATTTTTAGTATAAATGACTTGAAAGAATTTACAGCTTTTTACAAAGAAAAATGACGATTAAGTGTAAAGAGTTTCCTCGTGAATTAGCAGTTGTTTCTTCAAGTCTTCAAGATTTTATATAGTGACATGCATGATGTGATCGTTGGAGGGTACATTTGGAATATGAAACTTGTGGCGGCTTGAAAGAATGTGGGGGACAAGATCGTACGCAGTGTCCTTTCTTAATGGTAGTGGAATGAATCGTTTGTTTGTACCATGTACTATTGTACCATGTTAATGTTATCTTCTTTCCTTCTGCACTTCAGAGGCTTCTGTGAGCATGAGTTTAGAAGTGGAGAATCTAACTTCTGGTTAGTCAAAACCTCAAGTCTTTAGAATCTTCATATCTTCCTCTTTAGAATCTTCAGCACTTGGTTTTGAAGAACCTTGCATTGTAACATAAGGTTGAAAGAACTTCAAGTCTTAGAATCTTCATAACCACGTTCTTCAGAGTATTCAACATTTGGCCTTGTAACCTTGTATCATAACCTATGGTTGAAAAAACGTCAAGTTTTGGAATCTTCAGAACCATGTTCTCTAGAGTCTTCAACACTTGGGCTTGTAACCTTATATTGTAACATAAGTTTAGAAGAACTTCAAATATTTCGAATCTTCAGAGCCACGTCTTCAGAGTCTTCAAGCACTTGGTCTTTAGAACCCTTTGTGTTTTGAAACTTGAGTCTTCAGCATCTAAACATAAGTTACACTTCTGTCTTTAGATCTTCTGATTGGTTTCTTCAAACGATCGTATCATAGTAACAAAACTTCAGAGCCTTCTGAAGCTTTTCTCGCTACTTGTTCATCAAAACCTCTGTAGCTTAGAAGCGGAACATTTTCTCTTCTAATGTCTTGGAAACGCCATTCATCAGAAGAAGAAACTATTTTTTATTCTTAAAAATACAACAAACATTAGAGTAACAAAATTGTTCACTCAAACATAGTCTTTGTTATCATAAAAACTGAGAGACATAATTGCAGAACCAAATCTTGTTCTATATATATATATATATATATATATATATATATATATATATATATATATATATATATATATATATATATATATAGAGAGAGAGAGAGAGAGATATTAGAGAGATAAATTCAAAAGAAATAATACACGTTGGAAAGTGTCGCAATATGAAGTCGAGGCTTGCCTCCTTTGTATAGTAGTTGGAAAAACCAAATATGGATATAATCCACGACCCAAATTAATGATCTAACCAATTGGCATAAATCTCTAATAGAAAAATCATCTTTAATTGATTAACAAACCCAGTTACGAAGTTTTAGATATAGAATCACTGCAACTTACCAATTAATTAGTTAGTTAAGAAATGGTTTAAAAGGGTTTGGACAACTTTTTAATCACTTGTCTTAGATTAGAAAATTATTTTTTTGATTTAAACACATTTGAGAAAATACTTTGATGTGTGTGTGAGAGTGTGTGTGTGTATGTGTGTGTGTTGTCTTAGTACTCTTAAACTACGTCCTCACTATTACAATACTTGGGTCACTCATAAAGACATAAACATGACCAGGCAGGCTTTCTCACCTTTCTCCAAAACTTCCATACTTTTGCTAGATAGTTTATGGTTATATTGGCACTTAATATCGAGTTCTTTATATGAGTCATACAATGTTTTCTTAGGTCAAACTATCATCATCAAGGTTGAAAGATATTTCTATATGTTGTCTTCATCAAAAATTCAGATGTAGAATTTCTATCTTCATAACTTGCAAGTATATGGAGACCCATATTGAAGAATTGAAGTTGTTAAAGGGGGATATTGTGAAAGTTCGTCTAGTCTTGTATTTAGCACTTTAACTTGATTGAGCCTAAAATGCGTGAGGAGATATGTAGAATGTGGAATCATTTTTTAGAAAATTCTAGGTGGCATAATATGAGGGTTAAATGGATACTTGTTCAACTATGATTTTTTAAGAGTTACGATAATACTTCTAGTAGATTTGATAGCTACGAGAGAAGTGGTAGTGACATTGTTTTGTCATTTTTTATAGTATAGGTGAAATCGTTGATGGATACTACAATTACTACTTGCTTTAGTGGCAGAGTTGACACAATTAATTATGTTATATCCTGGTCAACATGGCTTCTTTCGTAAAAGTATATTTATATCTATAACTAGAGACGAATATGATGTTCTATTAGAGTCCTAGATTGAAGGCACGAACGCTAGCCTAATGATATTGTAGAGGACAAGAAAAAACATTTATATATACATATGTTATTTTAACATAGGAGTAAGAATCCTGATCACGGTGTTCAAGTTAGAGGTCTAGTAGACCATTAATGTCACACCTCCCAACTACATCTGAACAATTGGGATTTTATCAAGGGATTTGATATTTTCATTCTATGGTGCAAATGGCTTCGACAAGGGTAACTTGTTTTCCATAAGCGCCCTTGACAATAATTTTGTACTCATTCAGACCTCTTCAAACTATAAGAATTAGAAGGATACATTTGTATGAGCACATGGTAGATAGAAGTATTCGATGGTCCCTTTTTAAGAAACTAGAAAATATAAATTTCCTTTATAATGTACATGTGATCATGCCCTGGAAAATGATTTCCAATATGATAAGCTTAGCAAGACAAAGAAAGATGTTATGAATTTCCTTGGGGATTTTTGCATTTTGTATGTGGATTTAATAGTTCATGTGAAAGGCGATAAAACACTTAATGAATACTTATGTAAGTGTCAATCATACACCTATTTTGATAATGTTATATTATTTTTAGTAACATTTTGATTCCTTTGAAGAAAGGATGAGTCCATTCGCGGTTTTGGAGAAGAAAGATTTGTTAGAGAGTAAGAAAGTCAACTGAGACAAAGTAGGGGCCACCAAAAAGAAGAAAGACTCTTCCAACTTGAAGACTTGGATTGTAAAGAATAGTAAATCAATGGACGAGGCTTGTATAATCATAGCGATCCCATTTTTGATTGTAAAGTTAGCTTTTTTTGGCGAGGATCAATATTTTCCCAGACTAAAAGCATAAAGTTGTGAAAAGGAAAATTCATATATTTACTGGAGGCCGGCACCTGACTAATTTTTGAAGATGAGGCCCCTAAGGGTGGTGATATAGTCGCTCTCCATCAATGAACATCTTCTTTGGCTCCTTCTAAAAGGGAGGAAGTGTTTTCTCTTTGTGACAAAACTTTGATGACATAGGGTTTATACACAACCACCTCAAACTTCGAGTGATATTTATTAGAAGGATAGAATATGTGTATGAAACAGTTTCTCAATATGCTAGAGACCTACCTTCTGAGAGGTTCCCTCCTAGATCAGGCGATGTTTGACCAATATGATAAAGTAGAGAAGTATGTGGCTGCACTTAAGACTAAATTGGCTTCGGTGAAATATAGCTTTGAACATAATAAGGCTTTGCTAGTATCAACCAATAATAAGTTTTCCTCCTTGGAAAACGACCATCAAGGGTGTATGTGCTAACTGGAAAAGTTTGAGTCGTACGTGAAGGATGATGAGGATGAGGTATGTCATAAATGGGACAAAGAGCTATAAGAGGAGAAATCTGAGATTCTCATCCTAAAAAAGACTATCGATGTTGATTCCATCGTTAAGGTTTCATTACAAACAAACTTGGGTAATTCTCGTATAGAGAATTTTATTGTTGCCAACAAGGGAATTGACAAGGAAAAAGAACACGTACATTTCTTGTATCTCGACTTGAATTCAAGTGAGTTTATTTGCTCAAGGTCTTTCGAGATGGAAAGTTGGTTGATAAGGAAAATGCGTGTGAAGAAAAGGACGTGAAGCCTTCCAACAAAAGAAATCTAATCATTTTAGAGCATGACATTACTCATGTCATTGATGGAAAAGATAGGTTTGTTTCTGTTTTCCTATATCATTTGAATATTCCTAAGAATTTTGTGGTTCCAAACAAGATCATGATATGGTAATAATATTTCAAAAAATCGGTGAGTCAACTTCCTATAGAGGCCTTTGTAGTTAGTTATGGAGAACATAAGCACAATCATGTACCATTTTAATACCGCCTCCTTCAATGTCTTGGAAAAGACCTTACATTTTATGGAGTTGATGAGGTAATAAGATGTTACGAAATATATATTTTGTAGTAGTAAAGGTCACTAGTTCCCCACATGCCTAGATTAGGTTGTAGGAATTGGAGATTTGGAAATATCTCTTGCCCAAGTACTAGAGGTTCCAAAGAAGACTAGTTTGAAGTCTCTTTTTGATAAGGTAGAGGCAAAGGCTGAGAGGTGGGAAAACATGAAATCCCCCTTCATTGATTCTTGGAGGAGTCAAATCCCGCAGTGTTGAAATGGGGGGGGAGAGGTTACTAGGATTGGATCTTCCATCTCTAGTGGAGAAGGATTAGCTCTGCTAGCTTCAAAACTTGCAGCATCGGCTTTGGCTGATCCAGTAAGTTTTGAATTCACCATAGTTTCAAGAATTCAATATAGATTATTTATGAAGAAATTAGTGTTTGCGAGGAAAGAATCAAATATTTGAAGTTGTGGCGAAGAAACGGTTCTTCTTTGTAGAATTTATAAGTCGATTCTGAGAGGCGGAGGCACAATTCTATTTGGAAAACATACATGCTTGGTGAAACAATGAGATGAGACTTTGAATTAGTGGAAGAAGTTTTCGGTGCGGAAGAGAGACGATTGAACTCTAAGATTATCAGTTCAACGTTCATTTCAGTAAGAGAATGAGTAGTAATATCAGAATAAAAATGAATTTAAATACATGAAGTGTCACGCTTTCTCTTTTATATAGAGTACGATTGAAACCGTCTGCGTGAGGATCATCGTGTTATGTGGATGGTCGTTAGATTTAATTAGATGGTGATTAACACGAGTGAAAGACGAAATTTGAAATTTAAAATGGAAAATCACTTACTTCATGTGCTCTTTTGTTGGATGGCACTCTTAAACTTTTTACTATCAATCTTGCTAATAATACCGAACAAACAATAATTATTTTCGATTGAACTCAGAACTATTCAGTCTTTTTCTGAATATAAATATTAGAAGAATAACATGATACTTTCTTTCATTTCAAAATAAAAGAATAAAAAATATTGGGTGGGGTTACTTCTATGTGTGCTTCTAATTTGCTTTCAATATCAATGGAATATTAAGTGGAAGTACTAGATTCCACCGACAACTGTTGTACGCAATTGAATATTTTTATTTTACTCTCCAAATGCAGTTAGTCTTTTTGTTTACTACTTAAGTTAATTGAAATCAACTTTTCATAAAAAATTATTGAGACTTTGTAAAAGCATAAAAGAAAGGCACGTTATTATCATGAAGAAAAGAAAAGCAATGACATTTTACATTATAGATAAATATATTAAATTATTTAATATCATTATCCATCCCATAAAGCGGACACCACGCTATCTTAACTAGAAAGACATTAAAATTTATTTTTAATTAATATTTTTTTATTGTGAATGTTAAATTTCAAAAATATATCATTAAGAGTCTAAAATATCTTAGGCCATGTTCAAAAACTTAGCCATCAGCTCTCAAACTCTTAATTGACATGGAGAATACTTGGATAATTAGTGACAAGGCCATATGGCAAATACGTCATAAAGTCTCTCCCACTTCTTATATTTTGTACTATTGAAGAACATGTCAAATCATATGTTAATCGAGTCAAACGAAATGTTCTCAATTAATAGTTGAAGTATTCATTAGTCCTGAAAATTGATCTCATTTCTGACATTAAATGATGACTCACCCTAATTATTTTACTAGCTAGTGAATAGAGACGTGTAATCAGTTTTGTAGGCATTAGAACAGAATACTTCAGTGACTCTTATATCATATGATCGCATCAATAATTATCCTGCTAGACAACAACGTTGATTCATTTACTCATCCAAAGTTTGTAGCCATCTTTAGATCTCGACACATAATTCTTGGAGGAGAGAAAGGCGCGACATAAATGCTTCAATCGAAGAAGAAAAAAGGAATACATTGTCTACATGCATCCTTGAGTAATTGGACTACTACCATACCCATGAGGCTGTAAATTGCAAGCTCTTAATGGCATAAAACCCTTTCGAATGAAAATATTGACTCATGAAATGACCTATGTGACTTCTTCACTAACTAGTTTACCTCCAAGAAGCACAAAATAACAACTATGATGGTGCTCAGCGTGATCACGAATACGGAAGAAGAAACCTACGTGAATGCATATACTATTTCATGAAAGTGGTAGTGGCAGTATAATTTATGGACGATGGACTAAAGTGTTGGATATTCAAGAAAGGTTTGAGGCCGAATTATATATTATGAGAGAAACTAAGGCTCAACGGAGCTTGTAGTCTAAGCACCTTACTAAGTAGGGCACAACTATATATGAATTACGAAGATGAACTCCTAGAGGAATAGTGAGGAAAAGGTTGTGGTGTTGGTAACTTTGACACTATCGATCCTTGAATAAAGATTATAATCTCCGAAGAGACAACAGGGAGCGAGGATCCCATGCTAAATTCTTCTCCTACATGTTTACCAAGTGACATCAAACACAAGATGATAGTGAATAATTTTGGTTATAAAGGCATAAAGAAAATAAAAAACAATGGAAACTAAAGAGATAAGGGAAAGAAAACACGCACCTAAGATTTATACAGATTCACCCTAACCACTTTGCCTACTGTTGTCCTCAAGAGTTTCCTCTTTAGAGTTCCACTAGAGATACGAGCTATTCACATATTAGGCCCATGAATTATCTTACAAGAAAACAAAGGTTTTAATTAGCTAATCTCACAAACAAAACAAGATATTTTAACAAGATATTTTAACATGATACTTTCCAAACCAAAAAAATAAAATTAAACGGGTAATCTCACGAACCAAACAAGAGATTTTAACAGGCTAATCTCCAAAAAAAACCACTTTTAACATGCTAATCTCCATATCAAAATATATATTTTAACTGGATAATATCAAATATAAACAAAACATTATAATAAATATATTACATAAGAGACAACACACTTTTAAGTAGAGTGCAATATAAGCATAACATCAGAATAAAACAAATTTCACATATATTTTTCACCGTCTTAGCACTAAGGCAACTTCAATGGCGAATAAGAAAATAGAGAAAAAGAGAGTATGAAGTTAGAAAGAATAATTTTAAATTCAAGTTTTTGTGTGAAATGGAATGAGGAGAAATCCTATATTTATAGGAAACAAATTAGCTCAAAATATAAATGTTATTGATACATGTACATTTTTAAATGTTTTGATTGATAAGCCTAGTTGCTATTTGATTAGACAATGCAAATATAGAATATTTTTCAACAAAGTTTTCACTAATTTATTAAAATCGACCTTAATCATTTAAGAGGGATTAAAATAAGTTAATCTATTAAACCTAATGTTTTAATCAATTTAATAGTGTAAAAATCGCTACTAATGGATTAAAGATGAGTTAATGTATTAAACCTAGTATTTTAGGTGTTTAAACAAATAAGAGAGGCTTCAAGATATATTGAAGTTTGTGTGTGAGTTTCCTTAGTATCTTGAGAGTTACTCTTATACCCTTACATTATAATGATCACTTACATACATGTTAAGCGCTAAATCAAAGGATCTTTCACACTTCCTTTCTTTCACAACTTTAAATTTTCAAGTTCCCTTACTGGTTTCAACTTTGATTTAGAACTTCATCTGGAACATGACTCTTCCAGCTTATGAGTCCTAAGATAACTTCTTTAGACATTGTCATCAAATATTACTGGAAAAATGTCATCAAAGACTTCATCGACCAGTGTTAGACAATAGGTGTTGTCATGAACTTATATTTAATCTCATAAAGGACAAGTTGTTCTTGAAAGACTTTAAATAATGTCGTTTGGCATATGGTTTTGTCAAAATCAAAATTATAAAAGTCATATAATGATTGTAGACAATTTTACCTGCAAGCATATATATATATATATATATATATATATATATATATATATATATATATATCCACATTATCCACCTTTTTATGGTGATAACACATCCCTGAATAAGGTTGTAAAATAAGAAAATAGATGGATAAAAGATTGGAGTGGTTAAACCCCTCACAAATATATAGAGCATACAATGCTCCTCTTAATAGTATATGTCTTCCTCTTTGACATTATCAAAAAAGCGAGATAAAAAGATTGATGAAAGGGCAATAACATAAATCAAGTTAAAACAACATATCTTTCGAATACTTTTCCAAATATTGAATTTTCTCTGGATGAGAATATGAGTTACCACACAGTGAATGAGCCAAATATCCAGATGCACGTAGAAACTAGTGAAGGGAGAAAGAATAATGTAACACCCTAAATTCCTCCGCATAATTATAATTAAAAATCAGAGTAAAAACTTCACACAATTAGGATGCCACATTCATCAGCACAAACTTGCTCATATTATAAAAACATGTAACACATACAACTTATTAAAATTATCAATAATAACTATAAAAACTTCAACATGTTTAACTTCATTTTATTGCAGTGGAAAATCATCAACAAAGTGTTCAAATACTTATTTAACATAAAACATGTTATAAAGTAGTAAAGAACTTGCAACATACGAGATATTATAAAATCTCTAACAAATATAACATAACACTCAAATATTTGACCTCAATGTTACATATCAGACCCAACACTGATACCAATGAAAGTAATAAAGAAGAGCATTCTCTTTTATTCACATCCATACTTTTACTGCAGATCACCTACGTGTTATCCACATGGAGTAAACATTCAAACAGAAGAGGTGAGATATCACAATATTATAAAGAAATGAATAATGATAATAATAAGTACATAACAAATTATTTCAGTCATAGTCACCTATCCAATCAAATCACACTTCCACCCAATTAATAATACCAAATTACACATCAATTATGTAATAACAACATTCTTGCAACAACAATAATTAGGCAATAATAACAATTGCACAATAACAACCATTATGCAATAACAACAATTATGCAATGCATCGAGAATCAACATCAATGACTCAATGCATGCGATACCTGTTTGGGAGTTTGGGGAAGTCGATAGCACCAACAAGATTAATGCTCCAGGACCACAAGAGAAGGAGACGCCACATTTTAACCCAGGACCTTAAGATGTTACATAAATTAGTATTTTCTCTTATAAATCCAATATTCCACTCATTCATAGGCACACCAAAGTGTGAGTACCCATATCTTATAACAAGATCCAACATCGGATCCACTCTTGCTCCCCCACTAAGCCGAACCACATCTCTGATACCACTTGCTAGGAAGTCCGAGATCACCAACGAGATCAATGCTCTAAGACCACAAGAGAGGGAGACGTCACATCTCAACCCAAAACCTTAGTTGTTTGGAAAAAACATACCAAGCATATAGAAAAAATAGGAACATAATAAAAACACAAGGATATAACGTGGAAACTCCAAAATTAGAGAAAAAACTACGGCCGTTGTCAAATGACAACTAAAAAATAATACTATGTGAAAATTGTTACAACACATAATTTTCTTCCAACCATTCCACGACCCTCAGCACACCCACAGTCTCCAAAGAAAATATTTAACTACATCTCAAAACTCTCTAACACAAGAGCATACGAGAAAAGAAAATGTCAAATACAAACTTCAAGTGTTTTTGACTGGTGCATCTTGTAAAGAAAAACTTGAATCCAATATATAGCCTTGGATTCTCTCTTCCATCACTAAACTAAGCGATGTGGGACTAGGAAAAACTTTATTCCTATATATAGCCTTGGACTCCTTCTTCCTTCACAAAACTAACCGATGCGGGGCTTGGAAAAACTTCTTCAACATGTATATTTTCAACCAATCCCAACAATCTCCACCTTGATTAAAAATAATACATTAACTTTCATTGTCTTTACCGACAATCAAACTCCACCATAAAGAGTATAGTCACTTGAAGCTACACCACTCCAAGAATTTTCACATTGTCTTCAAGGACAATCATAGTTTTAAAACTATCATAATCCACCTAAAGAAGATTGTACTTCACTTTAAGTTAAACCACTTCAATAATTTTCACATGCTGAAAACCATGTCGAAACTTTATGGTGCAACTTCCATGTTAGTAGAAAGTTCTTCAACCATCGACATAATCTTGTACCTTGTGTAATCTTGATTGTATCAACACATCATTAACTTGAACTTTCCACATGTCAAAAACAATTCTTCCATCAATTTTCTCTAGCCCAAACTACACAGCGAAATTTGTGACTGTAGCTCAATAACTCTTTCACAACAATATCTTTCTTTTTTAATGTGAAATATCAAACAAAGTTGCAATCACAGAGCATACTAAGAACACTTATCCCCAGATCGAACCAAAAGCTCTAATGTTAGTTTCTGGGAAAAAAACATTCCAAGTATAGAGAAAAAAATAGAAACACAATAACAACACAGAGATATAACGTGGAAACTCAAAAATTAGAGAAAAAATAATGGTCGTTGTCAAATGACAACAAAAGAATAATACTATGTGAAAATTATTACAACACATAATTTATTCTCAACCACCCCATAACCCCCAATACACTCACACTCTCAAAAGTAAATATTTAGCTACGTCTCAAAACTCTCTAACATAAGAGCATAAGAGAAAAGAAAAATTAAATACAAACTTAAAGTGTTTTTAAATGGTGCATCTTGTAAAGAAAAACTATCTTATATATAGCCTCAGATTCTCTCTTTCATCACTAAACTAAGCGATGTATGACTAATACAAACTTTTATCCTATATATACACACAACTCTTATCGATTACACCAATACCCGTAATCGATTACCACTACGACAAAAGCAATTTTATGTTTTATTAGTGTACGAAAACCAGTCTAATCTCGTTTTCAAAACCCCAATTTTTATGAAACATTGAGCAATCAGAATCTACATGTTTAATCCAAATAACATACAAAATTACATCATTCATCAATAACACATCGCTCAACACACAAACAACATATTACCATTCATCAATTTGATTCAAACACAAGAAGAGATAATCACAAATATGGACAAAGACAATTCAACCATGGAAATTCATAATCCCAACAAATATCATCAAAGATTCACAAATATTATCTAGAACTTAAAACTTTTTTGACAGAAGAAGACTTCTCATAATGTTGATATACATTATTGCCATCATCAAAACCTTCATGATCATATAATGGCTGCAGATAGTTATAACTACAAGCACATAGATAAACACTACACTCCCTTGAATACTTTAAGGGATAAGATATGGAAAGAGTGTGCCAATACTAATTCAAAGAAGCTTCAAAGGTTAGGAAATAGTGAGATCGAGTTGAAGGTTGCAGAAGGTGTTGAACTTCTGTAACGCTTCAAGTAGTTCAAGATGATGCCTACGAAGGATTATGGTTAGAGATTTAAAGTTAAATCAAGCAAAAGTTAAAGTTAGGGTTTGTAATTTTTGAGCTTGTTGATCGCGACTTTATCGTCTATTAATCAGCAGACTGCAAGTGCACAGTCCTATCGCGTAGTTTTAAAAGATATCGAACCCACAGAGACTATAAATCGATCTATTGTTATCCTAAGTTACGGTATACAGCTAAGGCGAATAATTCTTTAAGATTTTTGGTTAAGGAATATATAATAAATAAATAGATATTAGTATGTAATTCGTCTAACCTAAGGGGATCTGAATTTCCACTGACGTGTTACTCAAGTTGAATAAAAATCCTATTTCACAAACAATATTCATCTAAAGATCCTATCTCCTGTCGCTCTGTTGAATCGGATCATGCAATTAAATCCTAACGTATGCTCTCGCTATCCTGAATTTAAAAACACTTTTGAAAATAAATAAAGTTTAATCTCTTTTAAAAGCTGTCATGATCTTTAAAATTAATACCTAGTATCCACTATCGGTTCTAAACCTCAAACTGTCGCTCTGTTGGTTTCTAACCTTAATCCAGTTTATTAACCTCAAACTTTCGCTCTGTTGGTTTCTAAACCTTTTAATAAATTAAATTAGATATCTAAATCAGAAAGAATATTTTTAACAACGTAACATTATGCCAGTTTATTTTGATTCCTTAGGTTCGATTAATTTACATACCAATATCAAACGATTTAGCGGACATATTAATTAACTCAGACATGCATAAATAATATGGTTTAATATATTTAAACATTTCCACAATTAAATAAATAATATCAGGCAACAATAAATAAAATAAAATAAAATAAATAAATAAAACCTGAAATTAAGAATCTTGGAAATAATCCATTCTTGACTTCTTGAATTGAAAGGAAAAATAAAATACGACAAGGAATAAAAGCACTTGGATCTAACGTAAGGTTAGATCAGTGAAAACTGAAATAAAATAAATTCAAAGTACAAAACTGGAATAAAATTGCGAAATAAGAAATAGCGGTTGTTCGGTAAAAATGTCGACCCTGATTCTGAAACTGGGACTTGTATTTATAGATGCACTTGGTAACTTCCCATTCCATAAATTTCGTACGCACCATGTGATCGTGGAGAAAATGCTGCCTAAAAAGGAGGAGGCGGGCGCCTCCACGTATTTCCCAAAACCTAACTGCCAAGTTGAGACGTGCGTCTCAAAACGTGGGAAAGTGGTGGGCCCCACTTTGCTAAGGAGGCGGGCGCCTCCAAAGGAAGTGGGAGGTTGAGGCGGCCATCTCGGCCCACGTGGCAGGTGGTTGCTTTCTTGTCCTATTGGGCCACGCGTGTTTGGGCTTGCTTTGGGCTTGCTTGCTTGGTGTAATTGCTTTCTCCTTATATAACACCTCCCTTTTACTATATCACACCTTTTGCATCATTTCTTTGCTTTTTAATCCGATTTTTCCTCGATTTTACTTCTTTGCTCGATTTATCTTTATTTAATACAAATACCTGAAACATAGAAAATACCAACGTGTCTGAAATAAAGTGAAATAATTGAATAAAAACATTAACATTATTTATGAAAAATACATCAAATATGTTATATAAAATCGTGTTATCAAACTCCCCTATACTTAAACCTTTGCTTGTCCTCAAGCAAATATTAAAAATGAAAAATCACTTGAGCATAGGTTAAACGCAGATATAAAACACAATTCAATTCGTACTAGGTTGCAATTTACTTCTTTGTTGGATAACTCGAGTTTAGACTTTGACACCAAAATTACCGTAATAACACTAGACAACCCCATTTATGCAGACCAATTTAAGTCATGAATTATAGCTCGTCCTAATACTTTCGTTTTGTTTCACCCGTTTTCATTCTGGCGCAATCACATTAAGCCCATTACCTTACGCGCACATAGTGGAGTAACGGTTAGTGACTTTGATCTTTATAATCCACTAGAGTCCCGGTACTTATATTTGGTACTCCTTTATCCAATTACAAATTGTGGGGATCGGATCATCCGCCTACCAAGTTCGACCAGGACCATGAACCAATTCATAATGGATGTTTGCATAAATATTTTATAGTTTCTGCGACTGTTGAATTAAATGATCTGGTAAGGACCATCTAACTTAATAAGTGCATCTTCTAATAAAAATTTTCTTTAAAAATCTTGATCAATCACTTATATTCATCGATTCTCCACGTAGTTTGTCGTTTAAGGCGGTGCCGACTGCTTAATAAACTACTCGGGATTACTTTAAAACTAAGTCTTAAGGTGTTGGTATAATAAGTACTTAAATCAATCTAACACATTAGGGGTTTTAAAGTGTTAGGACGATAACAATTTTGCTATGTCGCGCTCGAATTCTTATTTATAAAAATAAGCAACCTTAATACTAGTTGAATACGTCAATAAATGCGTTTTAATTTTTGTTAAAATTTGTCGTTATGGCTCAAGAAAAGGAGGAATTCGAATAAGCACGAAATTTAAACATAAAAGACTAAAATTTCATAAACATGTATTTTATTGAATGGAAATTTTGCAATACATAGAAAAAGGAAACTAAAAGGAAAAAACTAAATAGAGCAAGGAAAATAATAACGAACAAAGAAATGTTCTGACTCCCCCAAACTTAAAATAAGCATTGTCCTCAATGCGATAAAACCAGGAGAAATCAGAAAGGAGAAAGGTGATCACTCGAGCAGGGAATCTTAATTTGCATGTCTTTTTAGTAATACATGTGACTTAGGCAAATAAGGAACAATTTTGTAGACCACATGCATACATATTATATACTTGCATATATATATATATATATTATAAATAATTCTAGAATTTTGATTTTTAATATATATAATACTAGTATATAATGCTTTTTAATTAATATAATAAATATTGGGAAATATTGATTTGGTATATTAATAGGAAAAATACGATAATTAAAATAATACTCAATTATAATTATAAATATTAACGTGAAATTTTTATTGAGTTTAATTATCGGTATTACGGGGAAATAGTTCAAGCGCATCAGAAGAAAGGGTGCAATAGATAACCGACTAAAAATTTAAAATTTAACATAAAATAGAAAAATTGAAAATACGAAAGAAAATTTAAAATTTGAATGACTACTCGTTGATTTTCCATGGCCACTTATCAAGCCATCTCACATATCCCTCACCTTTTCTTTTCTTACGTCTGTAGAGCGGGTTATTCTTTCGAAATTTTGGTAGTGGTCCTGGATTTATAAGTTTTTCAATTTCGAGCTTAGTGATCTCATCCATCGCCTCATAAGTTAACCTCACCCTTTTAAAAGTAATTATATCCCTAATTTTATGGTCCTCTAATTTTCGCTTTTTAGGCAAGACTTCCAATAGTGGTGAATTAGTATGGATATTTTTCAATACCGCAACGTACGTTTTAGATTGGGAGTCTACCGGAGTTTCCATAAAAGTTTTCGGGAAGGGAATCAGTGGAATGTAGTGATTTGGGATTACAATAGATGCTTCTTTTTCTACCTCTTTTACAACCTCCTCTTTGAACAATGTTACTGGATTTTCATCAACCTCCACAATTTTCTCGTCAGAACTTTCCTCGGCCACAATATCACTCTCCTCATACTCATCATCACTTTCTAGATTTCCAAATAATTTTTCCATAATGGTTGTTTCAACATCCACATCTTCCTCGGGTTGAGGTTCTAGAAGGTTTTGTTTGAGTTGGGAGATTTTAGTCTCTAAGCCAATGGTGTGAGACGCGAGGAATTCAACCATATTGGTTAGTTGGCTAAGGGTTTCATTAATTTGAAGACTTTGTTTTCGTACTTCTTCATTTTGGATAATTTGTGCTTCATTTTGAATAAATTGTGTCTCTACAAAGTGCTCAATCATAGACTCTAACCTGGAGTTAGTTATCATCTCATCTGAATCCTCTATTGATGTTTCGAAATTAAAATCTTGCGATTCTTCAGAGTCTTGAAAGTAAGTTAAAGTCTCATTTTGTGTTTCCCCGAAGCGACTTATCATCCTAGATGATTCATTAAAATCTTCCATTAATATTTCGAGATCAGATTTATATGGTTTTGGTGATTCCTCAAAATATTGAGTTTGACAATTATAGAAAGAATTGGGTTGAGGAAAAGTTTGGTTGAAATTATAAGTTTCTTGTGGTTCTTCAAAATATGGGGATTGGTAGTTTTGGAGGTAGTTTGGGTAGGAATAGGTTTGTGAAGCATTAAAGTTTTCCATCAGTATTTCAAGGTCGGATCTATGGAATTCTTGTGGTTCCTCATAATACTGATAATGGGCATAGGAAAAATTTGGGTTATACATGGTAGTAAAAGGTAAAAGTGCCTTAGTCTATACGGTGTAACACCAGAGTTACAATATCGACTTAAATAGTCCCCGGCAACGGCGCCAAAAACTTGATCGCGACTTTATCGTCTATTAATCGCAGATTCCTATCGCGTAGTTTTAAAAGATATCGAACCCACGAGACTATAAATCGATCTATTGTTATCCTAAGTTACGGTATCGACTAAGGCGAATAATTCTTTAAGATTTTGGTTAAGGAAAATATAATAAATAAATAGATATTAGTATGTAATTGTCTAACCTAAGGGATCGAATTTCCACCGACGTGTTACTCAAGTTGAATAAAATCCTATTTCACAAACAATATTCATCTAAAGATCCTATCTCAAATCGCTCTGTTGAATCGGATCATGCAATTAAATCTAACGTATGCTCTCGCTATCCCCGAATTTAAAAACACTTTTGAAAATAAATAAAGTTTAATCTCTTTTAAAATCTTTAAAATTAATACCTAGTATCCACTATCGGTTCTAAACCTCAAATCGCTCTGTTGGTTTCTAACCTTAATCCAGTTTATTAACCTCAAACTTTCGCCTGTTGGTTTCTAAACCTTTTAATAAATTAAATTAGATATCTAAATCGAAAGAATATTTTTAACAACGTAACATTATGCCGTTTATTTTGATTCCTTAGGTTCGATTAATTTACATACCAATATCAAAACGATTTAGCCAGACATATTAATTAACTCAGACATGCATAAATAATATGGTTTAATATATTTAAACATTTCCACAATTAAATAAATAATATCAGGCAACAATAAATAAAATAAAATAAAATAAATAAATAAAACACGAAATTAAGAATGGAAATAATCCGTTCTTGACTTCTTGAATTGAAAGGAAAAATAAAATACGACAAGGAATAAAAGCCGGATCTAACGTAAGGTTAGATCAGTGAAAACTGAAATAAAATAAATTCAAAGTACAAAACTGGAATAAAATTGCGAAATAAGAAATAGCGGTTGTTCGGTAAAAATGTCGACCCTGATTCTGAAACTGGGACTTGTATTTATAGATGCACTTGGTAACTTCCCATTCCATAAATTTCGTACGCACCATGTGATCGTGGAGAAAATCTGCCTAAAGGAGGAGGCGGGCGCCTCACGTATTTCCCAAAACCTAATAAGTTGAGGCGTGCGCCTCAAAGCGTGGGAGTGGTGGGCCCCACTTTGCTAAGGAGGCGGGCGCCCAAAGGAAGTGGGAGGTTGAGGCGCCATCTCGCCCGTGGCGGTGGTTGCTTTCTTGTCCTATTGGGCCACGCGTGTTTGGGCTTGCTTTGGGCTTGCTTGCTTGGTGTAATTGCTTTCTCCTTATATAACACCTCCCTTTTACTATATCACACCTTTTGCATCATTTCTTTGCTTTTTAATCCGATTTTTCCTCGATTTTACTTCTTTGCTCGATTTATCTTTATTTAATACAAATACCTGAAACATAGAAAATACCAACGTAATACATAAATAAAGTGAAATAATTGAATAAAAACATTAACATTATTTATGAAAAATACATCAAATATGTTATATAAAATCGTGTTATCACTTGTCAGAGTGAAAATCACAGGATTTTTTTGACTTTCAAAACTTATAAATGAAAACAAAATGATACTCCATATATAAAAAAAAAAAAAAAAAGTGACTTCATTTTACTTGCCAAATGAGATGCCAAAATGTGAACCAAGTTAAAATTCTAGATGCAATCACTTATCTGTTTTATCCTTAAAAATTTAACATTTGGATTATTAGACAATAATAGTTATTTATTCACTTAAATTTTTTGCTAATGTCTTATCATTCCTATTGTTAAAACCATTGACGGTCAACGATTATTTTTTGCATCAAAGATATATAATTTATTAAACACATGTATTATTTCTCATGAAATGAAAATACTTTAATGAATATTTAGGAATCACTTTAGTGACTTCTATAACTTTGGTGACTTAGTTCACTAATAACTCCCTTAAATTAAAATAAATATATTTTTATTATTTTTATTTATTCATTAAAGTAACTAAACTGACCAAGGTAATGCAATAAAGTTTTGTCGCACTTATTATTGACTGCATACGATTAATTTATAATTTTTTTAACTATTTAGTGGGTTTCTTCTCCACCTCTAGTGAAAAATCAAAAATACCTTCAGTTTCGTAAGTTAACTTACGAATTTTTAAAATAAAGTGAATTCGTAAGTGAACTTATGAAATAATTCAAGATTTTTAAAAAATAAGGTGAATTCGTAAGTGCACTTACGAAGTAAACCAAATAAGAGGAATTCGTAAGTGAACTTACGAAATAATCCAAGATTTTTAAAAAATAAGGTGAATTCGTAAGTGCACTTACGAAGTAAACCAAATAAGGTGAGTTCGTAAGTGAACTTACGAAATAATCCAAGATTTTCAAAAAAATAAGGTGAATTCGTAAGTGCACTTACGAAGTAAACCAAATAAGGTGAATTCGTAAGTGCACTTACGAAGTAAACTAATTAAGGTGAATTCGTAAGTGTACTTACGAATTTTGCGTATAACTGTACGAATATAAATTTGAACTAACATTACATATAAAATCTTTTGTGATAAAAAATTACTATAAAAATATTCCATTATATGATATTTTTACACTGTATAATAAAACTGAACGAACTGTCATAAAAATTACTATAACATATTCCATAATATGATATTTTTCCACAGTATAATAAATTAGAACTAATATTACATAAAAAATCTTCTATGATAAAAAGTTACTATAAAATATTCCATTATATGATATTTTTCATTGTATAATAAATTGGTATATAATTATACTGGTAAATCTAAACCAACATTACATGTAAAATCATATTTCACACAATGATATTTTTTCATTGTATAATAAATTACGATGTATAATAAATTACGTTAAACCTATTACCTAAAATATCTTTTCAAAATAAAATCCTAATAAAATTGGGATATTGGGTGAATTCGTAAGTTAACTTACGAATTCACCTAACAAGGTGAATTCATAAGTTAATTTACCAATGATATTTTTGGTTTTTCAGGAGTGTGGGAGAAACCCACTAGATGGGTGAAGAAATTTGAGATTAATTTCCCCCTTTACACCCATGTTTGCACTGTACACTACACTTTATCCTTTATAAGGGTGTTCAAAACCAAATCAAACCAATAGAAAACCGCAAACCAAACCAAACCAAACCGAAACCGCAAAAAACCACATTTGGTTCGGATTTGTTTGGGTTATCTTTTGACAAAACCGCATGGTTCGGTTCGGTTTGCGGTTTGTATTTTGCAAACTGAGCCAAACCGAATCAAACCGCATTATATTAGAACTTAAATTTTACTTAACTCACATCCCACCCAAAGCTAAACATATTATACTTTAGCCTTATGATTACGAATAATATTCTCATTCTTACACTTATGATTTCAGTTTCAATCTTCTCATATCTCTCCTAGCATTATTGCGTCATCCTTGCCACATACATCTTACATCTTCTTCTCTAATCTTTACTTTCTTATATTCTTTCTTTTCCACCTTCTCATTTTTAAGCAAGTGTTCTCTCTTTAATTTCGTTTTTATCGCACATCTTCTTTAATCTCTCATCTCATATGTTCTTTCTTTTTCATCTTCATTGATGTCTCGTCTTTTCTCTTCTTTTTTTGTTTCACTATAATATTTTTGATATTGTTTTATATATTATTTTATATTTATTATTCCACTTTTGTCTAATCTAATTTATACATTTTAAATGGGAAGTTGTTGTCCAAATATGATGAGTTTTGTTGTTATTTGGTAATGTATGAATGAGTAAATACGAAGCTATGTTGTCAAATATATGTGTTTGTATGACTCAATAAAATATTTATAAAAAACCCAACCAACCGAACCGAATCAAACCGCATTAGTTTGGTTTGGTTTGGTTCAGTTTTTTTTCTAAAAGTCAACTGAACCAAACCAAATCGCACGTATTTTTCTCTTGCGGTTCAGATGATTTTTTCGCCAAAACCGCCCAAACCGCACTGCGAACACCCCTAATCTTTTACCCTTTAGAAACACCATTTGACAGCTGTAGGTTGAGTTAAAAAGAAAGAAAAAATAAAGGCATGTTGATGTCAAAATAATTCCAAATAGTTTCCCCCAAAACATGGTAAATATTAAACTTATCACAACCAAACACATCAGCGCAGTGTTTGCCCTTAGCAATCGTAAAGTTGCTTATGTTTTCGAGATGGGTGAGCGTAAGGGCGCCAGTTGGCAGTGGGGCGATTTAGGTGTGCTGGATCCCGATATCGAAGAGTTGTCTACGGAGTTGCTTCGAATCAGAGCAGTGTTGGCGCAGGAAATGGTGGATATAGAGAGTAAGGATCAGATTAGCTGGATGCCAGACCCTGAGCACGGTTTTTTGGTGAGAAGTTGTTACTCTGTTTTCAGTAATAATCCTAATCATGTGTCGATTCTTCCTCTTCCTTTTCTAGGGGCTGGTATCTCCTTTGACTCCTTGTTGAGATCCAAAGTCCCATTTCATATCAAGATGTTCGGTTGGAGAAGTTTGTTAAATAGAGTAGCGTCGAATGATCTATTATTGAAGAGGGGAGTTATTATAAATCCTGAGGATCTTAGGTGTATTTTGTGTCCAGTTGGGATTGAAAATCGCTTTCATCTGTTTGTAGATTGCTATTTTGTTTAAAAAGTGTGGAAGACTATAGCTGATTGGGTGGGGTTCAATTGTCCTAGGATTGAAGTGTTTGAAGATTCTTTCATCAAATAGAGAGAGTTCGGTGTTAGTAAAAAGATGAAGTCGGACAAAGAGAATATTATTTAGTTGGCGGTGGTTTGGACGATTTGGAAGATTAGGAATGCTACTATCTTCAACAACATTAGGGGGAATGTCCGACACGATTTGGAAAATTAAGTTGTTGGCTTGGAAATGGTCGAGCATGGGAGATATTTTTCTTTCCAATTGTAACTTTTATGATTTTAGCAAAGCTTCTTTGCTTTATCTTAGGTAAGTTTCATTTGGATCAAAATTTCTCCTTCTTTTGAGTAGTGTAGCTTTCCATGTATTTGGGTTTTGAGTACCTCCAGTACTCTTATAATAAAGCTTGCTTTCAAAAAAAAAAACATAGCACAAAGTTCAAACTTCTTTTGCTTCTCTAACAGCGTGCTTCCTTTGGTGGACATATTCTCGATTGTAATATTACTTTTGGGCTTGAAATAGATGAACTGTTGTTTGAAGATAGAGTTGATAAAGACGATTGAGAGGCTTTGGTTTCTTTTCTATACGTTGAACAATCATTCTTCGACCTACCAAAACAATCAAGTCCATAACGATATTTATGAAGAGCTCTTCTAATCTGCAACCAAAGAGATTAAAAGTTAACAACCACAAGATAGTATTGTTTGTATATTATCACAAATCACAAATAACCTAAAATCTAAAAGACTTACCAATATGGTTTCCAACACGACAACTTTGAGGACTTTTAAAACCGTACGATTTTTATGATGTTGCTTAGATTTATTCTCTGATTGATGAGCAACAAGTTTGGATTCGAGCAAAGAATCTATATCAACAACAGGGCGAAAACAGTGAAATAATTTACTCTTCATCATGATGTGGTCGATCAGCTTAATAACTCAAGATATTTGTGTGTGTAAAACAGCAAGCTAGGAAGAGAAGAGAGTAATATGAAAACAAAGTAACTTTGTTTGTTTTTATGAAGATTTTGTTTTGAGTTTAAGAAGTAACTGTGTTTGGTCTTATATAGGAGTGGCATGAATGGCTTTTTATTTATGTGATGTGACTGCTGAGTGGTTTTTCTTTTCTTGTTTGTTTTTTACTTCTTTTTGGTTAGTGAAAGAGTTCAAAGTAAAGAGATAAAGCCACTAGGTGCTCCGTGTTAGAGACAGATTGAGAGTGTGACTATATATTATATATTTCTTTCATTTTAGAAAGGCTGATTTGAAGAAAAGTAAGGGAAATTTTGTTGATTTTTATTTTTAAATACTATAAAGGAAAAAGAGGGACTTTTTGGATTGTAAGTTAGGTGGGATTGATTTATCATATGTGAATATTAAATACCTGTTCATTAAGTTTGAATAGCTAAATGTTTTTTTCAAAAAGTTAAATGACATTAGATGACAACGTGGGAAATCATAATCATCATATAGGGGTTTGCCTCCCACATCTAATTCGAAAATGCTTCTCCTATATTCAAATATGTATATATAAAGGAAATTTCTTCACCTACTTAAGGGTATTTTTCCCCATTTCTCGTGAAAACCCAAGAATATCTTCAAATTTCATAAGTTCACTTACGAGTTTCTAAAATAAGATAAATTCGTAAATGCACTTACGAAATAATTCAAAATTTTCAAAAATAAGGTGAATTCCCAAGTTCACTTACGAATTCACCTTATTTTTTAAAAAATAAGGTGAATTCCCAAGTTCACTTACGAATTCACCTTATTTAGGAATTCGTAAGTGAACTTACGAAGTCTGCATGTTGTTTTATAAAACACACAGAATAACCCCCAATACCATTCATTTCAAAATACCCCAGTTTCAACCTCTCTACTCCAAACCCTTGCAAGTTCTGCCACTTCAAAGTCACTCAATCCAAGTTTAAGTCATCATTTCAACTCCTCCAAAATCAACTATAAGCTGTGTAAGTTTTCTTCACTTATTTCTTTTCAAATTCTGGATTTTTATTAGATTATTAGGTTAAGTTGTAGAAATTTAATAGTATATGAAGTAATGGTTGGTAAACGTAGTAGGAAAAATAGGATTTTGTGAGTTTTGGGACTAAGTTTCTGGTTTTGAAAAATTCTAGACGAAGGGGTTTTTGCAACTTAACTTGCAAAGTGACGGAAGAGAGACTTCACAAGTGAACCTTCGAATTTACCCAGGATGGGTGAATTAGCAAGTGAACTTGCGAAATGTTGGCTGATTTGTTTTAAATTAGTAAGATAATAATTGTAATGGTTTATTTCAGGAAAATGACAATTAGATGAAACATTTGAGACATGGCAGGCAAAGCCAGACAGCGTCGGCTCGTCGAGACCGAGAGCTAAGGGCAAGGGCACAACTTGATATAGCATCACCTTCTACACCGTCACAGAGGAGTCGTCGTCCATGAGGCGTCTTCCTCTGGTGCACATGAGGAGGAGGTACCGGAGGTAGAGGTGCCAGAGGTAGAGGTAACGGTGGAGGAGGCCCAGGATGCCCAGGACGCCGTGTTATACCCCAAAATTTGCCCTCATACTTCTCAAGACAATTCACAATTCCATACTCAAGGACTTCACAAGGGTTGACCAGACAAACCCTCTTCTAAGCAATCAATCCAAACTAGGGTTTTGCTCCTCTCAAGTCAAAATGGACTTCCAAGACTTCAAATGGTCATCATACCTCATCATATGCTTCAAGGGATCACCATGTCAAGTTTCAAGCCTTACAAGTCAAAGTTGCTCATCCAATTGCTCAGATGGCTGAAAATCAGCTCCATTAGATAAAAAGTCAATTGTGGTCAACATACAGTCAAACTTCATAACTTTTGGTCAACACCAATGTTTTGAAGTGATATTCATCATTTGGCATTTGGTCAAGGTTGACCAAGATTCATCAAGAAAAATCAAGATTTGATCAAAAGTCAAAGTTTCTAAATTAGGGCTTTTCGAACAAAAGTCAACAGAACTTTGACCAAGCATAACTTTCACATACTTTATCAAAAAAATTTCCACCAAAGCTCATTTTAATGGGAATTCAATTCTCTACAACTTCATGTCTCACAAGCTTGGGCTGGAAATACTTCATTTGGAAGTTATAGATCAAAACATTACAGGTCCTTTTAAAAAAGTCAACAAAGAGTCATCTTTTTGCAAAGAGGTGCTCATGAGCATGGAAACTTCAATAAAGATGAAACCAAAAGTTCTATTTAGAAGACATCTTGAGATTTCTAAAAAGTCCAAGAACACCCAAAAATGTTAAAAATTGAGCAAGATACAAGTTGTGCAAGTTGGGCATTTTTGAGGAGGTGCATAAAGAGAAATACTTGAGAAAATCAACTTTTTTCCAAATGGGCTTAACTTTTCTTGGTTCAAACTTGTTTCTAATCATAATTAGAACCTCCAAGCCCAATGTCACGCCCTTGAGCTTTTTATTTTATTTTTTTTATTTTTATTCATTTAAAGTCAATTTAATTAAAATAAAATAGCAAAAAATAAATCAATCAATGCAAGGCTGTATATTTGACATTCTTGAGGTCCAAGATACCTATTAAATGGCCTGAAATTCGAAATTGAGTGATTGGTACAAGATTGGCAATATTTTATCAAGATTGGCAAATCAAATATACTCTCATTAAATGGGATATGTTTTCTCATCAATGCTCAACCTGAATCCATCCTCTATAAATTCAGAGGGTTTCTAAACCCTGAAAGAGAGTTTTTGGCAGCTGGAAGAACCCTAACCAAGCTTGAAAAAACCATGGCACACAAGCAACTTGCAACCATAGTTTTGGCTCGATTCAAGCCATTCCAAGCATCCCAACACGTTCCTGGGAGTCCTCTGAATCGATTCAGCCATTCACCAAGCCTTGAAACATCCAGAATCACGGTTTGCTCTTCAAAACTCAAAATCGATTTCATTGATTCATGCATTTTTTAATACAATTTGATTGCATATTTGTGTTTAGACTGATGTTTGTAAACTTTCTGGATAGTTTGATTTGAGTTTTAGCACAGGAACGAGAATCTGCCATTGCTAGGGTTCATGAGCTCAAATTAGGGATTTCCAAAATATGATAAATTGGACGAAACCAATGACCCTATCACACTCAGGGGATCAAACCGAGTTGATCCATGATCTCATAACTGATTTATGTTGCGTATTTTTTAGTTTTGATTTCTTGCAGGGGTATAGTGACGAAACAGAACCGTGGGTAAAAGTTTGAAAATTCAAACGAAGAAGATGACACCTTGGCGCGTTTTGGTTCCAACTTCTGAACCCCTCAGAAACACATCTCCAAAAATTCCAATTTCTGGATCCCTCAGAAGCAAATCTCCAGAAATTCCAATTTCTTGGACCCCTCAGAAGCACATCTCCAGAAATTCCAATTTTTGGACCCCCCAGAAGTAGTATCATCTCCAGAAGTTCCAGCTTCTAGATCCCCAGAGGAAGCATCATTCCCAAAAGCTTCAGCTTCTAGATCCCCTTCAGCAACAGAACCCCCAGAGTCCCCAGCTTTTGGACGTCCCAGATCGGAATCTCCAGAAGCTCCAGCTTCTGGACCCTTCCAGCGTCAAAATCTCCAGAAGCTCGAGCTTCTGGACCCTTCCAACACCAGATTCTCCAAAAGCTCCAACTTCTGGACGTCCCTAGCAGAAGAATCTCCAGAAGCCCCAGCTTCTGGACCCTTTCAGATGTAGAAGCTCCAGCTTCTGGACACGCTTAGCAGATTTTTCACCAGAAACTCCAGTTTCTGGATGCCTAAGACGCGCCACTCACAAAAGGCTTGGCTTCTGTGGCAGCTTCCATCAGAAGCTCTGATGGGTTTTTTCCTTTATTTTTATTTTTCTGCTTTTATTATTTCCTTTCTTTTAAATAATCTAAATAAATAATTAGTAATTAGGTTAAATAATTAGTCTAAATAGGTTTAATTCCACAAATAATTTTCATTAAACTTCTTCTTAGTTAAAATTAATTAGAATTCGGTTTTTTTCCACTAAAATCAACCTCCAAAAAAACCAAAAAAAAATATTTTTTTTATTATTTATTATTCCGCATTTTAAATTCTAGAAAGGTTGTATAGGTTGTAAATTTTTTATCATGTAATAGCGGAGGACCTTTACATTTCTGTCTTTACTTTATGCACTCCCATATTATGTATCTGTCCCAAAGCCATGTAATAGCGTAGGACCTTTACATTTCCGCAATTTATTTTCCGCACTTATTAATTGCTAGTAATTAGGCGTGTATGGCAAGATTAAAAACAACATAGATCACTTCTAATCATACGATAAAATATCTGAATACAACACAAATTTCACACTTGCACCCACCTTAGGATATCCTCTCTCGTTGCCTTACGAATAATGGTCATGTCCCTCGAACGTAGGGATATCTTAGCATAGCTGCCTACAATATATCATCATAGTCCCTTAGACTTAAAAGATCATAGTCCCTCGATGTTGCCTACGAATATATGATCTCGTCCCTCGGTTGTTGCCTACGAAAAGTGATGATCGTCCCTACGAATATGCTAGGATATCCCTACAAGTTGCCTTCTATGACCATCTAATGTCCCTACGAATGTCCCTTTCACATCCAACGAATAAGGTTACCTATCAATCAATGATATGGATAGCCCTATTCTAAACAAAAGCAAAACAACACAGAAACGACCGTTCTGAGTGGGTAAAATAAGTCTCTTTTGCTTGCTCAATTAAAACATTATTTCACACCTCAATTCCAAAACATTTTCAAGTGCTTTGTATATATTCCAGCGTGAATCATTACAAAGTCCTTTTTCCAAAACAAAACATTTCCAAACACTTCGTATACATTCCACCGTGAATCATTACGAAGTCAAAGCCAAATGTCTTTTCAAAACATCTTTTCAAACACACACACTAAAAGCAAGTCATAAAGTAAACTAAAGCAATTAAGAGCCCGTAGATAACTACGGATGAAAAGAGTTCTAACACCTTCGCTTTTCATAACTGTCTCCCTTACTCAGAATCTAACGAAGGTCTTTTCCTGTTCTTTTCGCCTTCCCTTAATTGGATAAAAGAAAAGTGGGTGGTGACTCTTGCTATCCGCAACATTTGCAATCAAACGCAAAATAAACAAGTCAGTTCTCCCACCGTGTTACAGAACTGGAGACTCTGCTGGGGACGTATCCCAAAGAGAGGTTACCTTAGGGTCTTTAGATCACTTTAATTGTTTGACTTATATGCTTTATTCTTAAGGGTTGCTTGGGTATTATATTTGTGGGGGATCCTACACCCGGATTCAGGTTTCCTTAGGTAAGTAGCAATAAATCGTCGCGACCGTTAGGCGTATATCAAAACGGTCAACATGATGGCTACGTTAGTGTGACACTTTGGATGTCCCGATGCTCCTCATGTTCAGTTGAGGAAAGTATTTGGCATCTGCGTGGTGTCATCAGCACTAACTCAACTCTTAGAACCTTAATTGACCCATCTTGGCCATTAAAAGGTAGTGAGATGGCCGACTTCGGTGTAGACTGAGGTTGGTTGATACTCGATTTTATACTCATTAAGATTCGACTTTCGGGATGTTTCGATCGACCACTTGGTAGTCGTATTGAAATAAAACCTACGAGAAAGATCAATGATATGAGATTCCTAGAACCCGATTACTATTATAGGACAGGTTGAACCCACTTAAACTTTGGTAGGGTAGACACTTATACCTCCTGCAAGCCTTAAACTTAGGGTTATTGTGTGAATTGCTTGTGATTGCTACTTGTTTTAAACATGACATCATAACATCATCATATCATTTCTAACTATTTCAAGGACTTGGGAATTTATCTTTGCTCTGTTTTGTAGGAATTATGACTTCATGAAGACTATCCAAATCAACTTCATGGGTATACCCTCTCAACTCAAAGAATTGGCTTCAGAAATTCTTGATCACGCTCAGTTCATCAAAAGACATGGTTATCTGCTTGACTTGGTTATCTTCGGTTTTGAAGAAGATATGATGCACGTCGTATTCCAGATCTTCGATCCGAAACATCACTGGTTTACATTCCAAGATTATCAGTTGGAGCCTACATTGGAAGAGTTCTCTAAGCTACTTGTGATACCTATCCTTGATCAGATACCATTTACCGGTTTAGAAAAAGCTCTGAAATACGAAGACATCGCGTCAGCCTTACATCTAAAGTGATCAGATATTGAAGCTAATTAGGAGACAAGAAGCGGAGTTAAGGGTTTGCTTGCTAAGTTTCTGATAAAGAAGGCTCGAGAATTCCTGAAGGCTATGAGCTTCTATGCATTCAAAGATATTTTGGCCTTGCTAATCTACGACTTGGTTCTATTCCCTAATCCAGATCAGTTCATAGACGTGAACACCATCAAGATATTCCTCACTCGTAATCCTGTGCCTACCTTACTTGGAGACATTCTCCATTCCCTCCACACTCGTACTATCAAAAGACAAGGAACTCTCATATGTTACATACCGTTACTTGCTAGGTGGTTTATTTCGCACCTTCCTCAATCAGTAATGAAGAACGAGCAAAGATTAAAGTGGTCTCAAAGGCTAATGACACTATCACATTCAGATATCCGTTGGTGTCTTTTTCCTCAAAAGGACTTCACTTTCATTGAGAGTTATGGGGAATTCCCTAATGTACCACTCTTTGGCATAAGGGGAGGTATCACTTACAACCCTTCTCTAGCTCTACGTCAGTTTGGTTATGCTCGAAGAGATGGTCCTCATGATATGCTTCTCCAGGACATTGTGTTTGGTTACAACAACGATCTTCAGAACTACCGTTGAAGATTTGTGCATGCTTGGGGCATGGTAAAGAAGACTGATACCAAGACTTTGGGACACAAGAATTCCATTCCTTGGGAACCTTACCTCAAATGGGTGCGAGCTCGAGCTCAAAACCTCATGATGTCGTTTACAGCTGTTCTACCAGTGATTATGGAACCTGTTACTATAGGTGACGAACCCTATACCATTCTCCATCCAGACATGCCTACTAATTTCGAAGACTTGAAGAGATCCTGGATTCAACTTAAAGAAGAAAGGGATACCTTCGAAGCTCAGTGCTATGCAAGCAGAAGAAAGTACTAGAGTTGACAAAGCAACTTCACGAGGAGCGAAGCATCAATACCTATTTCGACACGAAGAGGAAGCGTCCATGGGATCAACTAATAACATAGAGCTTTTAGAATATTTTTCAGCCAAAATATCAACTAATAACATTGAGCTTTTAGAATATTTTTCAGCCAAAATAATGTATATCCTGTGCAAAAGAAAAGCTAACATGTGATTGGACTAAATACAAAAAAGGTATTTTTGACTGTATTATTAATTGAAAATAAAATAAAAAATTGTGATTAGAACAAATACAAAGGATATTCTAAGACTTTGCAGAATATCTTATTTTCTTATATGTATATAAAATGCATTTGTTTAGGTGTATTTTACATTGAATTTGAACTAAGCAAATTTCTCACTTTTACCATTTTCATAATTAGTTCAAACCTTCCATTATTACACACTTCAACTTAGTTGACATAATCGACTAACCTCTTATATTGATCGTTCGTTGTTTTCAGCTACTAACCAATCATTTTAGTCTAAAAATGATTAACTTCAGATGTTAACAATAGCAAATCATTATATAATGATGCATTAACAATTAACAGAAAAACGTTCATATTTAATATTTTCAACGACTTCTCAATCATGAGGAGAAAGATATGGATTCACCAAAACAAGTTTATACATTAAAAAAAGTATTGCTTGATACAACACACTTTGATAATTTGTCTGAAATCCCAGTGAAGCACTGGCACAAAAATACAAAGCAGACATATTAGTTTCCATTTGACATTATTTAGGATGAATATACAAGCAATGTTGGCAATGGCAATAGTTCATCTAAAGAAACTATGCATTACAACTAAATAACTCTATCAAAACTATGACACAAGTTATTGTAACAAGCAATTGAGAGAATCCCTAAAACGTGTCCAACTAAGTTTGATTCAAGGATTGACCCTTCTACCTCGCAGTCGAAAGTCACAGAATTCACGCATTCAAGACCTTAGTCGTTGTTTTAACAATTCAGATGTAAACTCAGTTTTATAAATTATAAAATAAAATGTAAAAAATCAGTAACTGTTTCCACATTGTGAGTGGTGACCAATGTTTTCAATGTGTGAATGTGGAATTATCTTGACAGCACGGAATCCAATATCTTCAAGAACTAGTAGTGCTAGTAGATGAGATGTTGCTTTTAGCTTGAGAGGAGGCTGTCGAAGCACTGCTCTTTACCAGTGAGTTACGAGAGGAGTTTGAATCAGTGAAGAAAACAATGTCTTCATGGTCATCAATAAAAGCTTGAAGGGATCTAGGAATTGGAGGCAAAGCAACATCCAACACCCCTTCAAGTATTTGAACTACTTGACCCATGGATGGCCTATGAGTTTCATCATCTTGAACACACCATGCAGCAATCTTTATGACTTGAGTGATCTCCTCAACATCACCGTTTCCATCCAATCTAGAGTCCAATAGGCTAATCACATTCTCTCCTTGGTGTACTGTGTTTGCAGCCAATGTAGGAAAGAATCTAATTTGACCTTCTCCAGAAGGATCCGAGTTCCTTCTACCAGACACAAGCTCAAAAAGCATCATTCCATAGCTGTAAACATCGGCTTTAGCGGTTATAGCCACTCCAGAAATCCATTCCGGAGCTAAATAACCTCTTGTCCCTCTCATGGTAGTTAGGACCCTGCTGAAGTCCCTTCCAACAAGCTTTGCAAGGCCGAAGTCTGCTACCTTTGGACAAAGTTCAGAGTCTATGAGAATGTTTTCTGGCTTCACATCGCAGTGAATGATACAGTCTCTACACTTTTCATGAAGATATGTCAATCCTCTAGCTATTCCAAGAGCAATTTGGAATCTTACTTTCCAATCCAACACCTTGGAGTTTTGAAACAGGTGTGAGTCCAAAGACCCATTTGGCATGTAATCATAAACCAGAAGCCTTTTGTCACCTTCAGAACAGAAACCACGAAGCCGAACAAGGTTTACATGTTGAACAGTCCCAATAGTACTCACTTCTGTTCGAAACTGCTTCTCACCTTGGCTAATGCTTTCAAGTTTCTTCACTGCGATGACACTGGAATCAGGTAATATTCCTTTGAAAACAGAACCAAAACCTCCCCCTCCAAGTTTCTCTGAGAAATTCTTTGTTGCATTTTGCAAATCTCTGTATGCAAATGCTATCAACGAGCCCTCCACAGAAGTTCTTGCTCCGGATAGTCTCTTTCTTCGCCTAATCACAAAAATTAGAACAAGAACAAGGAGAACCACTATACCACCAACAGCACCACCTACAATACCGATGGTTGTTCCTTTATTGCTTTTTGAATCATGAAACTCAGATGCTGCAAGTTTGAGAAACAATGTCTGTCCATTACTGTCATCTTGAGATAGCTGTTGCAGATTCAAGAGTTCACCCCTCCAAATGAAACAACCACTACTGTTATAAGCATACGCGGTGCAGGAACAATTGCTCAAACACGTTGACTCACATTGCTCACTCAAACCAGCTTCCGCAACAGGCTGTGCCTGTTCTGGCAAAGCTAAGTTTGATTTGGTTAAGAACCTATCTTTGGCACTATTAGAAGGATTTGAAGATACCTCACATTGAAATTTGTTTGTTTTCACACACCCTTTTGAGTAATCACCAAGATCCCAATCAGATTGTGACTTTGGTTCATAACCATTCAAACAATTGCAGGACGGCTTTGAGATCTCATTGCAGCTACCAAATGCACCACAGAAAGCATAAACTTGACACTGTCCTCTTGGTTGTGACCAAAATAAATTCCATTGCTGAGTACTTTCCAGCCAAGTATATTGCTTGATCTGCCCGGACACATCCATCACGAAACGAGATATAACAGAACTGCTGTACAGAGAGTATGTAAAGTAGCTTTCGTTAGCATTATTCTCAAAGGCGAAATTGTAGATGTAGTTTGACCTCATTTCAGGAACTAAACTGAATATCTGTCCATTCCAAGAACCACTTGTCCAGTACTGTTGAGTTTTATTCCAAAGAATCAAGTATGAATTGGTTTCATTAGGGTCTAGTTCAAGAGAGAACAGACCAGTTGCTGGATCTTCACTGTTCTTCCATGAAGTAAGATATTGAGGCTTATTTGTTATCTTATCGAGTTTAATTTTGCCACCAGGAAGCCATGTATCTGATGGAAAATCAAAACTCTGCCATAGAGCATCCGATGTTGATGCATTAGGTCTATTACTTAATATAAGATTACCAGTATCTAAAAGGACAGCAAATACAGAATTTGAACTATTAGAACTCAAGTTTGTTGACCAAACTAGATTTTTAGACTGATCCAAGAGAACTAAGTTACCATCAGAAATAGCTAACTTGGAAGCATTTTTATCAGAAACTGGGTCATCTCTATTTGCTACCCAAACATATGTCCTTCGAGATATCTTTTTGTACCACATGCCTATATAGTAGTTAGAGGAATTACCTATATTGACGAAACCCAATTCAAAGTTGCCATCTTTGGAGACAAGAGTTTGATCACCAGAAAGAGATTGGTTTGATGAGATGGTGGTCAAGGCAGAAAGTGAAGGACAGGTGTGCAAAGAGAAGCAGATGGTGAGGAAACAAGATAACCATGATTTTTTCTTCATGTTATTAATGTTGTTGATGCTTTTGTTTCAGTTCGCAATTGTTGTCTAGATATTAGTATGTCATTGCTGGGTGGGGAATGAGAAAAGAAGTAATGGTGAATAGGTCTAACCAATGACTTGGTCGTGTTGGTGTGTGGAAATAGTATCTTCCAATTTGTCTTATTGGTGAAGTCAACAAAGTCGGTTGAAACTTGAAAATGACTGTTGTATGGCCGCAATTTAAGTTTTTTTCATAATAAAAAAAATAGCTAAAAAGTCTAGAGTTTTTCATGTTATTATAAAAAAACTTAAAGCTAAAGGATAAGTCTTCAAAAACAAGTGTCCATTTTGGTAATGAAATACAAGTGGGAACATAATTTATTTTGTTTTGACCCAACCAATTATATTTATTTTTTGACTTATTGACAAGTGTCGGGTAACCAGACCACAAGAAACTGAGGCATAGCACGTAGATCATCAAACGTCAAACCCAAAGACCCAGAAAATATCTTAAACAATCTAATTGAAATTATAATATTTAAATCAACATGTGAACCGTACAATACTAAGTATTCAACAGAATAGGTAAGATAAACTCAAGTTACAATTCTTCTGTCACAAGTAGATGTTAATGTTCAAAATACCTAAGTAAAATTTAGTCATACAAATACTAAGAGGAGTACAAAAGATCATACAAATGCATGTTGATAATCATCTAGTCTTTCTACAAGCAAAATTTAATCATCTATATTGCACCAAGGATTTCAAAAGCAGTGCTCAACTTCATGAGTAAACATTATCCCTGATCAGCTATGCCTCATAATTTCCAGGCACACTATCAATATAGTCTGAAAGTTTAGCTCCACGACGTTTTCTTCTCAATATGCTTACCCCTCTGAAACGAAAACCTGATAACTTAACCTTCAAAGCCTTGCTTCTATTTCTATCTAGCTCAATATCATCATCACCTCTAACTGAAGTTTTGGGGCTGACAGCTACTACTCTTTTACCACTTTTGTTTCTATCTAACACAACACTATCATCTTCAAATGAAGTTTCAGGGATGATTGTTACTACACTTTTACCACTTCCATTCATTGTAAAACTTTCCTTGCTTCTGTTTCTATCTAACTCAGCACTATCATCTTCAAAATCACCATTTTCTTTCATTGTAGACCTGGTATGTAACTGTTCTACTGGTTGGTTACCGGTACATAGTCGGCCAAAATAATACATGGGTTCAATATAGCATGAAGAGGAGGAAACAATACCCTTCAAACGGGTTGGTTTGACAAACTTTATAAAACCCTCTAGCTCTGCAAAATTTGAATGATCAGAGTAGGGAACTGTAAATATATACTGGTCAAACTTTTTGGGAGATCCTGTTTTTCCAATTTGCTCATCAACAAGGACCTGGGTACTATTTGCACCCCGTCTCCTTCTTTTATACCGCGATGTCAAAAAAGAACCAGAGAGAAACTCGCCCTTTTTAAGGGATTTCTTAACCCATGGAAGACCAGATGGCAAAATTCCTATAGTCGGGCGCGTTGTGGGACGGATTATATTTAACGCCTCCAATGTATCAATGCTAAAGCTATACATAGGAACAGCTCTCACTCTAGTAAGAGTTGTATCTGTTGTAAATATATCAGGGAGACCAAGAAGATGCATAGTCTGCAACCGCTCTGGCCACACCCAAATCTTGAAATGAAAAAGTAGCATAACAGTTAAAAAGCAATAGAGTAAAATAGAATGCTGAATCCAAATTAACCCAAGCAACCAAAATATAACATGCAAAGCTTTATCTCGTAATATGAAATAAACATGACAATTTATATGTAAAACTTGACACTTAAAGCATACAATGAAAAGTATTAATCATAGATAGGATTGTCTTTGAGGGTATGCGAGATGGACTACAGCACAAGGTCTCAAAATTTCCAGATTGTTGAACCTTAGCTAACCAACACAAAGCCTCTAATAACTTAAAACGCTTTTGATCATAGAAGTATTTGTTTACCATTTTCATCAAATACCACAAAAAACAAACATACTAGCATGATGAGTAGAATTTTATGGTAAAGAGAAATAGAATACCAATATGTTAAGTGCACTTGAAATCTGAACCAATAGATCTTCTTTTCCCAAAGTATTGATACCAATAATAACATCATGGTCAGGATGGGACAAAATTATATCAATAGCCTGCAATGAGTCATGAGTCAAGTCATAAGGAATAGAAAATGCACAATCCTTCTATAATAACCCTAATTTCTAAACCCTAACATCATTATCACAAAACGAGTACTCATGAATGTTCTGAATTGCTACGAAAAACATAAATACAGTGTACCTGCTGAGTCGCGACACTGCGAGTTGGAAAATCATAGGTAGGATTAGCGTAGGTATTATCAATATAAACAACATCAACACCTTCACCACCATGAGCATTGATACCATCGCTAAGCATCTCCTTAGCAACCCTCGCCTTCTCGCAATCAGCCTCCCAACGAAAATCCCCGGTATAAATCACACAACCAAAATCTCCCGAAAACAGCAACATAATGGAGCCAGGACAGTGGCAGGCGTCGATGGCGGTGACATGGACGGTGGTGGAAACCTTGGAAGAAGGTGAGCGGAGGGAGAGAGTGTGGGAGGAACCGATTTGAAGAATGCGGAGGAGGGAGAGATCGAAAGTGGGGTACTTGATGGGGAGAAGTTTGGCGGTGATTGAGGAGCAGAAGAGTGGGCCGTGGGACCAAGAGGAAGAGAGGCCTTGAGTGTGATCGGAGTGGAGGTGGGTTAGGAAGTAGGCTTCGCTTCCGATTGCCCAGCGGTCTACCGATATTAAACCGTCTTCCATTTTTGGCGACGGGAAAAGAGTGGTTCGAGTGAGTGGAACGAGAAATTGTAGTATTTGAATTTGCGGAATGGTTTGTATTTTTGGATCTTCGGCGGGAACTTTCACGTTTTTTTCTCACTTTTTGGTTCTGGTGGGAAATTTTGAAAAAGGACCTGCCGCCATGCTTCACTTTCGGAATTTTTTAAACCTCGCCGATTACCATCATTTTTCAATTTCTTTTTTCCATTTTGCCACCTATTTTTAAAATAAATTATCCCAATTATCCTAGTTTAACAAAAACGGACGGTTTACGATAGAGATGGCAAAACGGGCGGTCCGCTCCACTCCGTCTTTGTCCCGTCTTAAGTCTGTCAAAAAATAAGTGGGACGAACAAGCCCGTCAAATATAATAGGTATAAAATCAAGTTCGTTCTGCGAAATTAGCGAGTTGGCGGGCGGTGGACTTTCCCGTGTATATTTTTATTTTTTTAATAGATTATAGTATTTTTACATTTCAATTAGATTTTTCACTTATTTTTTAGAACATTTTTGTAAAGTATCTTTTTAAAAAATTTTACTTAAAAATATTGCATATATTCACAAATAAATGAATAAAATAAAACCATTAAAAATTAGAATGACTATAATTAATTTTAAAAAAAAAAGAGGGACTTAAGGCGGGACATGTTAAACGGATAGGTGCAACAAGTTTTAGCGGACGGCGGATTTTGGCAATGTAAGAACGAAGTGCGCATAAGAGGGGAGTGAATTAGGTACTTTAAAATTTTATCGATTTTATAGTGGTGTTAGGATTATTTTTCTAGTTTAGTGTGTTTATGAAAAATGTAAAGTGCAGAAAAATAAAAAGACACAAGAAATTTATCATGGTTCCCTTCACACTCCGAAGGTACATCCAGTCCCCCTACAACATGTAAGAGATTTCACTATAGGAAGAATGATTGTAGAGCCTATTCACACTAATGGTGATGCTTACTATCTAACCTATAGGGAGATCAAAGGCTTTTAAGACCTTTAAGATTAAAATGCTAAGTGCAAAAAGAACAATCTTCTTCAATGCACACACTTGCTTCCAACAATCCTGGAGAGCAAGGATACAACACAATAGTCTGAAGGTTTACAAGAGTTTGGAAGTATAATATTAAATATCATTCACTTGAATGATCTTCTCTACCAAATATGAAAATAAAAAATAATTACTCTCTTATGTGCTCAAGAATACTTCAATATGCAATGAAAATGATGTTCACAGATGTCAATATAGAAAAATTATTATGAAAGTTTTTGCAGAGAATTTTTCTTAATTAACTTTGAATAGAGGTGGTTTGAATTTGAAAAATCATAAACTATTTATAGTGAAGCAATACCTTTTCAAAAATCATGGCAAATGTTGGAGAAATTCTGAACAAGTGTAACTGAAAAGATACAAGTGTTGTCATGAAGAGGTGTTTTTCAAAAGGTGCAGAAAAATACTAATTTTTCAAAATCTGGGAGCATACAATCGATTATGCGCAAGATACAAATCGATTGTATCTTTCTTTTAACGTTTTAAAAATTTTGAAATTTATAACTATGACAATTGATTGCCAAAAGGGTGCAATCGGTTGTATCATTTCCAGAAAGCTTTTCTTCGTAATTATAAAAGGATACAATCGATTGAGCCATATATGCAATCGATTGCATATGTTCAAAAATTAAAAAATTATTATTTTAAAAAATATAACAATTTAATTATTATCAAATTTCACCAGAATCTTTGTCAAAAGGTAATAAAATATTTTTTTGAATTTATATGCATGATTAAAAATATTTTTGAGCACTAAGATCATAAAAGTTTAGATTTTCATATACCTATGTAAAAGTTGAAATCATGAGCTTGACTAGAGATCTTTCGTTTTGAAATATCTTTTCCTTCAAGCTATTGAGAATTTTATCGTCATCAAAACATATATAGATCATTTGAGGAGCTTGACTTCACATTCTCCCCCTTTTTGATGATGACAACTCATTGAAAGTTTAGATGCTTGAATATTTAGAACAAATGAGAATATATTATGTGAATGCTCCCCCTGTCTTTGATAACCCCCCCTTGATCAAAGCTCTCCCTTAATTTAAAATAATTTTACATCTTTGGCTGCAATAGTTAGATACAAACATACACATACACATATATCTTCTCCCCATTTGTCATCAGTAAAGAGGATGGGAAAATACTTATAAAGTATATAGGGAAATTTTGAATCCGAATCTCATTCCATATCGAGAAAATGTCTTAAGTATGATCCCTTACTTCGAAGAAATCACTTTCGATCACATTCCACGGGAAGAGAATCAGTTGGTAGACGCATTAGCTACTATGTCATCTATGTTCAAGGTCATATGTGACAACAAAGCTCCCCAAATCATCATCGAAAGGTTCGATGAACCAACATACTATTATGAACTTAATACCGAAGGAATAGAAGAGAAAACTTTGTTCTACGAAGTGAAGAGGTATCTCGAAGCTCAGGAATATCCCACAGGGGCATCTGTCAATGACAAGAAGTTCTTAAGAAGATTCTCATCCAAATTCTTCCTCAGTAACGGCGTCTTATACAAGCGCAATCATGACTTGTATTTACTACGTTGTGTGGATCAGAAAACAGCAGAATGAATCATGGAAGAGTTGCATGAAGGCGCATTCGATACCCACTCCAATGGACATCAATGGCTAAAAAGATTCTAAGGGCAGGTTACTATTGGTCCACCATGGAAGCTGATTGTTATCGCTATGTTCGATCTTGTCATAAATGCCAGATATACGCAGATAAAATCCATGTACCTCCAGATCCATTGAATGTTCTGACCGCTCCATGGCCTTTCGCTATGTAGGGCATTGACATGATTGGAGAGATCAAACCCACCGCTTCCAATGGACACCATTTCATCCTTGTTGCAATTGATTACTTTACCAAATGGGTAGAATAAGCTTCGTTCGTATCTGTTACCAAGAATGTTGTGGCTCGATTTATCAAGCATAATCTTATCTGTCGGTACGGTGTCCCCGAAAGGATCATCACGGCCAATGGTACCAATCTCAACAACAAATTGATCACCGAACTCTGCACGCAGTTCAAGATTAAGCATCACAACTCTTCTCCATATCGGCCAAAAATGAATGGCGCAGTGGAAGCCGCCAACAAGAATCTCAAAAAGATCATACAGAAGATGACAGTGACTTACAAAGGACTGACATGAAATGTTGCCCTTTGCTCTCCACGGTTATCGCACTACAGTACGAACATCTACAGGGGCAACCCCCTTCTCTCTTGTGTATGGTATGGAAGCAGTCCTTGTAACACCCCAATATTACCCAAAGTTTAATATGCACAAATCAGAGTAATTTAAAATTTCATAAATTAAATACTGAGGTGTCACACCTTCAAAACCAAATCACTTAAAATAATTCAATTTAAAGTATAAATCTCAGATACATAGCCTCGTCGCAAATCATGAATTGATTCATAAAAATGAAACATCTCCTTTATTAAACTTTCCATCAAAATCATGTTTTCATAAATTATGATTCTTATTTACAAAGAAAAACAACAAAAGGACAACAACAAGACAACATAATATTTCCCCCCGAGTGCTACGTATCAGAGCGACACCGACTCGACTAATAGCAGCTATATACTCCGTCTTCATAACCTGCACGTTACCAATATAAAGGTAATGGCGAAACAAGTAAAGGGTGAGATAATCCAAAGCATATAATTAAAGGCATGATATATATATATATATATATATATATATATATATATATATATATATATATATATATATATATATATATATATATAGTTTCGGAATTATAAAGGGAATAGATTAATAAGTGCATTCAACGCATATTCAAAACTCACTTACTCTTATCGTCATTCTAATGTGTATAAACTACACTTTATCGCCATAACCTCTTCACAACAACACATAAACTTCCATTACCACAAGAATCATCACAAGTTCACACGTCACTAAGTCCATACGGAAATCATAAACAACAACATCAAACAACACTAATAACATAAACGACATAATTGAAATCATCACAAATTTTCTAAAGCCCATCGTCGCTTTTGGCATAAAAACCCGTCATCACAAACATCATCACATCATAATTGCATTAAGCATTTCATTAAAGTTAAACCATCGCAATACTCATCATTTATATTCATCGCGTAGTTATCATAAAATTATAAAGATCATCATCAAACCAAGCATAATATATCATCGCAATTCAACATCATCCATCAATTAAACCCAACGCCAAACAACTCAAACATAAACATAACCGACTCCATGAGACACGACTATGTTATGCATGTGGTACCCGTCGCTTTGTCCATGATTAGGAACACTTGGCATAAAAGCCTCGTCGCTTGGCATAAAAGCCTCGTCGCTTGGCATAAAATCCCATTGTCGCCAATGCAATGTATGTGACTCGAAAATAAAACAACACAACACAAAACATCATCGTCGCTCATCAAAATTGGCATAAAGCCCACATCGCCACAATTTATCCATATCAAGATAAATATATCATCGCATCATATTTACATTATGCAAAACATCACTAATAATTCATCACCATCAAAATCATGCATTCACAAATCGGAAGCATTTATTAATAACATCAATATAATCATCACATAGTCATGTACAAAGACATATATCATCGCATTGCATATCAACAAGTATTCATTAATAAATACACCGTCGCAAACATAATGTTTATCTACACCGCATCATTATCAATTAATTCACCAAATTCTAAAAACGGAAAAATAGTCAAAACATCAATAATCGTCGCGAAATCCATTCCTAATAACCGGTATTAATCATAATCGTCCACGTCGAAAACAGATTGTCCATACGTGCCTTAAATCTACAAAAACACAATCTGATTCAATTTTACCGTAAATTGGCTTATTTCGGGTCGTCTCGTAAAAACTCGTAATTTCTAAAAACTAACCTCACCACTACGTTCTACACGTCGAACTTAGCTAGCACATCAATTTTCGTTGAATTCAGAGCAACTTGCCCCCGTCGTCGAATTTACCGAAATCAAAAAATCGGAACATAATCGGGTTCTAAATTTAATCGGCTAACTTGTGTCCTAATTATATTTTATTAATACTAACTAGTAGTATGTGGAATTGGACAAAGTAAAAGAAACAGAAGCATATTATGAAATTATGCAGGTAAATGGAATTATGCAGAAAACACAGAAAACAGTTTACAGAACAGAAAAACAGAAAAATTGAGAAACGAATTCTCCTCATCCTAGCAAGCAGGGACGGACGCCCCAAGCCCCCAAAGAGCAGGAGACGGTCGCCCTTATAGGTGGGACGGTCGCCCCTCTTATGAGGTGGGCGCCTCCCTTGTTTTTCTTCTCTCACTCGTGCTTCTTCCATGGCTAGTTTACAGACAGTGTGTTTTTACAGTATTTTCAATTTTAGGTTTTCTGTTAGTTTTTCTTTTCCATTTCAACACCCCTAATTTCTACAAGCTAGCATCTAATACACCCATAATCCATCCTCCTAATTCAAACTTTCTAAATCATTCAATAATCCCCCATACAACTCATAAATCAACCTATCAATTTTTCCCCCAAATCCAAAATATAATTATCAAAACCTAAGAATATGAGATGGAGAATCAAACCCCTTACCATGGAAGCTTTGATGATTCAAGATGCTCCAACAAAACCCCAATCCATGCTTGCTCATGATCTTCCTCTTCTTCTCCTCTTGTTCTTCTTCTCCCAAACTCCTTCTTTTCCTCTCAAGTTTCTATTTTGGTTTTGTGTTCACAATGGGAGGAAAAGGAAAGGAAAAATGGTTTTTATAACTTGCTTTCTTACTAGCTATCCAAATTTCTATGTTTGGTTTTGGTGTTTATGAATGGAAGGAAAATGAGGAGAAAGGTTTATAAGGGTATTTTCCTTACTAGTAAGCCAAGGGTGAAAACTCGATTCCAACAAAATGCTCCCCACACCCCTATCCAATTATATCATTAATTCAATCAATTAAAATAATTTCGGGGAATTAAATATCAGATCCGAATAATATTTTACCGGACCGAACGAAACGTCGCCTAATATATTAATAGATATATTAATTAACACAATTATTCTCGTCGCAAAATAAACATCGATCGATAATTCAAAAATATTAATATAATTTAATATTAATTAAAAACGGGCGTTACAGTCCTGCCAATCAAGGTTCAGGTACCCTCAACCAGAGTCCTCCAGGACACAGAATTGGGTGAAGACGAATGGGTCTAGACTCGCCTTGACCATATCAACTTGATCGACGAAAAACGGCTCGCAACCATCTGCCAGCGACAAATCTACCAGAAGCGAATGATCAGAGCATTCAATAAGAAAGTCAAGCACCGAATCTACCAAGTCGGTGATCTAGTAGTCAAGTGTATCATTCTTCCACAAGGTGATCCGAGGGGCAAATGGACTCCCACCTATGAGGGACAATTTATAGTCAAAACAGTATTTTCCGGCGGAGCTATGATACTAAGCACTATGGATGGAGAAGACTTCTCATACACCGTGAACGCAGACATAGTCAAAAAATACTACGCATGAACGAGATCCGCTAGGTCGACCGGCCTAGGCAAAAATAAGGGCATCCTGGCGAACCAAAAAGGTTCAGACAAAATTTAAGGATATACAAAAAAAATGTATGTACACCCGGCAAGTCGAAAACCTGCAAAGGTGGCTTGGGCAAAAAAGAGTATCCCGATAGACTAAAAACCCGAAAGGGCGGTCTAGGCAAAAGTTAGGGATTTAAGCGTACGACTATGTCTCGTCCATATCACCTACTTATAAATTACACTACTATCAGCACTCAATTCGAATGGCACAAATCAGTTCAATCACTTTCTTTTGACAGCAAGGAGATGAGATAGTCGAAAATATATGAGCAATAGCATAGTTGAAACTCGACGAGATTGTTTCTGCATAGCTTTTTACTATTCTGACAATTTCCTCTTACTAGGATATTTGTCTCTTGTATACAAATTGTCTGACTATGGGCCACTTTTCAAATTAATGCAATTCCTCTTTTCCTTTTCCAATTTCAATTTTTATTGTTGTTTGCATTAAGTTCAATGTTTGCTTTGAATGATTATATGCATCTGACAGTAAACATATATTCACAAACATATGAAAAGTGAATAGAAACAGTAATTACTACAGGCTTCAGGAATTGAGATGATGACTAAAGTCACCAATACATCCCCACAGAGTCACTTCCACAAGAAATACATTCGCAGGATCGTCCAATCCCCACAGGGCCATCGCTCTCCCTACAAGGACAAATCTTCTCCAACGAACAGTGTTCTAACACTCTACATTCATCACGTTAGTCCCCAAGCAGTGATCCTATCAGCTTCATCAGCTTCAAACTTCATCACATTAGTCCCCAAGCAGTGATCCTATCAACTTCATCACATTGGTCCCTGAGTAGTGATCCTATCAAACTTCATCATGTTAGTCCCCAAGCAGTGATCCTATCAACTTTATCACGTTTGTCCCCGAGCAGTGATCCTATCAAACTTCATCACGTTAGTCCCCGAGCAGTGATCCTATCAAACTTCATTACGTTGGTCCCCGAGCAATGATCCTATCAAACTTCATCATGTTAGTCCCTGAGCAGTGATCCTATCAAACTTCATCATGTTAGTCCCCGAGCAGTGATCCTATCAACTTCATCACGTTGTCCCCAGCAGGGTCTATGGACAATGTAATCATCTGCGGTAAGATCTATACACAAGACCTCCACTCGAGTATCTCTCAATCATTATTATTTTTCCAGCAACACTGATATCCAGACTTGAAACTTGGTCAGATAGTGCATCGGAGGAATCTGAACCATCTCTTATTCCCTAGGCAGGGTTTCCAATAACCCCATCCCCAAGCGAACATCAGAAATCTCCAACAAAACGTTCCTATCTTCTTCAAGATGGATATGTTTTGAAATACCATAACATCTACATTCATGCATCATACATAAAAGTCATAACATGTGCATTCACGAGCATTATCATATACTTCCATGCATCATAATCTGCATAAAAATATTCATATCCTTTCAAGATAAATTTCCCCAACAGGTAACAGCTATTTTCCAAACAGAAGGTCAAAGATTAATACCCGAAACAAGACAGGAGAACTATCTGAACGACCATGCAAATTATTTCCAGGAAACAGATCATAGATTAACACCCGAAACAAGACAGGAAAACTATCTACATTCTGACAAATATTCATCTCAGAAACAGCCAAGACGAAGGTTCATTATGACTCTCTCTTATTATTAACTGCCCCATATGGCATCTTAAGCCCATCTCCAACTACACATCTTCATCTCTCCAGATGGCATCTTAAGCCCATATCCGATTTCTCTTTCATCCAAAAGACAAATACAGAGTCTAGCGTACGACTCACTCTCCAGCATCATCTTCTCCAAATGGCATTTTTAAGGCCATTATGTCGCATCGTCAATCGACAATCCCATTCCATACAAAAGCGAGTGCAAATTTTCAAGTGTACTCGAATGTTCAATCATGTTATACCTTCAGGTCGGGAGAGGCAAGCATACCAATCTAAACCTTCCAGTACAAGAATATTGAACAGGGGAAACTATTATACCCCAAAATTTTCTCTCCTACTTCTCAAGACAATCCACAACTCCATACTCAAGGATTTCATAAGTGTTGACCAGACAAACCCTCTTCTAAGCAATCCATCCAAGCTAAGGTTTTGCTCCTCTAAGGTCAAGAGGGATCTCCATTGATTTAAGTGGTCATAATATCTCATCATATGCTTCAAGGGATCACCATATCAAGTTTCAATCCTTACAAGTCAAAATTGCTCATCCAATGGCTCGGATAGCTGAAAATCAGTTGTATTGGACAAAAAGTCAACTGTGGTCAACATGCAGTCAAACTTCATAATTTTTTGTCAACATCAATATTTTGAAGTAATGTTCATCATTTGATCAAGGGTTGACCAAGATTCATCAAGAAAAATCAAGATTTGAGCAAAAGTCAAAGTTTCTAAATTAGGGCTTTTTAGACAAAAGTCAATAGAACTTTGTCCAAGCATAACTTTCACATACTTAATCATAAATTTTTCCACAAAATCTAAATTTAAAGGGAATTCAATTCTCTACAACTTCATGTCTCACAAGCTTGGGCTGGAAATGCTTCATTTGGAAGTTATAGATCAAAACATTACAGGTCCTTTTAAAAAGTCAACAAAAAGCCATCTTTTTGCAAAGAAGTGTTAATGAGCATGGAAACTTCAATGAAGATGAAACCAAAATATATGTTTAGAGGACATCTTGAGATTTCTAAAAAGTCCAAGAACACCCAAAAATGTTAAAAATTGATCAAGATACAAGTTGTGCAAGTTGGGCATTTTTGAGGAGGTGCATAAAGAGAAATACTTGAGAAAATCAATTTTTTTCCAAATGGGCTTAACGTTTCTTGGTTCAAACTTGTTTCTAATCACAATTAGAACCTCCAAGCCAAATGCCACGCCCTTGAGCTTTTTATTTTATTTATTTTGATTTTTTATTCATTAAAGTCAATTTAATTAAAATAAAATAGCAAAAAATAAATCAATCAATGCAAGGCTGTATATTTGACATTCTTGAGGTCCAAGATACCTATTAAATGACCTGAAATTCGAAATTGAAAGATTGACAAGAGATTGGTACGAGATTGGCAATATTGGATCAAGATTGACAAGATTGGCAAATCAAATATACTCTCATTGAATGGGATATATTTTCTCATCAATGCTCAACCTGAATCCATCCTCTATAAATTCAGAGGGTTTCTAAACCCTAGAGGAGGTTTTTTGGCAGCTTGAAGAACCCTAACTAAGCTCAAGAAAACCGTGTGATACAAGCAACTTGCAGCCAGATATTTAGCTCGATTCAAGCCATTCCAAGCATCCCAACACGTTCCTGGGAGTCCCCTGAATTGATCCAGTCATCCACCAAGCATCCAGACATCCAGAATCATAAGAACAGAATCACGATTTGCACATTCAAAACTAAAAATCAATTTCACATATTCATGCATTTTTTATATGATTTGATTGCATATTTGTGTTTAGACTGATGTTTGTAAACTTTCTGGATGGTTTGATTTGAGTTTTAGCACAAGAATAAGAATCTGCCATTGCTAGGGTTCATGAGCTCGAATAAGGGATTTCCAAAATAGGATAAATTGGACGAAACCAGTGACCCTATCACACTCAGGGGATCAAACCGAGTTGATCCATGGTCTCATAACCGATTTATGTTGCGTATTTTTTAGTTTTGATTTCTTGCAGGGGTATAGTGACGAAACAAAACCGTGGGTAAAAGTTTGAAAATTCAAACGAAGAATATGACACCTTGGCGCGTTTTGGTGCCAACTTCTGGACCCCTCAGAAGCACTGCCTCCAGAAGCTCTAGCTTCTGGATCCCCAGAGGAGACATCACCCTCAGAAGCTCCAACTTCTGGATCCCCAAAGGAGACATCACCTCCAGAAGCTCCAGCTTCTAGATCCCCAGAGTAGGCATCACCCCCAGAAGCTCCAGCTTCTGGATCCCCTTCAGCAACAGAGCCCCCAGAAGCTCCAGCTTCTAGATGTCCCAGATCTAGAATCTCCAGAAGCCCCAACTTCTTGACCTTTCCAGCACCAAAATCTCCAGAAGCTCCTGCTTTTGGACGTCCCCAGCAGCAGAATCTCCAGAAGCCCCAGCTTCTGGACCCTTCCAGATGCAAGCTCCGCCGGATACGCCAACAAGATTCTCCCGAAACTCCGGCTGGTGCCTGGCGCCACTCACGAAGGCTTGGCTTGAGGCGCTCCGAAGCTCGATGATTTTCTTTGTTTTATTTATTTTTTTACTTTTTCTTATTTCCCTTTTATTTAATTTAATTAGTAATTAGGTTAAATAATTAGTTTAATTAGGTAATTTCACAAATAATTTCCTCCATGCTTTTTTTAATTAATTTAATTAGTTTAATTTAGGTTAATTTTCATCAAATCTATTTTTAATTAAAATCAATTAGAACTAGGTTTTTTTCCTCATATTAACATTAACTTTCAAAAACACCAAAAAATATTAGGATTTAGTTTCTTTTCTTTTATTTCTTTTTGCATTTAAATTCTAGAAAGGATGTATAGGTTGCATTTCTTTTTATCATGTAATAGCGTAGGACCTTTACATTTTTGCCTTTACTTTCTGCACACCCATATTATGTATCTTCCCCAAAGCCATGTAATAGCGTAGGATCTTTATATTTCCGCAATTTATTTTCCGCACCTATTAACTGTTAGTAATTAGGCGTGTATGGCAAGATTAAAAACAACATAGATCACTTCTAATCATAAGATAAAATATCTGAATACAACACATATTTCACACTTGCACCCACCTTAGGGTATCCTCTCTCGTTGCCTTACGAATAATGGTCAAGTCCCTCGAATGTAGGGATATCTTAGCACGGTTGTCTGCAATATATCATCACAGTCCCTTCAACTTAAAAGATCATAGTCCCTCGATGTTGCCTACGAATATATGATCTCGTCTCTCGATTATTGCCTATGAAAAGTGATGATCGTCCCTACGAATATGCTAGGATATCCCTACAAGTTGCCTTCTATGACCATCCGATGTCCCTTTGAATGTCCCTTTACATCGAGCAAATAAGGTTACCTATCAACCAATGGTACGGATAACCTTATTCTAAAGGAAAGAAAAATAACACAGAAACGATCGTTTTGAGTAGGTAAAGTAAGTCTCTTTTGCTTGCTCAATTAAAACATTCTTTTCACACCTCACACTTTCAAAGCATCTTCAAGCGCTTTGTATACATTCCAGCGTGAATCATTACAAAGTCTTTCTAAAAAACATTTCCAAACACTTCGTATACATTCCAGCGTGAATCATTACGAAGTCAAAGAGAAATGCCCTTTTCAAAAATCTTTTCAAACACACACACAAAAAGCAATTTAACGTGAGCTAAGCAATTTAGAGACCGTAGATAACTACGGATGGAAAGGGTGCTAACACCTTCCCTTTTCATAACCGCCTCCCTTACTCAGAATCTAACGAAGGTCTTTTCCTGTTCTTTTCGCCTTCCCTTAATTGGATAAAAGAAAAGTCGGTGGCGACTCTTGCTATCCGCAACATTTGCGATCAAACGCAAAACAAACAAGTCAGTTCTCCCACCGTGTTACACATGGCTCCAACTAGAACTCAATTACAAAACTTATCCCAAAAGGCTAATGAATTATTCAAAGAATATGCGCACATGTGGCGCGAGATAGCCGCGAAAGTCCAGCCTCTTATGGTGGAGCGTGAAATGGTGGAATTATATGATGGTACTCTACAGACCTCTTTTTGCACCAATTCAATCGATTCTAAGCTTGCCAATCGCTTCCTGGAGGTCCCTGGAGTCATCCCAGACATTCACAGATCACAAATACCCCCAGAAACACGATATCATAATCACGGTTTGCACACATTTTTCTCAAATTCGATTCTGTACTTACATGCATTTTTAACATGATTCGATTGCATATCTGTGTTTAGGATAATATTTCGAAGCTATTTGAATCGTTCAATTGAGTTTTAAGTGCAGGAATATCATGATGCCATTGTTAGGTTTTGAGAGCTCGAAATAGGGTTTCTCAAAATAGGCAAAATTAGGAGAAACCCGTGCCACCATCACGCTCAGAGGACGATTTCCAACCGATCCATGCTCTCTAAGTTAATTTATATTACCTATTTCTCGAGTTTTGATTTTGCCGGGATGTAGCTACGAAAATAATCCGTAGGTAAAGGCTATAGCAACGCCAGAAAACTGTAGCTAAAAGCCTGGCTGTTTTAAATGAAGAAGATGAAGTTTGGCGTGGTTTTCGTTTTAAATAAATTTTCAGAAAATTGTTTCCCTTATATTATTATTTTTCCATGTTACTAACACTAATGAGAGGTAGCCTGGATGGTAGCGTGTTTTGCCAGTGAACCCGGGGTCAGGGGTTCGAACCCCAGCACCCCCAAACTTATTTTTTATCACTTTGCCAACTAACACTATTTTTCTATTTTTCTTTCCTTAATATTTTCATTCAATTTAATTTATCTTTAAATAATTTTCTCATGCATTTAAAAATCACCAAAAATATTTTCCTTTTGCATTTTAATCAGAAAAATGTTTATTTAATTTTTGACATTAAAATTAATATTTTTGCACGCATATTTTAATTAATTGCTAATTAACCATTAAATTGACTTTTAATTGCTTTTAATTATCGAAATCGATTCAGAAAATTACCAAAAATTATCTTATCATCTTATTGTCATTACTAACCTAAAACTTTTTTCCTCATTCAAAAATCATGTTTTTACTAACACTTTTCCTTTTATGCAATTTTCTCGTATTTTTCGATTATGTATCTGTTTACAGGTTGTAACGTTTCGGACGATTTTTCTCGCTTTTCCTTTCAATATTATGTAACTGCCTATGGGATGTAATAGTTTAATTAGGACCTTTACTTTCTGCACTCCTATTATGTAACTGCCTCAAAGCCATGTAATAGCGTAGGACTTTATCTTTCCGCAATTTATTTTCCGCACCCTATAAACTGCTAGTAACTAGGCGTGTATGGCAAGATAAAAACGGACATAGATCACTTCAAATTCCAAGATAATATATCTGAATTCAACACACACATTTCACACATGCACCCCTTAGGGTATTTCTCTCTCGTTGCCTTTCGATTAAATGGTCAAGTCCCTCAAACGTAGAGGTATCCTAGCACCGTTGCCTACAAACATATCATCATAGTCCCTTCGATACAAAGATCATAGACCCACGATGTCGCCTACGAATACATGATCTCGTCCCTCGATTGTTGCCTATGAAAAGTGATGATCGTCCCTTCGAATGTGCTAGGATACTCCTACAAGTTGTCTTCTATGACCATCTGATGTCCCTTCGAATGTCCCTTCTACATCCAACGAATGGGGTTACCTACCAACTAATGGTATGGATAGCACTATTCTAAAGGAAACGTAAAACAACACGAAAACGACCATTCTGAGTAGGTAATAAGACTTTTAGCTGCTTGCTCAAACAAAATACTTTTCACACCACACACTTTTGTCAAAGTTCAAACTCTTTTCAAAAACAAAACATTTCCGAGCACTTTGTATACATTCCTACATGAATCATTACAAAGTCAAAGCGAAATGCCTTTTCAAAACATTTTTGTCAAACACACAGAAAGCAATTTTCAAAGTGAGCTAAGAGCAACTAAGAGCCCGTAGATAACTACGGATGGAAAGGGGTGCTAATACCTTCCCTTTTCATAACCTTCTCCCTTACTCAGAATCTAACGAAGGTCTTTTCCTGTTCTTTTCACCTTCCCTTAATTGGATAAACGAAAAGTCGGTGGCGACTCTTGCTATCCGCAACATTTGCGATAAAAATCAAAACAAAATCTCAAAGTCAGTTCACCGTATTACACCAAGTTGCTGCTGTGACTATTCTCACTACTGCCGCACCTCTCATCATTACTTCTCCCAGACCAGTTCCATACTCCTCTGACAAAGCTATAACTTGGAACTATGGAGCTGAGGTTTACTATCATGGTGTCAAGCAAGACCCTCTGATCATTGAGGATCTTACATTTGAAGCTACCATTCCTGACATTGACAACATCACTGGATCTAGTAAGGTGACCAGAACCGGAAGGGTATTCTCTCCAGAGATCTCTCCTCCAAAAGACACTGCGACTCCAGCTCGCACTCCAGCTATTGAACCAATTTCCGAAGCTAGAGGGAAAGAATCAGTGACTCATCCTGCTCAGCCAGAAGTACCAAAGGAAGTTGCTGAAAACACCTCCAAACAAGAAATGGAGGAAATTTTGAAGATTATCAAGAAGAGTGACTACAATGTTGTGGAATAATTTGGACAGACTCCGTCCAAGATCTCCATGCTTGCTCTGCTCTTGTGCTCTGAGGCTCATGCTAAAGCCTTGGTGAAGTTTCTGAAGAATGCTCACGTACCACAAGACACTACCACTGATCAGTTCGAAGTTTGTATTGCTAGCCTAGCTGCCAACAACGGCCTAGGCTTCTCTGATGCTGATTTGACTCCTGCAGGAAGGAAACACAATAAAGCCTTGCACGTCTCTGTTGAATGCAAAGGCATTACATTGTCTCATGTTTTGGTAGATATCGGTTCTGCTCTGAATATCCTACCGAAGAGTGCTTTTGACCGACTTGATGTCGAAGGATTGGTTCTGAAGCCCAGTGACATAATTGTGAGAGCTTTTGATGGTTCTAAGCGAACAGTACTCGGAGAGCTCATTTTGCCTATTAAAGTCGGTTCCCAGACTTTTGATTCCACATTCTTTGTCATGGACATCCGTCTAGCTTATTCTTGCCTACTTGGACGCCCTTGGATACATGGGGCAGGCACTGTTACCTCTACCCTGCATCAGAAGCTGAAGTACCGAGTGAAGGGGAAGGTTGTTACAGTATGTGGTGAAGAGGAATACATGGCCAGTCATCTGCAGTCATTTCGATATCTCGAGATGGAAGGTGAATTCTTCGAGACTCCTTGTCAAGCTTTTGAAAAAGTTCCAAGAGCCATGCCTGTTGACTCTCTCGTCACTCCTGTGGATACACAAGTTCCGCCTAGGATGGCCTCGCTGAAAGATGCTCAAGCTGCAGTTGAAGAAGGAGGTAGTGCTATTTGGGGCCAGCTCCCTGATCTCCCTTTCAAATCTGACAAGACTAGTTTAGGCTTCACCATCCAAGGTCATAAGATGATACGCCGCGAACGTACTAGCCAACTTCCTTTCCGCATCAGCCAGAATGGGGTCCATGCTATAAGAGACGACGACAGCGACTTCGACATCAGCAAGTGGATCTTCCCAACTCCCGACAACAGACTCAGCAATTGGAAGATTGAAGACGTTATACCAATCTCCTTTAGACAGGAGTAATTGCTTTTGTTTTCTGTTTTTGCTTTTCGTTTTCTTTGCTTTAAACAATAAACTTTAAAGCCTATTGCCTTGCCCGGGGCATCATGGCTCGTTTGTGAGGGTTATTATCTGTCATTTGCATATTTTCATTCAATAAAATCGTTGGACTTTTGCATTTAAATGTTGCTTTCTTTCTTTTACTTTATCACCCCTTCAAAAGCTATGTGTTTCTTACACACACCCACGTGATACACTGCAGAATCACTCCGAATCTCGTTGATAACAGCTATGCTATTGCTAAATATGACTTCGATAATCTGATCTACCAAGCCGAAGACGAAGGTGAGGAAGATTGTGAAGTGCCAGGAGAACTTGTCAGATTGCTACAGCAAGAAGAGCGAGTTATATAGCCACATGAAGAGTCAGTTGAGATTGTGAATTTGGGTACTGATGAAGACAGAAAAGAGATCAAGATAGGAGCGGGTCTTGAGAACAGTGTCAAAGAAAGATTGGTTCAGATGCTAAGAGACTACATCGAGGTTTTTGCTTGGTCATACGAAGACATGCCAGGTCTAGACATTGACATTGTGGTACACCGATTGCCGACGAAAGAGGGTTTTTCTTCCAGTGAAACAGAAGGTTCGTCGCATGCGTCCTGAGATGTATGAGAAAATCAAAGCCGAAGTCATGAAACAGTTCAACGCCGGTTTCTTAGCTGTTACTTCTTATCCACAGTGGGTTGCAAATATGGTGCCCGTACCTAAGAAGGATGACAAGGTATGAATGTGTGTGGATTACAGAGATCTGAACAAAGCGAGTCCGAAAGACGATTTCCCACTTCCTCATATTGATGTTCTGGTTGACAACACTGCCCAACATAAGGTCTTCTCCTTCATGGATGGTTTCTCCGGTTACAATCATATCAAAATGGCTCCTGAAGACATGGAGAAGACTACTTTTGTTACACAATGGGGCACTTTCTGCTACAAGGTCATGCCGTTCGGACTAAAGAACGCTGGCGCCACTTATCAGCGTGCTATGGTGGCATTATTCCATGACATGATTCATCACGAGATAGTGGTCTACGTCGACGACATGATAGCTCGATCACAGACAGAAGAAGAACATATTGATCATCTGTGGAAACTGTTTGACAGGTTGAAAAAGTACATACTAAGACTCAACCCCAACAAGTGCACCTTTGGCGTCAGAACTGGTAAGCTCCTAGGGTTTGTTGTCAGTGGTAAAGGTATTGACAATGATCCGGATTAATAATAAGCAAGACGAAACCCTATCCAAACGATCACCAAAGTTATTCCTCCGACAATCGGATTGATCAACACCAAGCACAACAGGAAGTTATCCACTTCTCACGAATTATCCCCTAGTGTAATCAAGACGAAGATTTATTCTAACTCTCTTATTATCAACAAACCATGTAGTCTCAGGATACTCCCATGTCTAGATGGCATCTTAAGCCCATCTCCGATTATTTATCGACATCTCCACTTTCGAATGCAAGATATTTGTTAAAACCAATAAAACCAATAAATTCACTCAAAGACAAGCTAAGTCTAAACGACTTCTCTCGATGGCATCTTAAGCCCATCTCCGCTCCTTCTATCTTCAAGAACATTCGCAGAGCGCACCTTTCCCCCAACATCGCCTTTCCATGGCATCTTAAGCCCATCTCCAACCATCCTCCTATTCAGACGACGCTCGAGTCTAATGTACGACTCATTCCCCAACAAAATCCTTCTCCAAATGGCATATAAGCCCATTCTTCATCATCCCGAAGTTTCTGTTAATTAATCATCTTCTACCTGTGTCAAGAAAGGCAAGCATGCCAATCTAACCCTTCCAAAGATAAGAATATTGAATGGGCAGTCATACCCCAAAATTTGCCCTCTTACTTCTCAAGACATTTCATACATCCATACTTAAGGATTCCTCAAGGGTTGATCAGACAAATCCTCTCCTAGACAATCAACCCAAACTAGGGTTTGGCAATTCTAAGATCAAGGTGGTTCCCAAAATCTCCAATGGTCATCATGCCTCCTCATATGCTTCAAAGAATCTCCATGACAAGTTTCAAGCCTTACAAGTCAAGTTTCCTTAGACAGTTGCTCAGATGGTTGAAAATCAGTTGTATTGGACAAAAAGTCAATTGTGGTCAACATACAGTCAAACTTCATGATTTTTGGTCAACATCCATATTTTGAAGTGATATTCATCATTTGATCAAGGTTTGATCATGATTTATCAAGAAAACTCAAGATTCGATCAAAAGTCAAACTTTCCAAATTAGGGTTTTCTAGAGAAAAGTCAACTGAAATTTGACTGAGCATAACTTTCTCATACTTTATCAGCAATTTTTCCACCACCTCTAATTTTGAAGAGAATTCAATTTTCTACAACTTCATGTCTTACAAGCATGGTCAAAAAATGCTTCATTTTGAAGATATGGATCAAAACATTATAGGTCCTTTTCAAAGTCAATAAAACGTCAACTTTTTGTAAAGAAGTGTTATTGAGCATGGAAACTCCAATTGAGATGAAACCAAAGATGTTTATTAGAGAACATCTAGAGCTTTCTAAAAAGTCCAAGAACACTCAAAATTGTTAAAAATTGAGCAAGATACACCTTGTACAAGTTGGGCATTTTTGAAGAATTGCACAAAGAGAATACTTGTCAAAATCCAAAATTTTGCAAAAGGGCCTAACTTTTCTTGGTTCAAACTTGTTCCTCAACTAATTTGGAACCTCCGAGCCCAAGGCCACGAATTTTATCTTTATTTTTCTATTTAATTTGGATTTTAATCATTTAAAAGCCAATTAAATTAAAATAAAAGGTAGAAAATCAAAATTAAATGCAAATTGGATTTTTCTCTCATTCTTGAGGTCCAAGCAACTCATAAAAGCTGGCAATTTCGAAATTAACATTGATAGGCAAGAGAATTGATGAAAATTGGATAAAAAAGGAAAGATTTGGTTTCATACCAAATCAAATTTTTTTTACATTGATTAATTCATTATTTGCTCTTGATTTCTGACCTAAATCCATCTACTATATATACACAATGCCTACACATGAAAAAAGAACAGAAAAATTGCCTCAAGAACCCTATCCTAAACTCAAAAAAATTGTGTCTTTCAAGCAAACGGCAGACCTCTTTTTGCACCAATTCAATCGATTCTAAGCTTGCCAATCGCTTCCTGGAGGTCCCTGGAGTCATCCCAAACATTCACAGATCACAAAGACCCCCAGAATCACGATATCATAATCACGGTTTGCACACATTTTTCTCAAATTCGATTCTGTACTTACATGCATTTTTAACATGATTCGATTGCATATCTGTGTTTAGGATGATATTTCGAAGCTATTTGAATCGTTCAATTGAGTTTTAAGTGCAGGAATATCATGATGCCATTGTTAGGGTTTAAGAGCTCGAAATAGGGTTTCTCAAAATAGGCAAAATTAGGAGAAACCCGTGCCACCATCACGCTCAGAGGACGATTTCCAACCGATCCATGCTCTCTAAGTTAATTTATATTACCTATTTCTCGAGTTTTGATTTTGCCGGGATGTAGCTACGAAAATAATCCGTAGGTAAAGGCTATAGCAACGCCAGAAAACTGTAGCTAAAAGCCTGGCTGTTTTAAATGAAGAAGATGAAGTTTGGCGTGGTTTTCGTTTTAAATAAATTTTCAGAAAATTGTTTCCCTTATATTATTATTTTTCCATGTTACTAACACTAATGAGAGGTAGCCTGGATGGTAGCGTGTTTTTCCAGTGAACCCAGGGTCAGGGGTTTGAACCCCAGCACCCCCAAACTTATTTTTTTATCACTTTGCCAACTAACACTATTTTTCTATTTTTCTTTCCTTAATATTTTCATTCAATTTAATTTATCTTTAAATAATTTTCTCATGCATTTAAAAATCACCAAAAATATTTTCCTTTTGCATTTTAATCAGAAAAATGTTTATTTAATTTTTGACATTAAAATTAATATTTTTGCATGCATATTTTAATTAATTGCTAATTAACCATTAAATTGACTTTTAATTGCTTTTAATTATCGAAATCAATTCAGAAAATTACCAAAAATTATCTTATCATCTTATTGTCATTACTAACCTAAAACTTTTTTCCTCATTCAAAAATCATGTTTTTACTAACACTTTTCCTCTTATGCAATTTTCTCGTATTTTCCGATTATGTATCTGTTTGTTGTAACGCGGACGATTTTTCTCGCTTTTCTTTAAATATTATGTAACCCTATGGATGTAATAGTTTAATTAGGACCTTTACTTCCGCACTTATTATGTAACGCCCCAAAGCCATGTAATAGTAGGACATTATCTTTCTGCAATTTATTTTCCGCACCCTATAAACTGCTAGTAACTAGGCGTGTATGGCAAGATAAAACAAACATAGATCACTTCAAATTCCAAGATAATATATCCAATTCAACACACACATTTCACACATGCACCCTTAGGTATTTCTCTTGTTGCCTTCGATTAAATGGTCAAGTCCCCGAACGTAGAGGTATCCTAGCACCGCTATGCATAAACATAGCATCATAGTCCTTCGATACAAAGATCATAGACCCACGATGTCGCCACGAATACATGATCTCGCCCCGATTGTTGCCTCAAAGTGATGATCGCTTCGAATGTGCTAGGATACCTACAAGTTGCCTTCTATGACCATCTGATATCCCTTCGAATGTCCCTTCTACATCCAACGAATTGGGTTACCTACCAACTAATGGTATGGATAGCACTATTCTAAAGGAAACGTAAAACAACACGAAAACGACCATTCTGAGTAAGTAATAAGACTTTTAGCTGCTTGCTCAAACAAAATACTTTTCACACCACACACTTTTGTCAAAGTTTAAACTCTTGTCAAGGTAATCAACAAAGGCCAAAGGGACCGCCTAAGAAATATGATCAGTTGCCCATGTCTTATACTGATTTTTTCAATTATTTGATAAGTTTGAAAATGATTGAGCTACATCCATGGAAGGTGGATCCTGCAAAGCTACCGTACAATTTTGATCAAATGCCCGTTGTGCTTATCATTCTAATGGGCAGGGGCATACTACTGAGAATTGCATTGCTCTGAACTACAAAGTGAAAGAGTTGCTCGAGACTGAAGCCATTAATTTCGGCCCGCCACCAGCTCCGAATGTCATTCAACAACCATTACCTCCTCATGGTGGCGTCACCGCTAATTCAATTTGTGATAATAAAGACTTTGATCTGGTTATGAATATTGGTCAGCTGACCACTCCTCTGATGTGGGTGAAAGAATAATTATTGATGCAGGGAGAATTCCCCGGGTGTGGCCTTGATTGTAAAGATTGTGTGGTACAGCCTAATGGTTGTGAATCCTTGAAGAAGAAAGTTCAAAGCTTGATTGAAAGTAAGACATTGTAGTTCAAGCGAATGGTTGTGAATGCCCAAAATGCTACAAATGAGGTTGATGTTATAACCATTCTGGTTCCCCCAAAGAAAGTTCTGATAACAATTCTGGTGCCAGCTAAAAAGTCTCTTGTTACTATCACCTTGTCTGGTCCAATCCCATATTCTAATGAGAAAGCTATTCCATGGCACTACGCTACTCAATTTTACCATAATGGGAAGAAATTGAATGTTGATTCTCCATCTGATAAAGATAAAGACAAGCCTGAGGTAGACGATGTTGTGGGTGAGAGTAGAATAACCCGTAGCAACCAGATTTATCCCTCCCCAAAAGCAAGTGCCTGAAGCCCAGGCTAGGGCGAAAGCGAAAGGAAAAGGAATTGTAACCGAGGATAATGAGTTGGCCCCAAAAGTTCCAACACCTGTCTTGAATCCAGATCTGGATAAATATGTAATTGAGCTCATGAGTTATATTCGGAAGAGTGATTATAAGATCATTGATCAGCTTGGTCAGACGCCTGCGGAGATTTCCATCTTGGCTCTGCTAAGAGATTCTGAGCCTCACAGAAACGCCTTGTGTCATACCCCAAATTTTGACCTAATATACCATCTTTCATTTGCATCATCTGCATAACTAACAGCTCAAACAACATTGATCGAGTGTAGCATTCACAGGTCAAAATTAGGGTTTCATCAGATTTTCATCTGATTCAAGTGCTAACCAATTAGGGTTTGAGATTTTCTCACTCCATTTGATCTATCTTGATCAAATCTTCAACCTTCAATCCTCAGATATCCATTTTCTTCACTGATCAATCGAGGATTGACCAATTAGGGTTTTGGTCGAGCATAGGCATTCTCTGATTTTTTTGAGCAGTGAATGACTTTTTTGGATAGAGATTGGTCATTATATCTTAGATACAACCTCTTGACCTAATTTCTGGATCCAAAACATCACAAAGGTTCACATAATTCATCAGTCAATTTCAGAAACGTCTGATGAAATTTCATCTGCACAGAAAAGTAAAACTTTGACTTTTGGTCAAATTTTTCAAAACAAAACTTTCTCAATCATCAAAATACTTCAAATGATCCATCATGATCATAAAAAATCAAAGAATTTGGAAAAGTCAACAAAAAGTCAAAATTTCTATAACTTAGAAAAATTTCTAAGTGTTGAAATTTCACATTTTTTCCAAATTTCAAGCCATTTTTTCACCTAGTTCCAATTGGAATTTGAAAAAACTCAAAACATGAAAGTTGTAGATCATGGAAAAATCTTTCCAAAATGTCCAAGAACTCCAAAATCCATGGAGTCTAGCTATGTCTTTGAATTTGGAACATAAGGCTCCATGAAACTTAATTTTCAAAGTTCACAACTTCAAATTATGGGTCATTTTGCATTTTCTTGTTCTAGAAGCTTTCCACCTTGCCAAATGAGTCATCAAACTGATAAATATCAATGAGAAGTAATAATTGAAAGATTGGATCAAGTTGGATAATTTCTCACATGGTAAAAAGAGGAAGCTTCCTTTTCAAAAGCCAAATGCCTTTCTTACCCCTTAAGCAATCCATGATTTATCCAATTGCCATGTCCTTGTGCCTAACATTTCAGACCTCTTGCCTATAAAAGGATGACCAATTCAAGAGAAATGCACACCAAAGCATTGCAAGAATCATGCTTTCTTTTCTCCAAAATCAAGAGACATGATAAACTTTTGAAAACTTGCAATTTACAAAATCAAGAAATCATGAAAGTCTTTGGTGTCTAACATGTTCCATAATCATTAACAAACATGTTACAAACTTAAAATCAAACTAAAAGCAATTGAAAACCAGTTTTCAATTTCCATTTTTTTCAAAACTTCAAAACTGACTTAGGAATCGAATTTCAAGTTTGGCTGGAGAAATTGTTGTTCTAATGATCCAAACACCTTCCATGAACATCATGGAGTTGATCCAAAACAAGAATGAATCAGAACTCCATTAACATCAATTTCGAGTTCCCCGTTGAGCTGATTGCAGTTGACTTGAGTGGAGTGATGAAGCAAGTTCAAAGCAAGCAAGCTATCCTCACAAAGATCCATACATGCCGATAAAGCTTAAATGATCAAGAAATAGCAACTGAAACACTCCAAAGATCGAAATCGATCTCAACTTTTCCGTATACATATGAACGTGATATCCTAATTTTTGATTCAATTGGAAAAACTCACGGCCAATCTCTTTCTGCACCCCTAACGAACATTAACCCTCAAACAAATCCAAGAATCATTGAACAAACATCATTTAATTTGGATTTTTAGGTTCTAGGGTTCTTCAGATTAGAAAATAAAACATGATAGATGAATATAAATGAAATTAACATCTACTATCATGTTCGTGGTACAAAATCGATCAAGTTTGGTTTTACATCATGCCATTTGGTTGAGAAACAAAGATTTTAGGTTGAATTGTGATTCGAAAATCAAAACCACAAACCCAGTTCGCGCTGTTCATGTGTTCTTCGCTTTTAAATTTTTAAAATTAACCAATACTTCATCTACGCGTGTTTTAATCCACTAAACATCCCAAACGCGTTGGCCTAGTGGTTGTCTGCTTGGTCTTAAGTCATTTCTGCCACGCGTCCACCCAAAGGTCATGGGTTCAAAACCCAGCAAGACCATTCTTTTTCTCATTTTTTACAAACTTCAATATTTTTCATATTTTTTCTTCAAACTTCAACAATTTTTTTAACCAATCAAAACTTCTCATTTTGAGATGATTTTTTGCACACTTGTCATTTAATATATATATTTTATGATTATGTCAAAAAAATCCAAAAATACTTTCATCTGATTAAAATTTAATCGAGCCGAAAACGACGTTCTGAACGCTTTTTCAAACCTCCTTAAAAGGTGAATTTTTCAAGTTTTCGACTTCCGATTTTTTTTCAAAACTTCTCATAAATCAAATTCACATTTCAAAACATTTTCAAATCATTCTTCGAAAACTTTTTTCATCAAAACTTACATCTTTTTACCATAATCGATCCAATTCAAAACGATAAACGAATTCGCTTTCTCGAATTTCTCGATCGATCATGGGCCTCCTTACGTGTAAGTCCCAACTTTATGTACATATTTAGTTTTATTTGTACATATTCAAAACATCTTTGTCAATATTCAAACATAAACAAATTTCTTTCATTTGTTTTCATTCGCTTGTCTATACCGAATCCATTGGTTCTAAAGGAAGGTTTCTCCGAGCAAGATTTCTTTTAAACCAATGGGCCTCCATCACTGTAAGTCCCATAACATTCTTTTATGTACATAATATTTCCTTGTACATATCAAACTTTTGCCAAACATTATTTTTAAACAAACTTTTATCTGTACATAACACGTATACTTTTTTTCAAAATCTTTTATCCGTATATAATATGTATACTTTTCTTTTGAAAATACTTTTACGTATAAACTTCGATCAATCATTGCTTCATCCGACATTTTACACTAAATACCATTGGTATTGAAAGGAGCATTATTCCCGTGAAACGCTTTCAAATCAATGGGCCTCCTTACTGTAAGTCCCAACCCTCCTATGTACATCCATCTTTGTCCGTACATAAAAACTCGCTCGTACATATTCATTTCCTTGTACACAATTCAAACTTGTAAATAATCAAGTTACGCTGCTTCAAACGCTCGCTCACGTACACTTGTTTATATTTCATAAATGTAAATAAACATCATGCATTGTTTATATTTCCTTCATAAACTCCGTGAATACATATCACACACACACACTGCTTATACAACCGCCTAATAATAACATAACAATTAGACTAATCAATAGGTTCCCACAAGATAGCCTCCGCTTGGGCTTCATACAAGATAATTCATCCATGAGTTAGCCTCCTCCGGGCTTCATACAAGACAACTCATCACCAATTGAGTTTAGCCTCCGCTGAGCTTCATACAAGATAATTTATCCTCAGCATGGGTCACCTTCTTGGCCTTGTACAATGAAACTCTCCCACAGTTAGCCTCCGCTAGGCTTCAGATAAGACAACACTGCTGAGTCGCCTCTTGGGCTTCGCTCAAAAGAACTCCTCATTGAGTTTAGCCTTCTCTTGGGCATCATACAATGAAAGAGACAGAAATCTCTTAACCTCCTATTGGGCTTCCAATACAAAGAATCACCCGCTTAAGATAGAACCCCGAAGGATGGTTTCCGGTGAAATCACTTTCAAATTCCCAATGAGTAAAATTTCCTGAAATTGCTCTTATTCAAAAAGGATGATTTCTGAAATCCTTTCAAGCCAAAGCCACCATACCCTATAGCTTCCTCTTGAGCTTCATACAAGGACCCTCGATGACCTCGATGACCCTCGAATGCCTCCTCTTGGCTAACAATACAAGGACCCATGGGCTTTTAAAAGCATCCCTTTAATCCAATCAATTTCTCCTAAGAGATTTAGACATCTATCATCTCTATGGAAGAAGTATCTCATCTATCACATCACATACAACAAAAACTTTTCAAATTCTTTTCAAACTCTTTTCAAACAAAACATCTCTTAACAAGAAGTGGTAACGCTTGTACACTCAAGCAAAACACCCAATACTTACAGCTAAAAGATTTAATCATCTTTTCAAACATCTTTCTTAAACATGTAAGTGGTAACGCTTGTACACTCAAGCAAAGCACCGATACTTACGATGAAAGATTTTAATCAATCAAACTTTTCAAAATGTATGTGATGAAATAGATTAGATACATTTTCATTAAGATGACATTTGTCTGTCTTAAACTAACATCCCGCTGCTTTCCACTAGCATAAGTGGGAACTACGATTGCTCGACTTTCTCAACATCCTTTGAGAATACGTGAGGCACAAGGTCTCATCCTTGCCGAGCAAATTTCTATCTCCTCGACCAAACAAACCATAGAACTGTAGATCCGAGCTACAAATGCTCGATTCCTACTAGGATATGTATGCGTAAGATCCAAAGATCTTTGCGACAATAATAACAAAACCTAGAATCTCACATAATCCATCGCTTCTTAAAATCCAAAGGAGAAACTTTCCCAATCATAGAAATAGCATTTAAAAACACACAACATATCAAACATATTCATATATAAAGTCGTAGATAACTACATATATTTAGGGTGCTCCATCTATTCCCTTTATATACCAATCCCCTTACTCGAATCTCCCCAATGCGTTATGTCTAGTTTGCGCTAGTCACACGCATATCAATATCAATTGAGGGTATCTTTCCCTTTTCATAATCATTAAATCATCTTTCTTGTGTTGAAAATAATAAAGCTTGATGCTCATGGCATCTTTATAAACAAATCAAAAGATTTAAATCGCTATGCACGGAAGATCCGAACTCACGTCGATCCTCATGGCGCCACCTTTAACGCGAACAGAAAAATGGCGACTGTGGAGAATGTAAATTTTGATTTTTCAAGAAAAGAAAACGCTACTCGTCCGAGAGCACCAAGCTTTTTTGTTTTCAAAAGAAAAGAAAGGGATAAGCTTTTCATATTTTGCATATATCTGCTTTTCTTTATTGTGTGTTTCGCGATTTCACTTGATGGAAAGAAATCCTAACCCGATTTAAGAAACATTTTAAGATCTAGGTGGAGGTATTAATACGTGAGAAGTTCAATGCTTTCGAAGTTAATATTTCCCGCGCAGTGGAGGTTGTCTTGAGGGTATTGTGTTTAAGCAAGTAATTGCGAAGACGCTATTTTCTGGAGAACTTAAGAAGTCGAGTGGATCAGAACACATAAACCATCCCGCCATTAGGATGTAGTGCGTAGATTATTCGGTGTAAGCCTAGAGTAATTGTCATGCGATACTACGATCAAAGTAGTTTCTCTTGAAAATATTATTGGACCATCGAGTATTCAACAAATCCAATAATGTTTTGAAGGGGAGTGTTGAGCTCAGATTATGAGAACCCGATTCACGTATGAATAAGCCCTTAGAACTTAACCCGCTGATTCTTATCGCTGGCTTCATGCTCGTGACTTCAACGCTGCCGTGTGTATAACTACTAACCATGTTTGTTGCATTCATGCATTCATGCATTCATTCAAAAACAAAAACTTCATTTCTCTCCCATTTCCAAAGAATTTAGAGATTTTTCTTTGTAAAATATTTTAGGTTAGAGTGATGGACGCCGAGGAAGATTCACCAAAAGATACGCTTTTAGGATTCCCGACGAGGAAAGTTGAAAGAGTTAGCATCCTTGGTAGAAGATCCCTCGGATTTCGAAAATGCTATGGAACTCTTTTAACTCTTTTGAACGCTAACGTTGATGAAGGACTTCTCAAAACCTTCGCTCAATTCTACGATCCGCCATCGCTTCACTTTCCCCGATTATCGCTGATGCCTACTTTGGAAGAGTATGCGATATCCTAGGAATCTCAAGATCGACAAAGTGCCTTTCAATGGTTTGGAAGTCATTCCTAAGTCACAAGTCATTGCAACAATGACTCATTTAAAGAAACCCGAGATAGACAAAACCTAACTACCGAGGAAAACTCTTAGGACTAACTTCAAAGTTCCTAATGGAGAAGGCTCTTAAATTCTCTCGGTAGTATGGTAGCCTTTGAAGCTATTTTAGCTTTACTCCTCTATGGATTGGTGTTGTTTCCCAACGTCCCAAATTTCGTTGATATCAACGCCATAAGGATCTTTCCGATTGGAAACCTGCTCCCCACCGCTTGGTGACACGACGCCTCTATTCATCATAGGAATCGCAAGGAGACGGAACTATCGGTGTCAGGTACTGCTTTTCAAATGGATTGTCTCACCCGCCTAAATCTCCTATCTTCCGCGAAACAAAGACGAGTGGCATTGGTCCGTAAGACTCATGTCTACAAACGATTTATATCCATTGGTATACCTTGGCAAACAATGAGATGGAAATCATTGAGAGTCGTGGAGAATTTGCCAACGACCTCTCATTGGTACGAAAGGAGGAATCAACTACAACCCATTCCTAGCAAAACGTCACTCGGATACGAATTTCGTAAACCTCCCTTTTACAAGAGAAAGCTACTTATCATGAAGGAGAGGATTCCCAAGGATTGAAAGCTAGGATGATCAAAGCTTGGCATCACATCCGAAAGAAAGGAAAAGGTAAGGCAAAGAATTGTGTAGCCATGGAAACCTACACTTCTTGGATAAAGAAAAGAGCAAAGGAATTTCAATGCCTTACGCTTATGAGGATCCCATGTTCTACCGCCCAAATCAACAAATTTTCCCGCTGAAGTGTGGAGAATACCAAGAAGCCTTGACCAAGATAAGGTTTGAGAAAGAAGCTTTGAAAGCAAATTCCTTAAGACTAACCTTGAGAATAAGAAACTCAAGAAGCAAGTCAAAGATCATGAAAAGACGCTCTACTTCCAGGATGAATGGCTCATGGAGAAAGATGAGAAGATTCGCTAGAAGGATAACGCCATCCGTAAATACGCCAAGGAAAGGAAAAGAAAGCTCGAGGAAATGACAATCAAGAAGCCCGCTCCCAACGAGTGGAAGAGAGTCATTAGCAAGCTAAAAGCCGAGAAAGCCAAACTAAAAGCTCACTATGGAAGGAAACTCGTCAAGTCGCATCAAGTTTTGATCGCCATCCGACTAAGATGTTTAATTAGTTTAATTTAGTTTGTAATTTTATCATTTATTGTATCATTTGTGTGAGCAATGCTCCAACAAAAACAATTGTTGTAATCTTCCTTCATTAATCAATAAAATTGTGTTTTCCATCCAAATATTTGCCGAAATATCTCGCTTAGCGAAATTCTTTGGAAATTTCTTTTCTTTACAATCATATTCATGCATCATACTTTGCATTTAAGTCTACCATCTAGAGTCTAATCATTCACGCCAGAACCTGTCACTTTTCCATAGAAAATTGTCGTCGCGCCTTAGAGTTTCTCGATCGGTCCGCAGCCAACTCGAACGCACGACACCGCATCAAAAAGAAGAAAATTAATGGAGAATTTTGAGCAAGAAAACGTTGAAGAGTATCGTAACACGCTACAAGAAGAATTGAAAGACTCACATCTTTGGTCAACTCGCCACACAACAAGAAAGTCAACAAGCAAAGATCGAAAGCAATCATAACCAAATAGCAACTTCAGAGGATACTACTACTCCGCCAAATGTCGCAGCCAAGAGTTCACCTTTCAAAGATGCCGTAGGGCTATCCATGGGAATGCCTTTAACCGGCATGGAGTTCGCCAACCGACTTCTCAAACAACCTCGCTTGAAATACCTACTTGGCAAAAACGCCACGCTCACGCACAACGTGGAATAACTTTTCCACAAGTAACAATGTCGGTCTCTCAACCGATCATGTTGAATTCACCAGTGCACCACCGCAGAAGAAGTTCATCACACTCCAGAAATAGCACGAACGCCGTGGTTCAATGGAAAATCTCCGTACAAACTTCTCAAATGCAGCTTGAGATAAAACGATTCAAGGAAAGAATTGTTTGGGAAAAGCGCCAGATCTCTCGCTAGTCCTCGTAAAAATATCATGAAATTCAAAATCCTGATTTTGAAAATACAAAGGGAATTCTTGTCCTCGTAGTCATCTTACAATGTATGCTAGGAAAATGTCTACGCACAATGAGGATCATCACCGTTAATTCATTAATTCCGTGATAGTCTCACCGTGCCGCACTAAAGTGGTACATGAGTTTAGACAAGACGAATATCCAATCATTCAACGACTTAGGAAAAGCCTTCCCAAAGAATACAAATTCAACTTGATATGGCTCCTAATAGGATCAACTCCGCTCCATGTCTCAAAAGGAAAGAGAGACATTCAAGGAATATGCAACGATGGAGGAAATTGCTGCCCAAGTCAACCCGCCTTGGAAGAGAAAGAGATGACTAAGGTATTCTTGAATACTCTAAACTCATTCTATTATGAGCGAATGATCGCTAGCGCCCGAGACTTCAACGAAATGGTAAGCATGGAATGCGACTAGAAGAAGGGGTTCGACAGACGCCTAACCAAGGAAGTAGGATCTTCTAGTAATACCAAGAAAGTTGGAACCAGCTTCCCAAGGAAAAAGAACATGACGTAGGAATGGTATCCCGAGGAAACCACGCAAGAATGTCATTCAACAACGATGTAGCCGCCATAGCGCCCACCGTCAACACAACCGTGAATTGCTCCGCACTTCAACAAAATCAACAAACTCAACACCTCGCCAACAGCTCACAACCAAAAACGCCGGGTCACTCGACCCAATTCCCATGACGCATACGTAACTTTACCCCGATAGAAAGGAATCTAATACAAACAAGGTTACCACCTCCGTCCCCGAAAACTACCATGGTGGTACAAAGTCGACATGTCTTGCCCTTTTCACCAAGGGCACCAGGCCATGACCTTGAGCATTGCATAGCATCAAGGCGTAACGAGATTAGTAAAGGCTAATCTTCTTTCCTTCGTAAACACAAGTCCGAATGTGCAAGCCAATCCACTTCCCACCATAGTGGACACTCAAAGGAATCTAATGCTAAGGAATACAGATGTACCTTGTCACAGATGTAAACTTAGTCAAAGGAAACTTGTGCATCTTCATGAAGCATGCCATGAGCACCTTCACTAAGCATGATTATGCAGCTTATATCTGCTCCAAGAATATCCATGGATATCCCACCATAAGAGCAGATATTCAAAGATTTGTTAGACATTGGTGATTTACAAATTTACGTAAACCGAGATGACCATGACGTAAATACAATAGGGCATTTTCCGCATGAGCTTTTAGTCTCGATATCAACTCGAAAACTCAAGTAAACGCTAGATCCCTTGTTTCAACGCACCGATCGATCAATTCAAAGACATGTCCCCGCAGAACATGAAAACCGCCATCCTCGCTAAGTTTGGGATACCTTGGGAGAACCAAGTGGCAATACGACTACATGGTGAAATACTGCCGTAAAGCTCAAAATCCGATCAAGATATCCAACCCACAGTGATGGGGTGATGACTTTGACTACCCTAGTCAATCGTAAGAGGAATACTGCCTTCTCAAACTAATCAATGATCGAGGTCCCAAATGAAGATCTCTGCTTCAACACGTCTGGATTTCACCAAGCCGATCCTCGTTACCACTACATCAACATGATCATCAAGATCAAGAGTATGATTCAGATACGATGCGGAAAGTGTCACGACAACGAGTCTCTTCATTCAAGACCGGAAGGAACATCCCAAAGATTCAACACAAAGATCAACAGGAAGTACAAAGGCTATCTCATACTTCCCGATCCGTTAATCAAGAAGATCGCTTAGTAGCACCAAAGGCAAAGGCCATCGTCCGTAGTCCTCAAAGCCTTCTCACCAAAGAATCAAAGTTTACTCGAGGGTTAAACCAAGCGGAAAATTACCCGAGTACTCGACTTCCAAGGAGTTCGTCACTATTGGAAACCCGAGTTAGGACTAATGTTCATAGCTCTAAGTAGTTTATCTTTTTTTGTTTTGAACTCTCGCCGCAAAGCGAAGAGATGTTTTATAGGGTTTAGCTTTTAAATAATTTCTCTTTGTCTTGCCCAAGACAAATGAGTTTGTATTTCTGGCCCCTGCTCATATTGTGAAACATAAATAAATGCGTTGTTTTGTTTCCACACTCGTGTTTATTTTCATTTTACCCTTTTCTCGAAATGATAATCCTAAAAACACAAAGAAAAAAATCTTCAAAAATCATAATTAATCGCAACACTTTCACATTAACTTTCAAAAAAAATGATGATAAAACTTTTTTTAATCGATAATAATCAAAAATGCAGATTAAACAAATGGACAAACCCATTGAAAGCAAGAATCTCCACGCCTCTCTCAACTTTGAAATCAAAGTCGCCGAGGAAGAAGTTGAAGAAGAGATCCCGATGAGATTTCTAGATCGCTAAAACACGAGAGTACCCACTGGGCATCGCATAAGGATAAGAAAACTCTAAGGAGGCTTTCTAGGAATTTCTTCCTCAATGAAGATATTCTATACAAAAGAAACTTCGACATGGTTCTGCTCAGATGCGTCGACAGACAAGAAGCAGACACGATCATCCATGAAGTGCATGAAGGGTCCTTTGGAACCCATTCAAATGGGCATGCAATGTCTAGAAAAATCTTGAGAGAAGGATACTATTGGATAACGATGGAATCTGATTGCTGCAAACACGTTAAAAGATGTCACAAATGCCAGATCTACGCAGATAAGATCCATGTGCCTCCGACTCTACTCAACGTTCTCTCCTCTCCGTGGCCGTTCTCCATGGGCATTGACATGATTGGAATGATTGAACCAAAAGCGCCCAACGGACATCGCTTCATTCTAGTGGCTATTGATTACTTCACCAAATGGGTCAAGCAGCGCCTTACGCCAACGCCACAAGACAAGTGGTTGTGAGGTTCATCAAGAACAACCTCATTTGCCGATATGGAATTCCAAGTAAGATCATTCGACAATGGATCAAACTTGAACAACAAAATGATGAAAGAACTGTGAGGAATTCAAGATCGAGCATCACAACTCGCCTCCTTACCGCCAAAGATGAACGCGCTGAAGCCGCCAACAAGAACATCAAAAGATCGCCCAAAATGGTCATCACTTACAAAGACCGGCATGAAATCGCCATTTGCTCGCATGGGTATCGTCAAGACGCACTTCAACAGGGCAACTCCTTTTCTCTAGTATACGGCATGGAAGCAAGGTTCCCGTAGAAGTTGAGATCCCACAATGAGAGTTCTCATGGAAACTAAGCTATCCGAGGCTGAATGGTGTCAAAGCGATACGACCAACCGAACTTAATTGAAGAAAAGCGCCGACCGCCGTGTCACGGACAACTCTATCAAAGAAGAATGAAAAAGCCACAAAAAGGTCCGACCTGAATTCGAGAAGGCGACTGCTTAAAAAGATTCTGTCTTTTCAAATGATTCTAGGGCAAATGGACTCCTAATTACGAAGGCCCATACATCGTCAAAAGAAGCTTCTCTGGCGGTGCTATGACTCTCACAACCATGGACGGCGATGAACTCCCGCATCCTGTAAATGCTGACGTAGTCAAAAAAATACTTTGTCTAAAAACAAAAGAACATTGTAAGTCGAAACCCAAAAGGGCGGCTTAGGCAAAATGAGCCTCGGTGGATTGAAAACCCAAAAGGCGATCCAGCAAAAATTAGAGACAATAAACGGAAATTATCCTGATAGATCGAAAACCTGAAAAGACGATCTAGGCAAAAATAAGAATACAAAATGACAAAGTAACTGCAGTCAGTCTGTATTTTGTCCACATGAAGAGTCTTCCATCAACGGATCTTCAATCAACTCTTCCAGCAACAAGCACGCTTGGAATTCAAAGTTGTTAGGATAGTAGTGGTTATTTGCTTTCAATGTAGCCTTTTCCTAATAAATTATCATTTCCAACTTTTGTAATAGTTCATGGAATCACGCCTTTGGCTGATTACCATTCTATTCAATAAATTTGAGCCTTGTGCCTTTTGTTTGCAATTCCTACTTTATTCGCTTTGCAAAATAACGCTTTTATTGTGAAAATCACTTTTGAAACTAAAATGTTTTAAATGAATTTTACTTCAAAATTTTGAAACAAAAGCAAAATTTTCCTTTGAATTATGGACACGGAAATAACTTCAACCGCTTTCTCCAAAAGTGTTTCGATCTCGGAGTCGCCCACGCTACAAATTTCTCCTCATCGAATCATCAAAGGACGGTATTCTTTCCATAAAGAAATCCCAATGAGTTGCCAATAGAATGACTTTCTCGTGAAGTTTAAACCATGCAACTCAAATTCTTCATTAGTGAATATCCGCACCATTGTCGCAATTTTCACCAAGTATTTGTTCGAATCAGACGCATTTTTCTCAAATATCCCTTTAGTGTTTTTGTCAAGTATTGTTAGCATGCATATAACATTCATGACATTCATACATAATAGCATCATTCATTGCATTTTTGCATCTCTCAAAATGTTTGTTTCCAAATCATCGGTTATATATATATACTCATACGAGTATATCATATCCCCAGAATATCTCCAAATGTAAAAGATACTTTTTCTTTGTTTCCAACGAGTATTCCCAAACGTAAAGGATATGTCTTCCTTTTCCGCAAAATCCCCAAACAGAAATGCATTTTCTTCTCTCTATCACATTCCCCACCGAGATAATCTCATCAGAACAATGTTTTGATTAACTTCTTTTCTCCAGCTCATTCCTCATAGAACACCGTCTGTTATTCACAAAGTCAATACGCAACAACTCATTTCAAAGATTTACCTTGTTATAGTTATCACTACCGATAATTGGTAACATCTTCAAAACCCATTACCATAAACTATCACATCGATAATTGGTAATATCATCTTCACTTACCTTAAACATTGTCACAAGGTCGATGTAAGGTAATCTCTGCTTCCAAAGTAAAACAAAATTCACATATTCTGTGAATCATTCTTTCCGCCGTGGACGATTCACAAATTTTTCCCTTCATCGTGTCATTTCTTTGATATCTTTAGGGTAAAACTTTTTACAATCATTTTGCATCATCCGCATCTTTTGGTATCTTAGGTCCAAATTTTATGATTTCGATATTTATATCTTTACACCTATCAAAACGAAGATATTCATCTTCATCTCTCGGTTAAAGAAACTTAAATAGGGGCATCTGTCATACCCCAAATTTTGACCTAATATACCACCTTTCATTTGCATCATCTGCATAACTTCAAACAAAGATTGATCGAGTGTAGCATTCATGTGTCAAAATTAGGGTTTCATCAGATTTTCATCTGATTCAAGTGCTAACCAATTAGGGTTTGAGATTTTCTCACTCCATTTGATCTATCTTGATCAAATCTTCAACCTTCAATCCTCAGATATCCATTTTCTTCACTGATCAATCGAGGATTGACCAATTGGGTTTTGGTCGAGCATAGGCATTCTCTAATTTTTTTGAGCAGTGAATGACTTTTTTGGATAGAGATTGGTCATTATATCTTAGATACAACCTCTTGACCTAATTTCTGGATCCAAAACATCACAGAGGTTCACATAATTCATCAGTCAATTTCAGAAACGTCTGATGAAATTTCATCTGCATAGAAAAGTCAAACTTTGACTTTTGGTCAAATTTTTCAAAACAAAACTTTTTCAATCATCAAAATACTTCAAATGATCCATCATGATCATAAAAAATCAAAGAATTTGGAAAAGTCAACAAAAAGTCAAAATTTCTATAACTTAGAAAAATTTCTAAGTGTTGAAATTTCACATTTTTCCAAATTTCAAGCCATTTTTTCACCTAGTTCCAATTGGAATTTGAAAAACTCAAAACATGAAAGTTGTAGATCATGGAAAATCTTTCCAAAATGTCCAAGAACTCCAAAATCCATGGAGTCTAGCTATGTCTTTGAATTTGAAACATAAGGCTCCATGAAACTTAATTTTCAAAGTTCACAACTTCAAATTATAGGTCATTTTGCATTTTCTTGTTCTAGAAGCTTTCCACCTTGCCAAATGAGTCATCAAACTGATAAATATCAATGAGAAGTAATAATTGAAAGATTGGATCAAGTTGATAATTTCTCACATGGTAAAAGAGGAAGCTTCCTTTCAAAAGCCAAATGCCTTTCTTACCCCTTAAGCAATCCATGATTTATCCAATTGCCATGTCCTGTGCCTAACATTTCAGACCTCTTGCCTATAAAAGGATGACCAATTCAAGAGAAATGCACACCAAAGCATTGCAAGAATCATGCTTTCTTTTCTTTCTCCAAAATCAAGAGACATGATAAACTTTTGAAAAACTTGCAATTTACAAAATCAAGAAAATCATGAAAGTCTTTGGTGTCTAACATGTTCCATAATCATTAACAAACATGTTACAAACTTAAAATCAAACTAAAAGCAATTGAAACCAGTTTTCAATTTCCATTTTTTCAAAACTTCAAACCGACTTAGGAATCGAATTTCAAGTTTGCTGGAGAAATTGTTGTTCTAATGATCCAAACACCTTCCATGAACATCATGGAGTTGATCCAAAACAAGAATGTAAATCAGAACTCCATTAACATCAATTTCGAGTTCCCTGTTGAGCTGATTGCAGGTTGACTTGAGTGGAGTGATTGAAGCAAGTTCAAAGCAAGCAAGCTATCCTCACAAAGATCCATACATGCCGATAAAGCTTAAATGATCAAGAAATAGCAATCGAAACACTCCAAAGATCGAAATCGATCTCAACTTTTCCGTATACATATGAACTGTGATATCCTAATTTTTGATTCAATTGGAAAAACTCACGGCCAATCTCTTTTCGCACCCTAACTAACATTAACCCTCAAACAAATCCAAGAATCATTGAACAAACATCATTTAATTTGGATTTTAGGTTCTAGGGTTCTTCGATTTTAAAATAAAACATGATAGATCAATATAAATGAAATTAACATCTACTATCATGTTCGTGGTACAAAATCGATCAAGTTTGGTTTTTACATCATGCCATTTGGTTGAGAAACAAAGATTTTAGGTTGAATTCGTGATTCTGAAAATCAAAAACCACAAACCCAGGTTCGCGCGTGTTCATGTGTTCTTCAGTTTTTAAATTTTTAAAATTAACCAATACTTCATCTACGTGTTTTAATCCACTAAACATCCCAAACGTTGGCCTAGTGGTTGTCTCGCTTGGTCTTAAGTCATTTCTGCCACGCGTCCACCCAAAGGTCATGGGTTCAAAACCCAGCAAGACCATTCTTTTTCTCATTTTTTACAAACTTCAATATTTTTCATATTTTTTCTTCAAACTTCAACAATTTTTTTAACCAATCAAAACTTCTCATTTTGAGATGATTTTTTGCACACTTGTCATTTAATATATATATTTTATGATTATGTCAAAAATCCAAAAATACTTTCATCCGATTAAAATTTAATCGAGCGAAAACGACGCTCAACGCTTTTTCAAACCTCCTCCTAAAAGGTGAATTTTTCAAGTTTTCGACTTCCGATTTTTTCAAAACTTCTCATAAATCAAATTCACATTTCAAAACATTTTCAAATCATTCTTCAAAACTTTTTCATCAAAACTTACATCTTTTACCATAATCGATCCAATTCAAAACGATAAAACGAATTGCTTTCTCGAATTTCTCGATCGATCATGGGCCTCCTTACGTGTAAGTCCCAATCCTTTATGTACATATTTAGTTTTATTTGTACATATTCAAAACATCTTTGTCAATATTCAAACATAAACAAATTTCTTTCATTTGTTTTCATTCGTTTGTCTATACGCCGAATCCATTGGTTCTAAAGGAAGGTTTCTCCTGAGCAAGATTTCTTTTAAACCAATGGGCCTCCATCACGGTGTAAGTCCCATAACATTCTTTTATGTACATAATATTTCCTTGTACATATCAAACTTTTGCCAAACATTATTTTAAAACAAACTTTTTATCTGTACATAACACAGATACTTTTTTTTTCAAAATCTTTTATCTGTACATAATACAGATACTCTTTCTTTTTGAAAATACTTTTTACAGATAAACTTCGATCAATCATTTCTGTTTCATCTGTACATTTTACACTAAATACCATTGGTATTGAAAGGAGCATTATTCCCTGTGAAACTGCTTTCAAATCAATGGGCCTCCCTTACGGTGTAAGTCCCAACCCTCCTATGTACATCCATCTTTGTCCGTACATAAAAACTCGCTCGTACATATTCATTTCCTTGTACACAATTCAAACTTGTAAATAATCAAGTTACGCTGCTTTCAAACGCTCGCTCACGTACACTTGTTTATATTTCATAAACCTGTAAATAAACATCATGCATTGTTTATATTTCCTTCATAAACTCCTCGTGAATACATATCACACACACACACTGCTTATACAACCGCCTAATAATAACATAACAATTAGACTAATCAATAGGTTCCCACAAGATAGCCTCCGCTGGCTTCATACAAGATAATTCATCATCAAGATGAGTTAGCCTCGCTTGGGCTTCATACAAGACAACTCATCACCAATTGAGTTTAGCCTCCGCTGAGCTTCATACAAGATAATTTATCCTCAGCATGGGTCGCCTTCTTGGGCTTTGTACAATGAAACTCTCCCACAGAGTTAGCCTCCGCTAGGCTTCAGATAAGACAACACTCCCGCTGAGTCAGCCTCCTCTTGGGCTTCGCTCAAAAGAACTCCTCATTGAGTTTAGCCTCTCTTGGGCATCATACAATGAAAGAGACAGAAATCTCTTAACAGCCTCCTATTGGGCTTCCAATACAAAGAATCACCCGCTAAGATAGAACCCCGAAAGGATGGTTTCCTGAAATCACTTTCAAATTCCCAATGAGTAAAATTTCCTGAAATTGCTCTTATTCAAGAAAGGATGATTTCGGTGAAATCCCTTTCAAGCCAAAGCCACCATACCCTATAGCTTCCTCGAGCTTCATACAAGGACCCTCGATGACCTCGATGACCGGAATGCCTCCTGGGCTAACAATACAAGGACCCATGGGCTTCTTAAAAGCATCCCTTTAATCCAATCAATTTCTCCTAAGAGATTTAGACATCTATCATCTCTATGGAAGAAGTATCTCATCTATCACATCACATACAACAAAAACTTTTCAAATTCTTTTCAAACTCTTTTCAAACAAAACATCTCTTAACAGAAGTGGTAACGCTTGTACACTCAAGCAAAACACCCAATACTTACAGCTAAAAGATTTAATCATCTTTTCAAACATCTTTCTTAAACATGTAAGTGGTAACGCTTGTACACTCAAGCAAAGCACCTAATACTTACGATGAAAGATTTTAATCAATCAAACTTTTCAAAATGTATGTGATGAAATAGATTAGATACATTTTTCATTAAGATGACATTTGTCTGCTCTTAAACTAACATCCCGCTGCTTTCCACTAGCATAAGTGGAACTACGATTGCTCGACTTTCTCAACATCCTTTGAGAATACGTAGGCACAAGGTCTCATCCTTGCCGAGCAAATTTCTATCTCCCTCGCACCAAACAAACCATAGAACCCTCGAGATCCGAGCTACAAATGCTCGATTCCCACTAGGATATGTATGCGTAAGATCCAAAGATCTTTGCGAGCACAATAATAACAAAACCTAGAATCTCACATAATCCATCGTTTAAAATCCAAAGGAGAAACTTTCCCAATCATAGAAATAGCATTTAAAAACACACAACATATCAAACATATTCATATATAAAGTGTAGATAACTACATATATTTAGGGTGCTCCATCTATTCCCTTTATATACCAATCCCCTTACTCGAATCTCCCCAATGCGTTATGTCTAGTTTGCGCTAGTCGTTACGCATATCAATATCAATTGAGGGTATTTCACCTTTCCCTTTTCATAATCATTAAATCATCTTTCTTGTGTTGAAAATAATAAAGCTTGATGCTCATGCATCTTTATAAACAAATCAAAAGATTTAAATCGTTATGCATCGAAGATCCGAACTCACGTCGATCCTCATGGCGCCACCTTTAACGCGAACAGAAAATGGCGACTCAACGCTGAAATTTTGATTTTTCAAGAAAAGAAAACGCTACTCGTCCGAGAGCACCAAGCTTTTTTGTTTTCAAAAGAAAAGAAAGGGATAAGCTTTTCATATTTTTGCATATATCTGCTTTTCTTTATTGTGTGTTTCGCGATTTCACTTGATGGAAAGAAATCCTAACCCGGATTTAAGAAACATTTTAAGATCTAGGTGGAGGTATTAATACGTGAGAAGTTCAATGCTTTCGGGTTAATATTTCCGCCAAGCAGGAGGTTGTCTTGAGGGTATTGTGTTTAAGCAAGTAATTGCGAAGACGCTGTATTTTCGGAGAACTTAAGAAGTCGAGTGGATCAGAACACATAAACCATCCCGCCATTAGGATGTAGTGCGTAGATTATTCGGTGTGCCTAGAGTAATTGTCATGCGATACTACGATCAAAGCGAGTTTTCTTGAAAATATTATTGGACCATCGAGTATTCAACAAATCCAATAATGTTTTGAAGGGAGTGTTGAGCTCAGATATCGTAGAACCCGATTCACGTATGAATAAGCCCTTAGAACTTAACCCCGCTGATTCTTATCGCTGGCTTCATGCTCGTGACTTCAACGCTTGCCTGTGTATAACTACTAACCATGTTTGTTGCATTCATGCATTCATGCATTCATTCAAAAACAAAAAACTTCATTTCTCTTCCCATTTCCAAAGAATTTAGAGATTTTTCTTTGTAAAATATTTTAGGTTAGAGTGATGGACGCCGAGGAAGATTCACCAAAAGATACAGCTTTAGGATTCCCGACGAGGAAAGTTGAAAGAGTTAGCATCCTTGGTAGAAGATCCTCTGATTTCGTAAAACGCTATGGAACTCTTTTTAACTCTTTTGAACGCTAACGTTGATGAAGGACTTCTCAAAACCTTCGCTCAATTCTACGATCCGCCTATCGCTTCACTTTCCCCGATTATCGCTGATGCCTACTTTGGAAGAGTATGCGATATCCTAGGAATCTCAAGATCGACAAAGTGCCTTTCAATGGTTTGAAGTCATTCCTAAGTCACAAGTCATTGCAACAATGACTCATTTAAAGAAACCCGAGATAGACAAAACCTAACTACCAGAGGAAAACTCTTAGGACTAACTTCAAAGTTCCTAATGGAGAAGGCTCTTAAATTCTCTCGGTAGTATGGTAGCCTTTGAAGCTATTTTAGCTTTACTCCTCTATGGATTGGTGTTGTTTTCAACGTCCCAAATTTCGCTGATATCAACGCCATAAGGATCTTTCCGATTGGAAACCTGCTCCCACTCGCTTGGTGACACGACGCCTCTATTCATCATAGGAATCGCCAAGGAGACGGAACTATCGTGTGTTGTGTACTGCTTTTCAAATGGATTGTCTCACACCGCCTAAATCTCCTATCTTCCGCGAAACAAAGACGAGTGGCATTGGTCCGTAAGACTCATGTCTCTTACAAACGATTTATATCCATTGGTATACCTTGGCAAACAATGAGATGGAAATCATTGAGAGCGTGGAGAATTTGCCAACGCATCCTCATTGGTACGAAGGAGGAATCAACTACAACCCATTCCTAGCAAAACGTCACCGGATACGCAAATTCGTAAACCTCCCGGTTTTACAAGAGAAAGCTACTTATCATGAAGGAGAGGATTCCAAGGATTGAAAGCTAGGATGATCAAAGCTTGGCATCACATCCGAAAGAAAGGAAAAGGTAAGGCAAAGAATTGTGTAGCCATGGAAACCTACACTTTGGATAAAGAAAAGAGCAAAGGAATTTCAATGCCTTACGCTTATGAGGATCCCATGTTCTCGCCCAAATCAACAAATTTTCCCGCTGAAGTTGTGGGAGAATACCAAGAAGCCTTGACCAAGATAAGGTTTGAGAAAGAAGCTTTGAAAGCAAATTCCTTAAGACTAACCTTGAGAATAAGAAACTCAAGAAGCAAGTCAAAGATCATGAAAAGACGCCTACTTCCGTGATGAATGGCTCATGGAGAAAGATGAGAAGATTCGCCGAAGGATAACGCCATCCGTAAATACGCCAAGGAAAGGAAAAGAAAGCTCGAGGAAATGACAATCAAGAAGCCCGCCTCCCAACGAGTGGAAGAGAGTCATTAGCAAGCTAAAAGCCGAGAAAGCCAAACTAAAAGCTCACTATGGAAGGAAACTCGTCAAGGAAATCGCCATTAAGATGTTTAATTAGTTTAATTTAGTTTGTAATTTTATCATTTATTGTATCATTTGTGTGAGCAATGCTCCAACAAAAACAATTGTTGTAATCTTCCTTCATTAATCAATAAAATTGTGTTTTCCATCCAAATATTTGCCGTAAATATCTCGCTTAGCGTAAATTTTGGAAATTTCTTTTCTTTACAATCATATTCATGCATCATACTTTGCATTTAAGTCTACCATCTAGAGTCTAATCATTCAGCTTGAACTGTCACTTTTCCAGATAGAAAATTGTCAAGTCGTCGCCTTAGAGTTTCTCGATCGCGCCCGCACCAACCCGAACGCATTTACACCGCATCAAAAAGAAAATTAATGGAGAATTTTGAGCAAGAAAACGTTGAACTCCGAGAATCGTAACTACGCTACAAGAAGAATTGAAAGACTCACATCTTTGGTCAACTCGCCACAAGAAAGTCAACAAGCAAAGATCGAAAATCATAACCAAATAGCAACTTCAGAGGATACTACTACTTCCTGCAACAAGAGTTCACCTTTCAAAGATGCCGTAGGGCTATCCATGGGAATGCCTTTAACTTCGGCATTGAGTTCGCCAACCGACTTCTCAAACAACCTCGCTTGAAATACCTACTTTGCAGAAACCACGCTCACGCCACAACGTGGAATAACTTTTCCACAAGTAACAATGTCGGTCTCTCAACCGATCATGTTGAATTCAGCCAGAGTGCACACTACCGCACAAGAAGTTCATCACACTCAGAAATAGCACGAACGCCGTGGTTCAATGGAAAATCTCGTGTACAAACTTCTCAAAATGCAATTGAGATAAAAACGATTCAAGGGAAAGAATTGTTTGGGAAAAGCGCCAGATCTCTCGCTAGTCCTCGTAAAATATCACAAATTCAAAATCCCTGATTTTGAAAAATACAAAGGGAATTCTTGTCCTCGTAGTCATCTTACAATGTATGCTAGGAAAATGTCTACGCACAATGAGGATCATCAGCTGTTAATTCATTAATTCCAGGATAGTCTCACCGGTGCTGCACTAAAGTGGTACATGAGTTTAGACAAAGACGAATATCCAATCATTCAACGACTTAGGAAAAGCCTTCGTCAAAGAATACAAATTCAACTTGATATGGCTCCTGATAGGATCAACTCCGCCCATGTCTCAAAAGGAAAGAGAGACATTCAAGGAATATGCGAACGATGGAGGGAAATTGCCCAAGTCAACCCGCCTTGGAAGAGAAAGAGATGACTAAGGTATTCTTGAATACTCTAAACTCATTCTATTATGAGCGAATGATCGCTAGCGCTCCCGAGACTTCAACGAAATGGTAAGCATGGGAATGCGACTAGAAGAAGGGTTCTGACAGACGCCCAACCAAGGAAGTAGGATCTTCTAGTAATACCAAGAAAGTTGGAACCAGCTTCCCAAGGAAAAAGAACATGACGTAGGAATGGTATCCCGAGGAAACCACGCAAGAATGTCATTCAACAACGATGTAGCCGCCATAGCGCCCAATCAACACAACTCCGTGAATTGCTCCGCATTTCAACAAACTCAACAGCCTCCAAGTGCTCATAGCCACAACCAAAATCAGACGCCCGGTCACCTCGACCCAATTCCCATGACGCATACGTAACTTTACCCCGCTACCGATAGAAAGGAATCTAATACAAACAAGGTTACCACCTCCGGTCCCCGAAAACTACCATGGTGGTACAAAGTCGACATGTCTTGCCCTTTTCACCAGGGGCACCAGCCATGACCTTGAGCATTGCATAGCATGAAGGCGTATACGAGATTAGTAAAGGCTAATCTTCTTCCTTCGTAAACACAAGTCCGAATGTGCAAGCCAATCCACTTCCCACCATAGTGGACACTCAAGGAATCTAATGCTAAGGAATATAGACAGTGTCACGTATGTAAACTTAGTCAAAGGAAACTGTGCATCTTCATGAAGCATACAGGCCATGAGCACCTTCACTAAGCATGATTATGCAGCTTATATATCTGCTCCAAGAATATCCATGGATGTCCCACCATAAGAGCAGATATTCAAGATTTGTTAGACATTGGTGATTTACAAATTTACGTAAACCGAGATGACCATGACGTAAATACAGGGCATTTTCCGCATGAGCTTTTAGTCTCGTATATCAACTCGAAAACTCAAGTAAACGCTAGGATCCCTTGTTTCAACGCACCGATCGATCAATTCAAAGACATGTCCGCAAAGAACATGAAAATCCGCCACCCCTCGCTGAAGTTTGGGATACCTTGGGAGAACCAAGTGGCAACACGACTACATGGTGAAATACTCGCCGTAAAGCTCAAAATCCGGATCAAGATATCCAACCCACAGATGGGGTGATGACTTTGACTACCCTAGTCAATCGTAAGAGGAATACTGCCTTCTCAAACTAATCAATGATCGAGGTCCCAAATGAAGATCTGCTTCAACACGCCTGTGGATTTCACCAAGCCGATCCGGTTACCACTACATCAACATGATCATCAAGATCAAGAGTATGATTCAGATACGATGCGGAAAGTGTCACGACAACGAGTCTCTTCACTCAAGACGGAAGGAACATCCCCAAGATTCAACACAAAGATCAACAGGAAGTACAAAGGCTATCTCTCATACTTCCCGATCCGTTAATCAAGAAGATCGCTAGCAAAGACCAAAGGCAAAGGCCATCGCCCGTAGTCCTCAAAGCCTTCTCACCAAAGAATCAAAGTTTACTCGAGGGTTAAACCAAGCGGAAAATTACCCGAGTACCTCGACTTCCAAGGAGTTCGCCACTATTGGAAACCCGAAGTTAGGACTAATGTTCATAGCTCTAAGTAGTTTATCTTTGCTTTTGTTTTGAACTCGCTCGCCCAAAGCGAAGAGATGTTTTATAGGGTTTAGCTTTTAAATAATTTCTCTTGTCTTGCCCAAGACAAATGAGTTTGTATTTGCCCCTGCTCATATTGTGAAACATAAATAAAATGCGTTGTTTTGTTTCCACACTGTTTATTTTCATTTTTACCCTTTTCTCGAAATGATAATCCTAAAAACACAAGAAAAAAATCTTCAAAAAAAAATCATAATTAATCTGCAACACTTTCACATTAACTTTCAAAAAATGATGATAAAACTTTTTTTAATCGCATAATAATCAAAAATGCAGATTAAACAAATGGACAAACCCATTGAAAGCAAGAATCCACGCCTCTCTCAACTTTGAAACCTCAGAAAGTCGCCGAGGAAGAAGTTGAAGAAGAGATCCCGATGAGATTTCTAGACCGCTAAACACGAGAGTACCCACTGGGCATCGACAAGGATAAGAAAACTCTAAGGAGGCTTTCTAGGAATTTCTTCCTCAATGAAGATATTCTATACAAAAGAAACTTCGACATGGTTCTCGCCTGCGCCGATGCACAAGAAGCGCACACGATCATCCATGAAGTGCATGAAGGGTCCTTTGGAACCCATTCAAATGGGCATGCAATGTCTAGAAAAATCTTGAGAGAAGGATACTATTGGATAACGATGGAATCTGATTGCTGCAAACACGTTAAAAGATGTCACAAATGCCAGATCTACGCAGATAAGATCCATGTGCCTCCGACTTACTCAACGCTCTTCCTCTCCGTGGCCGCTCTCCATGTGGGCATTGACATGATTGGAATGATTGAACCAAAAGCGTCCAACGGACATCGCTTCATTCTAGTGGCTATTGATTACTTCACCAAATGGGTCGGGCAGCCTTACGCCAACGCCACAAGACAAGTGGTTGTGAGGTTCATCAAGAACAACCTCATTTGCCGATATGGAATTCCAAGTAAGATCATTACCGACAATGGATCAAACTTGAACAACAAAATGATGAAAGAACTGTGAGGAATTCAAGATTGAGCATCACAACTCGCCTCCTTACCGCCAAAGATGAACGGCGCCGCTGAAGCCGCCAACAAGAACATCAAAAGATCGCCCGTAAAATGGTCATCACTTACAAAGACCGGCATGAAATGCGCCATTTGCTCGCATGGGTATCGATCAAGACGCACTTCAACAGGGCAACTCCTTTTCTCTAGTATACGGCATGGAAGCAAAGGTTCCCGTAGAAGTTGAGATCCCACAATGAGAGTTCTCATGGAAACTAAGCTATCCGAGGCTGAATGGTGTCAAAGCAGATACGACCAACCGAACTTAATTGAAGAAAAGCCTGACCGCCTCCGTGTCACGGACAACTCTATCAAAGAAGAATGAAAAAGCTTGACAAAAAGGTCCGACCGTGAATTTCGAGAAGCGACGACTGCTTAAAAAGATTCTGCCTTTTCAAACAGATTCTAGGGCAAATGGACCCTAATTACGAAGGCCCATACATCGTCAAAAGAAGCTTCTCTCGGTGCTATGACTCACAACCATGGACGGCGATGAACCCCGTGATCCGTGAATGCCGACGCAAAAAAAATACTTTGTCTAAAAACAAAAGAACAGCTCGGTAAGTCGAAAACCCAAAAGGGCGGCTTAGGCAAAATGAGCGCCTCGGTGGATTGAAACCGAAAAGGCGATCCAGCAAAAATTAGAGACAATAAATGAATTATCCCGATAGATCGAAACCCGAAAAGACGATCTAGGCAAAAATAAGGATACAAAATGACAAAGTAATCAGTCACCAGATTTTGTCCACATGAAGAGTCTTCCATCAACGGATCTTCAATCAACTCTTCAAGCAACAAGCACGCTTGGAATTCAAAGTTGTTAGGATAGTAGTGGTTATTTGCTTTCAATGTAGCCTTTTCCTAATAAATTATCATTTCCAACTTTTGTAATAGTTCATGGAATCACGCCTTGGTCGATTACCATTCTATTCAATAAATTTGAGCCTTGTGCCTTTTGTTTGCAATTCCTACTTTATTCTGCTTTGCAAAATAACGCTTTTATTGTGAAAATCACTTTTGAAACTAAATGTTTTAAATGAATTTTTACTTCAAAATTTTGAAACAAAAGCAAAATTTTCCTTTGAATTATGGACACGGAAATAACTTCAACTGCTTTCTCCAAAAGTGTTTCGATCTCTGGAGTCGCCAACATGCAGCCTTCTCCTCATCGAAATCATCAAAGGACGGTATTCTTCTCCATAAAGAAATCCCCAATGAGTTGCCAATAGAATGACTTTCTCGAAGTTTAAACCATGCAACTCAAATTCTTCATTAGTGAATATTCGCACCATTGCCGCAATTTTCACCAAGTATTTGTTCGAATCGTGACGCAATTTTTCTCAAATATCCCTTTAGTGTTTTTGTCAAGTATTGTTAGCATGCATATAACATTCATGACATTCATACATAATAGCATCATTCATTGCATTTTTGCATCTCTCAAAATGTTTGTTCCAAATCATCGGTTATATATATACTCATACGAGTATATCATATCCCCAAAGAATATCTCCAAATGTAAAAGATACTTTTTCTTTGTTTCAACGGAGTATTCCCAAACGTAAAGGATATGTCTTCCTTTTTCCCGCAAAATCCCCAAACAGAAATGCATTTTTTCTCTCTATCACATTCCCCAGCTGAGATAATCTCATCAGGAACAATGTTTTGATTAACTTCTTTCTCTCCAGTTCATTCCTGTATAGAACACTGTCTGTTATTCACAAAGCTGAATACGCAACAACTCATTTCAAAGATTTACCTTGTTATAGTTATCACTACCGATAATTGGTAACATCTTCAAAACCCATTACCATAAACTATCACAGGGCTGATAATTGGTAATATCATCTTCACTTACCTTAAACATTGTCACAAGGCTGACAGAAGGTAATCTCTCCGTTTCCAAAGTAAAACAAAAATTCACATATTCTGTGAATCATTCTTTCCGCCGTGGACGATTCACAAATTTTTCCCTTCACGTGTCATTTCTTTGATATCTTTAGGTAAAACTTTTTACAATCATTTTGCATCATCCGCATCTTTGGTATCTTAGGTCCAAATTTTATGATTCTCGATATTTATATCTTTACACCTATCAAAACGAAGATATTCATCTTCATCTCTCGTGTTAAAGAAACTTAAATAGCATCTGTCATACCCCAAATTTTGACCTAATATACCACCTTTCATTTGCATCATCTGCATAACTAACTCAAACAAAGATTGATCGAGTGTAGCATTCATGTGTCAAAATTAGGGTTTCATCGATTTTCATCCGATTCAAGCTAACCAATTAGGGTTTGAGATTTTCTCACCCATTTGATCTATCTTGATCAAATCTTCAACCTTCAATCCTCGATATCCATTTTCTTCATCGATCAATCGAGGATCGACCAAGGGTTTTGGCCTAGCATGCATTCTCCGATTTTTTGAGCAAGAATGACTTTTTGGATAGAGATTGGTCATTATATCTTAGATACAACCTCTTGACCTAATTTCTGGATCCAAAACATCACAGAGGTTCACATAATTCATCACTCAATTTCAGAAACGTCTGATGAAATTTCATCTGCATAGAAAAGTCAAACTTTGACTTTTGGTCAAATTTTTCAAAACAAAACTTTTTCAATCATCAAAATACTTCAAATGATCCATCATGATCATAAAAATCAAAGAATTTGAAAAGTCAACAAAAGTCAAAATTTCTATAACTTAGAAAATTTCTAAGTGTTGAAATTTCACATTTTTCCAAATTTCAAGCCATTTTTTCACCTAGTTCCAATTGGAATTTGAAAAACTCAAAACATGAAAGTTGTAGATCATGGAAAAATCTTTCCAAAATGTCCAATAACTCCAAAATCCATGGAGTCTAGCTATGTCTTTGAATTTGGAACATAAGGCTCCATGAAACTTAATTTTCAAAGTTCACAACTTCAAATTATGGGTCATTTTGCATTTTCTTGTTCTAGAAGCTTTCCACCTTGCCAAATGAGTCATCAAACTGATAAATATCAATGAGAAGTAATAATTGAAAGATTGGATCAAGTTGATAATTTCACATGGTAAAAGAGGAAGCTTCCTTTTCAAAAGCCAAATGCCTTTCTTACCCCTTAAGCAATCCATGATTTATCCAATTGCCATGTCCTTGTGCCTAACATTTCAGACCTCTTGCCTATAAAAGGATGACCAATTCAAGAGAAATGCACACCAAAGCATTGCAAGAATCATGCTTTTCTTTCTCCAAAATCAAGAGACATGATAAACTTTTGAAAACTTGCAATTTACAAAATCAAGAAAATCATGAAAGTCTTTGGTGTCTAACATGTTCCATAATCATTAACAAACATGTTACAAACTTAAAATCAAACTAAAAGCAATTGAAAACCGCCAATTTCCATTTTTTCAAAACTTCAAACCGACTTAGGAATCGAATTTCAAGTTTGGCTGGAGAAATTGTTGTTCTAATGATCCAAACACCTTCCATGAACATCATGGAGTTGATCCAAAACAAGAATGTAAATCAGAACTCCATTAACATCAATTTCGAGTTCCCTGTTGAGCTGATTGCAGTTGACTTGAGGGAGTGATTGAAGCAAGTTCAAAGCAAGCAAGCTATCCTCACAGCATCCATACATGCCGATAAAGCTTAAATGATCAAGAAATAGCAACTGGAAACACTCCAGCATCGAAATCGATCTCAACTTTTCCAGGTATACATATGAACTGTGATATCCTAATTCTTTGATTCAATTGGAAAAAACTCACGGCCAATCTCTTTCTGCACCCCTAACGAACATTAACCCTCAAACAAATCCAAGAATCATTGAACAAACATCATTTAATTTGGATTTTTAGGTTCTAGGGTTCTTCGTATTTTCAGAAAATAAAACATGATAGACTGAATATAAATGAAATTAACATCTACTATCATGTTCGTGGTACAAAATCGATCAAGTTTGGTTTTTACATCATGCCATTTGGTTGAGAAACAAAGATTTTAGGTTGAATTCGTGATTCTGAAAATCAAAAACCACAAACCCAGGTTCGCGCGTGTTCATGTGTTCTTCAGTTTTTAAATTTTTAAAATTAACCAATACTTCATCTACGTGTTTTAATCCACTAAACATCCCAAACGCTTGGCCTAGTGGTTGTCTCCGCTTGGTCTTAAGTTATTTCGCCACGGTCCACCCAAAGGTCATGGGTTCAAAACCCAGCAAGACCATTCTTTTTCTCATTTTTTACAAACTTCAATATTTTTCATATTTTTTCTTCAAACTTCAACAATTTTTTTAACCAATCAAAACTTCTCATTTTGAGATGATTTTTTGCACACTTGTCATTTAATATATATATTTTATGATTATGTCAAAAAAATCCAAAAATACTTTCATCTGATTAAAATTTAATCGAGCCGAAAACGACGTTCTGAACGCTTTTTCAAACCTCCTTAAAAGGTGAATTTTTCAAGTTTTCGACTTCCGATTTTTTTCAAAACTTCTCATAAATCAAATTCACATTTCAAAACATTTTCAAATCATTCTTCAAAACTTTTTTCATCAAAACTTACATCTTTTTACCATAATCGATCCAATTCAAAACGATAAAACGAATTCGTTTCTTCTCGAATTTCTCGATCGATCATGGGCCTCCCTTACGGTGTAAGTCCCAATCCTTTATGTACATATTTAGTTTTATTTGTACATATTCAAAACATCTTTGTCAATATTCAAACATAAACAAATTTCTTTCATTTGTTTTCATTCGTTTGTCTATACGCCGAATCCATTGGTTCTAAAGGAAGGTTTCTCCTGAGCAAGATTTCTTTTAAACCAATGGGCCTCCATCACGGTGTAAGTCCCATAACATTCTTTTATGTACATAATATTTCCTTGTACATATCAAACTTTTGCCAAACATTATTTTAAACAAACTTTTATCTGTACATAACATGTATACTTTTTTCAAAATCTTTTATCCGTATATAATACGTATACTTTTCTTTTGAAAATACTTTTACGTATAAACTTTGATCAATCATTTCTGCTTCATCTGTACATTTTACACTAAATACCATTGGTATTGAAAGGAGCATTATTCCCGTGAAACTGCTTTCAAATCAATGGGCCTCACGTGTAAGTCCCAACCTCCTATGTACATCCATCTTTGTCCGTATAAAAACTCGCTCGTACATATTCATTTCCTTGTACACAATTCAAACTTGTAAATAATCAAGTTACGCTGTTTCAAACGCTCGCTCACGTACACTTGTTTATATTTCATAAATCGTAAATAAACATCATGCATTGTTTATATTTCCTTCATAAACTCCTCGTGAATACATATCACACACACACACTGCTTATACAACCGCCTAATAATAACATAACAATTAGACTAATCAATAGGTTCCCACAGATAGCCTCCGCTTGGCTTCATACAAGATAATTCATCATCGATGAGTTAGCCTCCGCTTGGCTTCATACAAGACAACTCATCACCAATTGAGTTTAGCCTCCGCTTGAGCTTCATACAAGATAATTTATCCTCAAGATGGGTCACCTTCGGCCTTGTACAATGAAACTCTCCCACGAGTTAGCCTCCGCTAGGCTTCAGATAAGACAACACTGCTGAGTCAGCCTCCTCTTGGGCTTCGCTCAAAAGAACTCCTCATTGAGTTTAGCCTTCGGGCATCATACAATGAAAGAGACAGAAATCTCTTAACACCTCCTATTGGGCTTCCAATACAAAGAATCACCCGCTAAGATAGAACCCTCGAAAGGATGGTTTCCGTGAAATCACTTTCAAATTCCCCAATGAGTAAAATTTCCTGAAATTGCTCTTATTCAAGAAAGGATGATTTCTGAAATCCCTTTCAAGCCAAAGCCATACCCTATAGCTTCCTTGAGCTTCATACAAGGACCCTCGATGACCCTCGAATGCCTCCTCTGGCTAACAATACAAGGACCCATGGGCTTCTTAAAAGCATCCCTTTAATCCAATCAATTTCTCCTAAGAGATTTAGACATCTATCATCTCTATGGAAGAAGTATCTCATCTATCACATCACATACCAAAAACTTTTCAAACTCTTTTCAAACAAAACATCTCTTAACAAGAAGTGGTAACGCTTGTACACTCAAGCAAAACACCCAATACTTAGCTAAAAGATTTAATCATCTTTTCAAACATCTTTCTTAAACATGTAAGTGGTAACGCTTGTACACTCAAGCAAAGCACCGATACTTACGATGAAAGATTTTAATCAATCAAACTTTTCAAAAATGTATGTGATGAAATAGATTAGATACATTTTCATTAAGATGACATTTGTCTGTCTCTTAAACTAACATCCCGCTGCTTTCCACTAGCATAAGTGGAACTACGATTGCTCCGACTTTCTCAATATCCTTTGAGAATACGAGGCACAAGGTCTCATCCTTGCCGAGCAAATTTCTATCTCCCCGCACCAAACAAACCATAGAACCCCTAGATCCGAGCTACAAATGCTCCGATTCCCACTAGATATGTATGCGAAGATCCAAAGATCTTTGCGAGCACAATAATAACAAAACCTAGAATCTAATTCATCGCTTTTAAAATCCAAAGGAGAAACTTTCCCAATCATAGAAATAGCATTTAAAAACACACAACATATCAAACATATTCATATATAAAGTGTAGATAACTACATATATTTAGGGTGCTCCATCTATTCCCTTTATATACCAATCCCCTTACTCGAATCTCCCCAATGCGTTATGTCTAGTTTGCGCTAGTCGTTACGCATATCAATATCAATTGAGGGTATTTCATTTTCCCTTTTCATAATCATTAAATCATCTTTCTTGTGTTGAAAATAATAAAGCTTGATGCTCATGCATCTTTATAAACAAATCAAAAGATTTAAATCGCTATGCATCGAAGATCCGAACTCACGTCTCTCATGGCGCCACCTTTAACGCGAACAGAAAAATGGCGACTACTGGGAGAACGCTGAAATTTTGATTTTCAAGAAAAGAAAACGCTTTCGTCCGAGAGCACCAAGCTTTTTTGTTTTCAAAAAGAAAAGAAAGGGATAAGCTTTTCATATTTTTGCATATATCTTTTTTTTATTGTGTGTTTCATGATTTCACTTGATGGAAAGAAATCCTAACCCGGATTTAAGAAACATTTTAAGATCTAGGTGGAGGTATTAATACGTGAGAAGTTCAATGCTTTCGGGTTAATATTTCCCAGCAAAGGAGGTTGTCTTGAGGGTATTGTGTTTAAGCAAGTAATTGCAAGACGCTGTATTTTCTGGAGAACTTAAGAAGTCGAGTGGATCAGAACACATAAACCATCCCGCCATTAGGATGTAGCGTAGATTATTCGGTGTGCCTCAGAGTAATTGTCATGCGATACTACGATCGCGAGTTTCTCTTGAAAATATTATTGGACCATCGAGTATTCAACAAATCCAATAATGTTTTGAAGGGGAGTGTTGAGCTCAGATATCAGAGAACCCGATTCACGATGAATAAGCCCTTAGAACTTAACCCCGCTGATTCTTATCGCTGGCTTCATGCTCGTGACTTCAACGCTGCCGTGTGTATAACTACTAACCATGTTTGTTGCATTCATGCATTCATGCATTCATTCAAAAACAAAAAACTTCATTTCTCTTCCCATTTCCAAAGAATTTAGAGATTTTTCTTTGTAAAATATTTTAGGTTAGAGTGATGGACGCCGAGGAAGATTCACCAAAAGATACAGCTTTAGGATTCCCGACGAGGAAAGTTGAAAGAGTTAGCATCCTTGGTAGAAGATCCCCTGATTTCGTAAAACGCTATGGAACTTTTTAACTCTTTTGAACGCTAACGTTGATGAAGGACTTCTCAAAACCTTCGCTCAATTCTACGATCCGCCTATCGCCGCTTCACTTTCCCCGATTATCGCTGATGCCTACTTTGGAAGAGTATGCGATATCCTAGGAATCTCAAGATCGACAAAGTGCCTTTCAATGGTTTGAAGTCATTCCTAAGTCACAAGTCATTGCAACAATGACTCATTTAAAGAAACCCGAGATAGACAAAACCTAACTACCGTGAGGAAAACTCTTAGGACTAACTTCAAAGTTCCTAATGGAGAAGGCTCTTAAATTCTCCGGCGGTAGTATGGTAGCCTTTGAAGCTATTTTAGCTTTACTCCTCTATGGATTGGTGTTGTTTCAACGTCCCAAATTTCGCTGATATCAACGCCATAAGGATCTTTCTCGATTGGAAACCTGCTCCCACTCGCTTGGTGACACGACGCCTCTATTCATCATAGGAATCGCCAAGGAGACGGAACTATCGTGTGTTGTGTACTGCTTTTCAAATGGATTGTCTCACACCTGCCTAAATCTCCTATCTTCCGCGAAAACAAAGACGAGTGGCATTGGTCCGTAAGACTCATGTCTCTTACAAACGATTTATATCCATTGGTATACCTTGGCAAACAATGAGATGGAAATCATTGAGAGTCGTGGAGAATTTGCCAACGCATTCTCATTGGTACGAAAGGAGGAATCAACTACAACCCATTCCTAGCAAAACGTCACCGGATACAAAATTCGTAAACCTCCCGTTTTACAAGAGAAAGCTACTTCTATCATGAAGGAGAGGATTCCCAAGGATTGAAAGCTAGGATGATCAAAGCTTGGCATCACATCCGAAAGAAAGGAAAAGGTAAGGCAAAGAATTGTGTAGCCATGGAAACCTACACTTTGGATAAAGAAAAGAGCAAAGGAATTTCAATGCCTTACGCTTATGAGGATCCCATGTTCTACCGCCCAAATCAACAAATTTTCCCGCTGAAGTGTGGAGAATACCAAGAAGCCTTGACCAAGATAAGGTTTGAGAAAGAAGCTTTGGAAAGCAAATTCCTTAAGACTAACCTTGAGAATAAGAAACTCAAGAAGCAAGTCAAAGATCATGAAAAGACGCCTACTTCCGTGATGAATGGCTCATGGAGAAAGATGAGAAGATTCGCCGTAAGGATAACGCCATCCGTAAATACGCCAAGGAAAGGAAAAGAAAGCTCGAGGAAATGACAATCAAGAAGCCCGCCTCCCAACGAGTGGAAGAGAGTCATTAGCAAGCTAAAAGCCGAGAAAGCCAAACTAAAAGCTCACTATGGAAGGAAAACTCGTCAAGTCGCATCAAGTTTTGATCGCCATCCGACGAAGATGTTTAATTAGTTTAATTTAGTTTGTAATTTTTATCATTTATTGTATCATTTGTGTGAGCAATGCTCCAACAAAAACAATTGTTGTAATCTTCCTTCATTAATCAATAAAATTGTGTTTTCCATCCAAATATTTGCCGTAAATATCTCGCTTAGCGAAATTTTTGGAAATTTCTTTTCTTTACAATCATATTCATGCATCATACTTTGCATTTAAGTCTACCATCTAGAGTCTAATCATTCACAGCAGAACCGTCACTTTTCCGATAGAAAATTGTCAAGTCGTCGCCTTAGAGTTTCTCGATCGCCCCGCAGCCAACCTCGAACGCATTTACACCGCATCAAAAAGAAGAAAATTAATGGAGAATTTTGAGCAAGAAAACGTTGAACTCCGTAGTATCAGAACTACGCTACAAGAAGAATGGAAAGACTCACATCTTTGGTCAACTCGCTGCCACAACAAGAAAGTCAACAAGCAAGATCGAAAGCATAACCAAATAGCAACTTCAGAGGATACTACTACTCAGCCATTGTCGCACAAGAGTTCACCTTTCAAAGATGCCGAGGGCTATCCATGGGGAATGCCTTTAACTTCGGCATTGGAGTTCGCCAACCGACTTCTCAAACAACCTCGCTTGAAATACCTACTTTGCAAAACGCCACGCTCACGCCCAACGGAATAACTTTTCCACAAGTAACAATGTCGGTCTCTCAACCGATCATGTTGAATTCACCAGAGTGCACACTACGCATAAGAAGTTCATCACACTCCAGAAATAGCACGAACGCCGTGGTTCAATGGAAAATCTCCGTGTACAAACTTCAAAATGCACTGAGATAAAACGATTCAAGGAAAGAATTGTTTGGGAAAAGCGCCCAGATCTCTCGCTTAGTCCTCGTAAAATACTAAATTCAAAATCCCGGATTTTGAAAAATACAAAGGGAATTCTTGTCCTCGTAGTCATCTTACAATGTATGCTAGGAAAATGTCTACGCACAATGAGGATCATCACCGTTAATTCATTACTTCCGTGATAGTCTCACCCTGCCGCACTAAAGTGGTACATGGGTTTAGAAAGACGAATATCCAATCATTCAACGACTTAGGAAAAGCCTTCGTCCAAAGAATACAAATTCAACTTGATATGGCTCCTGATAGGATCAACTCCGCCCATGTCTCAAAAGGAAAGAGAGACATTCAAGGAATATGCGCAACGATGGAGGGAAATTGCCGCCCAAGTCAACCCGCCTTGAAGAGAAAGAGATGACTAAGGTATTCTTGAATACTCTAAACTCATTCTATTATGAGCGAATGATCGCTAGCGCCCCTGAGACTTCAACGAAATGGTAAGCATGGAATGCGACTAGAAGAAGGGTTCGACAGACGCCAACCAAGGAAGTAGGATCTTCTAGTAATACCAAGAAAGTTGGAACCAGCCTCAAGGAAAAAGAACATGACGAGGAATGGTATCCCGAGGGAAACCACGCAAGAATGTCATTCAACAAACGTGTAGCCGCCATAGCGCCCACCGTCAACATTAACTGTGAATTGCTCCGCATTTCAACAAAATCAACACCTCACAATGTGCCTAGCTTCACAACCAAAATCGTGACGCCTCGGGTCACCTGGCCGACCCAATTCCCATGACGCATACGTAACTTTACCTGCTACCGATAGAAAGGAATCTAATACAAACAAGGTTACCACCTCCGTCCCCGAAAACTACCATGGTGGTACAAAGTCGACATGTCTTGCCCTTTTCACCAAGGGCACCAGCCATGACCTTGAGCATTGCATAGCATCAAGGCGTATACGTAGATTAGTAAAGGCTAATCTTCTTTCCTTCGTAAACACAAGTCCGAATGTGCAAGCCAATCCACTTCCCACCCATAGTGGACACTCCTGAATCTAATGCTAAGGAATATGACAGTACCTTGTCACGTATGTAAACTTAGTCAAAGGAAACTTGGTGCATCTTCATGAAGCATACAAGGCCATGAGCACCTTCACTAAGCATGATTATGCAGCTTGTTATATCTCTCCAAGAATATCCATGGATGTCCCACCATAAGAGCAGATATTCAAGATTTGTTAGACATTGGTGATTTACAAATTTACGTAAACCGAGATGACCATGACGTAAATACAATAGGCATTTTCCGCATGAGCTTTTAGTCTCAGATATCAACTCGAAAATCCCGTAAACGCTAGGATCCCTTGTTTCAACGCACCGATCGATCAATTCAAAGACATGTCCCTCAGAACATGAAAATCCGCCATCCCCGCAAGTTTGGGATACCTTGGGAGAACCAAGTGGCAAATACGACTACATGGTGAAATACTGCTACCGTAAAGCTCAAAAACCGGATCGAAGATATCCAACCCACGTGACGGGTGATGACTTTGACTACCCTAGTCAATCAAGAGGAATACTGCCTTCTCAAACTAATCAATGATCGAGGTCCCAAATGAAGATCTCGCTTCAACACGCCCTGGATTTCACCAAGCCGCATCCTCGTTACCACTACATCAACATGATCATCAAGATCAAGAGTATGATTCAGATACGATGCGAAAGTGTCACGACAACGAGTCTCTTCACTCAAGACTGGAAGGAACATCCCAAGATTCAACACAAAGATCAACAGAAGTACAAAGGCTATCTCTCATACTTCCCGATCCGTTAATCAAGAAGATCGCTTTAGCAAGACTAAAGGCAAAGGCCATCGCCCGTAGTCCTCAAAGCCTTCTCACCAAAGAATCAAAGTTTACTCGAGGGTTAAACCAAGCGGAAAATTACCCGAGTACCTCGACTTCCAAGGAGTTCGTCACTATTGGAAACCCCTAGTTAGGACTAATGTTCATAGCTCTAAGTAGTTTATCTTTGCTTTTGTTTTGAACTCGCCGCCCAAAGCGAAGAGATGTTTTATAGGGTTTAGCTTTTAAATAATTTCTCTTTGTCTTGCCCAAGACAAATGAGTTTGTATTTCAGGGCCCTGTTCATATTGTGAAACATAAATAAAATGCGTTGTTTTGTTTCCACACTCTGTGTTTATTTTCATTTTTACCCTTTTCTGGAAATGATAATCCTAAAAAACACAGTAAAAAAAAATCTTCAAAAAAAAATCATAATTAATCTGCAACACTTTCACATTAACTTTCAAAAAAAAATGATGATAAAAACTTTTTTTTTTAATCAGACAATAATCAAAAATGCAGATTAAACAAATGGACAAACCCATTGAAAGCAGTAACTCTACGCTCTCTCTCAACTTTGAAATCCCCTGTAAAGTCGCCGAGGAAGAAGTTGAAGAAGAGATCCCAGATGAGATTTCTAGACTGCTAAAACACGAGAGTACCCACTCGGGGCATCGTACAAGGATAAGAAAACTCTAAGGAGGCTTTCTAGGAATTTCTTCCTCAATGAAGATATTCTATACAAAAGAAACTTCGACATGGTTCTCGCCATGCGCCGATGACAAGAAGCGCATACGATCATCCATGAAGTGCATGAAGGGTCCTTTGGAACCCATTCAAATGGGCATGCAATGTCTAGAAAAATCTTGAGAGAAGGATACTATTGGATAACGATGGAATCTGATTGCTGCAAACACGTTAAAAGATGTCACAAATGCCAGATCTACGCAGATAAGATCCATGTGCCTCCGACTTACTCAACGCTTCCTCTCCGTGGCCGTTCTCCATGTGGGGCATTGACATGATTGGAATGATTGAACCAAAAGTCCCAACGGACATCGCTTCATTCTAGTGGCTATTGATTACTTCACCAAATGGGTCAAGCGCGCCTTACGCCAACGCCACAAGACAAGTGGTTGTGAGGTTCATCAAGAACAACCTCATTTGCCGATATGGAATTCCAAGTAAGATCATTATCGACAATGGATCAAACTTGAACAACAAAATGATGAAAGAACTGTGAGGAATTCAAGATTGAGCATCACAACTCGCCTCCTTACCGCCAAAGATGAACGCGCCGCTGAAGCCGCCAACAAGAACATCAAAAGATCGCCCGTAAAATGGTCATCACTTACAAAGACCGGCATGAAATGTCGCCATTTGCTCGCATGGGTATCGATCAAGACGCACTTCAACAGGGCAACTCCTTTTCTCTAGTATACGGCATGGAAGCAAAGGTTCTCGTAGAAGTTGAGATCCCGCCAATGAGAGTTCTCATGGAAACTAAGCTATCCGAGGTGAATGGTGTCAAAGCGATACGACCAACCGAACTTAATTGAAGAAAAGCGCCGACCGCCTCGTGTCACGGACAACTCTATCAAAGAAGAATGAAAAAGCTGACAAAAAGGTCCGACTCGTGAATCTTGAGAAGGCGACTGCTTAAAAAGATTCTGTCTTTCAAACAGATTCTAGGGCAAATGGACTCCTAATTACGAAGGCCCACATCGTCAAAAGAAGCTTCTCCGGGGTGCTATGACCTCACAACCATGGATCGGCGATGAACCTCCGATCCTCAAATGCCGACGTAGTCAAAAATACTTTGTCTAAAAACAAAAGAACAGCTCGGTAAGTCGAAACCCAAAAGGGCGGCTTAGGCAAAATGAGCGCTCGGTGGATTGAAAACCCAAAAGGCGATCCAGCAAAAATTAGAGACAATAAATGAATTATCCGATAGATCGAAACCCGAAAAGACGATCTAGGCAAAATAAGAATACAAATGACAAAGTAATCGCAGTCAGTATTTTGTCCACATGAAGAGTCTTCCATCAACGGATCTTCAATCAACTCTTCAAGCAACAAGCATGGAATTCAAAGTTGTTAGGATAGTAGTGGTTATTTGCTTTCAATGTAGCCTTTTCCTAATAAATTATCATTTCCAACTTTTGTAATAGTTCATGGAATCACGCCTTGGCGATTACCATTCTATTCAATAAATTTGAGCCTTGTGCCTTTTGTTTGCAATTCCTACTTTATTCTGTTTTGCAAAATAACGCTTTTATTGTGAAAATCACTTTTTGAAACTAAAATGTTTTAAATGAATTTTTACTTCAAAATTTTGAAACAAAAGCAAAAATTTTCCTTTGAATTATGGACACGGAAATAACTTCAACCGTTTCTCCAAAAGTGTTTCGATCCCCAGTGGAGTCGCCCACTGCTACAGCAGTCTTCTCCTCATCAGAAATCATCAAAGGACGGTATTCTTCTCCATAAAGAAATCCCCAGTCGAGTTGCCAATAGAATGACTTTCTCAGGAAGTTTAAACCATGCAACTCAAATTCTTCATTAGTGAATATCTGCACCATTGCTGCAATTTTCACCAAGTATTTGTTCGAACTGTGACGCAGTCTTTTTCTCAAATATCCCTTTAGTGTTTTTGTCAAGTATTGTTAGCATGCATATAACATTCATGACATTCATACATAATAGCATCATTCATTGCATTTTTTGCATCTCTCAAAATGTTTGCTTCCAAATCACTGGTTATATATATATACTCATACGAGTATATCATATCCCCAACAGAATATCTCCAAAAAAGATACTTTTTCTTTGTTTCCCAACGAGTATTCCCAAACAGAAAGGATATGTCTTCCTTTTTCCCGGGCAAAATCCCCAAACAGAGAAATGCATTTTCTTCTCTCTATCACATTCCCCAGCTGAGATAATCTCATCAGGAACAATGTTTTGATTAACTTCTTTCTCTCCAGTTCATTCCTGTATAGAACACTGTCTGTTATTCACAAAGCTGAATACGCAACAACTCATTTCAAAGATTTACCTTGTTATAGTTATCACTTCGCTGATAATTGGTAACATCTTCAAAACCCATTACCATAAACTATCACAGGGCTGATAATTGGTAATATCATCTTCACTTACCTTAAACATTGTCACAAGGCTGACAGAAGGTAATCTCTCTGTTTCCAAAGTAAAACAAAAATTCACATATTCTGTGAATCATTCTTTCCCCGTCAGGGACGTATTCACAAATTTTTCCCTTCACTGTGTCATTTCTTTGATATCTTTAGGGTAAAACTTTTTTTACAATCATTTTGCATCATCCGCATCTTTTGGTATCTTAGGTCCAAATTTTGCGTATTCTGATATTTAAGTATCTTTACACCTATCAAAACGAAGATATTCATCTTCATCTCTCAGGTTAAAGAAACTTAAATAGGGGCATCTGTCATACCCCAAATTTTGACCTAATATACCACCTTTCATTTGCATCATCTGCATAACTAACAGCTCAAACAGCATTGATCGAGTGTAGCATTCACAGGTCAAAATTAGGGTTTCATCAGATTTTCATCTGATTTAAGTGCTAACCAATTAGGGTTTGAGATTTTCTCACTCCATTTGATCTATCTTGATCAAATCTTCAACCTTCAATCCTCAGATATCCATTTTCTTCACTGATCAATCGAGGATTGACCAATTGGGTTTTGGTCGAGCATAGGCATTCTCTAATTTTTTTGAGCAGTGAATGACTTTTTTGGATAGAGATTGGTCATTATATCTTAGATACAACCTCTTGACCTAATTTCTGGATCCAAAACATCACAGAGGTTCACATAATTCATCAGTCAATTTCAGAAACGTCTGATGAAATTTCATCTGCATAGAAAAGTCAAACTTTGACTTTTGGTCAAATTTTTCAAAACAAAACTTTTTCAATCATCAAAATACTTCAAATGATCCATCATGATCATAAAAAATCAAAGAATTTGGAAAAGTCAACAAAAAGTCAAAATTTCTATAACTTAGAAAAATTTCTAAGTGTTGAAATTTCACATTTTTTCCAAATTTCAAGCCATTTTTTCACCTAGTTCCAATTGGAATTTGAAAAAACTCAAAACATGAAAGTTGTAGATCATGGAAAAATCTTTCCAAAATGTCCAATAACTCCAAAATCCATGGAGTCTAGCTATGTCTTTGAATTTGGAACATAAGGCTCCATGAAACTTAATTTTCAAAGTTCACAACTTCAAATTATGGGTCATTTTGCATTTTCTTGTTCTAGAAGCTTTCCACCTTGCCAAATGAGTCATCAAACTGATAAATATCAATGAGAAGTAATAATTGAAAGATTGGATCAAGTTGGATAATTTCTCACATGGTAAAAAGAGGAAGCTTCCTTTTCAAAAGCCAAATGCCTTTCTTACCCCTTAAGCAATCCATGATTTATCCAATTGCCATGTCCTGTGCCTAACATTTCGCCCTCTTGCCTATAAAAGGATGACCAATTCAAGAGAAATGCACACCAAAGCATTGCAAGAATCATGCTTTCTTTTCTTTCTCCAAAATCAAGAGACATGATAAACTTTTGAAAACTTGCAATTTACAAAATCAAGAAAATCATGAAAGTCTTTGGTGTCTAACATGTTCCATAATCATTAACAAACATGTTACAAACTTAAAATCAAACTAAAAGCAATTGAAAACCAGTTTTCAATTTCCATTTTTCAAAACTTCAAAACCGACTTAGGAATCGAATTTCAAGTTTGGCTGAGAAATTGTTGTTCTAATGATCCAAACACCTTCCATGAACATCATGGAGTTGATCCAAAACAAGAATGTAAATCAGAACTCCATTAACATCAATTTCGAGTTCCCTTTGAGCTGATTGCAGGTTGACTTGAGTGGAGTGATCAGCAAGTTCAAAGCAAAGCTATCCTCATCCATACATGCCGATAAAGCTTAAATGATCAAGAAATAGCAACCTGAAACACTCCAAAGATCGAAATCGATCTCAACTTTTCCGTATACATATGAACTGTGATATCCTAATTCTTTGATTCAATTGGAAAACTCACGGCCAATCTCTTTCGCACCCTAACGAACATTAACCCTCAAACAAATCCAAGAATCATTGAACAAACATCATTTAATTTGGATTTTTAGGTTCTAGGTTCTTCAGATTTTAAAATAAAACATGATAGATCGAATATAAATGAAATTAACATCTACTATCATGTTCGTGGTACAAAATCGATCAAGTTTGGTTTTACATCATGCCATTTGGTTGAGAAACAAAGATTTTAGGTTGAATTCGTGATTCTGAAAATCAAAAACCACAAACCCAGGTTCGCGCGTGTTCATGTGTTCTTCAGTTTTTAAATTTTTAAAATTAACCAATACTTCATCTACGCGTGTTTTAATCCACTAAACATCCCAAACGCTGGCCTAGTGGTTGTCTCGCTTGGTCTTAAGTCATTTCGCCACGTTCCACCCAAAGGTCATGGGTTCAAAACCCAAGAAGACCATTCTTTTCTCATTTTTACAAACTTCAATATTTTCATATTTTTCTTCAAACTTCAACAATTTTTTAACCAATCAAAACTTCTCATTTTGAGATGATTTTTGCACACTTGTCATTTAATATATATATTTTATGATTATGTCAAAAATCCAAAAATACTTTCATCTGATTAAAATTTAATCGAAGAAACGACGCTCAACGCTTTTTCAAACCTTAAAAGGTGAATTTTTCAAGTTTTCGACTCCGATTTTTTCAAAACTTTCATAAATCAAATTCACATTTCAAAACATTTTCAAATCATTCTTCAAAACTTTTCATCAAAACTTACATCTTTTTACCATAATCGATCCAATTCAAAACGATAAAACGAATTCGTTTCTTCTCGAATTTCTCGATCGATCATGGGCCTCCCTTACGGTGTAAGTCCCAATCCTTTATGTACATATTTAGTTTTATTTGTACATATTCAAAACATCTTTGTCAATATTCAAACATAAACAAATTTCTTTCATTTGTTTTCATTCGCTTGTCTATAATCAATCCATTGGTTCTAAAGGAAGGTTTCTCCCGAGCAAGATTTCTTTTTAAACCAATGGGCCTCCATCACGTGTAAGTCCCATAACATTCTTTTATGTACATAATATTTCCTTGTACATATCAAACTTTTGCCAAACATTATTTTAAACAAACTTTTATCTGTATATAACATGTATATTTTTTTTCAAAATCTTTTATCCGTATATAATACGTATATTCTTTTGAAAATACTTTTACGTATAAACTTCGATCAATCATTTCGCTTCATCCGTACATTTTACACTAAATACCATTGGTATTGAAAGGAGCATTATTCTCGTGAAACTGCTTTCAAATCAATGGGCCTCCCTTACTGTAAGTCCCAACCTCCTATGTACATCCATCTTTGTCCGTATATAAAAACTCGCTCGTACATATTCATTTCCTTGTACACAATTCAAACTTGTAAATAATCAAGTTACGCCGCTTTCAAACGTTTATATTTCATAAACCTGTAAATAAACATCATGCATTGTTTATATTTCCTTCATAAACCGAATACGTATACACACACACACTGCTTATACAACCGCTAATAATAACATAACAATTAGACTAATCAATAGGTTCCACACAAGATAGCCTCCGCTGGGCTTCATACAAGATAATTCATCAGCATGAGTTAGCCTCCGCTTGGGCTTCATACAAGACAACTCATCACCAATTGAGTTTAGCCTCCGCTGAGCTTCATACAAGATAATTTATCCTCAAAGATGGGTCACCTTTCGGGCCTTGTACAATGAAACTCTCCCACAGAGTTAGCCTCCGCTAGGCTTCAGATAAGACAACACTCCCTGAGTCAGCCTCCTCTTGGGCTTCATTCAAAAGAACTCCTCATTGAGTTTAGCCTTCGGGCATCATACAATGAAAGAGACAGAAATCTCTTAACAGCCTCCTATTGGGCTTCCAATACAAAGAATCACCCGCTTAAGATAGAACCTCGAAAGGATGGTTTCCGTGAAATCACTTTCAAATTCCCAATGAGTAAAATTTCCGTGAAATTGCTCTTATTCAGAAAGGATGATTTCGGTGAAATCCCTTTCAAGCCAAAGCCAGCCATACCCTATAGCTTCCTTGAGCTTCATACAAGGACCCTCGATGACCCTCGATGACCCTCGGAATGCCTCCTCTGGCTAACAATACAAGGACCCATGGGCTTTTAAAAGCATCCCTTTAATCCAATCAATTTCTCCTAAGAGATTTAGACATCTATCATCTCTATGGAAGAAGTATCTCATCTATCACATACAATAAAAACTTTTCAAATTTTTTCAAACTTTTCAAACAAAAACATCTCTTAACAGAAGTGGTAACGCTTGTACACTCAAGCAAAACACCCAATACTTACAGCTAAAAGATTTAATCATCTTTTCAAACATCTTTCTTAAACATGTAAGTGGTAACGCTTGTACACTCAAGCAAAGCACCGATACTTACGATGAAAGATTTTAATCAATCAAACTTTTCAAAAATGTATGTGATGAAATAGATTAGATACATTTTCATTAAGATGACATTTGTCCGTCTCTAAACTAACATCCCGCTGCTTTCCACTAGCATAAGTGGGAACTACGATTGCTCGACTTTCTCAATATCCTTTGAGAATACGTAGGCACAAGGTCTCATCCTTGCCGAGCAAATTTCTATCTCCCTCGACCAAACAAACCATAGAACCTCAGATCCGAGCTACAAATGCTCGATTCCCACTAGGATATGTGCGTAAGATCCAAAGATCTTTGAGCACAATAATAACAAAACCTAGAATCTCACATCATCGTTTTTAAAATCCAAAGGAGAAACTTTCCCAATCATAGAAATAGCATTTAAAAACACACAACATATCAAACATATTCATATATAAAGTCTGTAGATAACTACATATATTTAGGGTGCTCCATCTATTCCCTTTATATACCAATCCCCTTACTCGAATCCCCAATGCGTTATGTCTAGTTTGCGCTAGTCGTTACGCATATCAATATCAATTGAGGGTATTTCAGCTTTCCCTTTTCATAATCATTAAATCATCTTTCTTGTGTTGAAAATAATAAAGCTTGATGCTCATGGCATCTTTATAAACAAATCAAAAGATTTAAATCAATGCATCGAAGATCCGAACTCACGTCGCATCCTCATGCGCCGCCACCTTTAACGCGAACAGAAAAATGGCGACCACTGTGGAGAAACTGAAATTTTGATTTTCAAGAAAAGAAAACGCGTTACTCGTCCGAGAGCACCAAGCTTTTTTTGTTTTCAAAAGAAAGAAAGGGATAAGCTTTTCATATTTTTGCATATATCCTGCTTTTCTTTATTGTGTGTTTCATGATTTCACTTGATGGAAAGAAATCCTAACCCGATTTAAGAAACATTTTAAGATCTAGGTGGAGGTATTAATACGTGAGAAGTTCAATGCTTTCGAGTTAATATTTCCGCAGAGGGAGGTTGTCTTCGAGGGTATTGTGTTTAAGCAAGTAATTGCGAAGACGCCGTATTTTCGGGAGAACTTAAGAAGTCGAGTGGATGTAGAACACATAAACCATCCCGCCATTAGGATGTAGTGCAGTAGATTATTCGGTGTAAGCCTAGAGTAATTGTCATGCGATACTACGATCAGCGAGTTTTTCTTGAAAATATTATTGGACCATCGAGTATTCAACAAATCCAATAATGTTTTAAGGGGAGGTTGAGCTCAGATATCGAGAACCCGATTCACGTATGAATAAGCCCTTAGAACTTAACCCCGTTGATTCTTATCGCTGGCTTCATGCTCGTGACTTCAACGCTTGCTCGTGTATAACTACTAACCATGTTTGTTGCATTCATGCATTCATGCATTCATTCAAAAACAAAAAACTTATTTCTCTTCCCATTTCCAAAGAATTTAGAGATTTTTCTTTGTAAAATATTTTAGGTTAGAGTGATGGACGCCGAGGAAGATTCACCAAAAGATACGCTTTAGGATTCCCGACGAGGAAAGTTGAAAGAGTTAGCATCCTTGGTAAGATCCCTGATTTCGTAAAACGCTATGGAACTCTTTTAACTCTTTGAACGCTAACGTTGATGAAGGACTTCAAAACCTTCGCTCAATTCTACGATCCGCCTATCGCCGCCACTTTCCCCGATTATCGCTGATGCCTACTTTGGAAGAGTATGCGATATCCTAGGAATCTCAAGATCGCAAAGTGCCTTTCAATGGTTTGAAGCCATTCCTAAGTCACAAGTCATTGCAACAATGACTCATTTAAAGAAACCCGAGATAGACAAAACCTAACTACCAGAGGAAAACTCTTAGGACTAACTTCAAAGTTCCTAATGGAGAAGGCTCTTAAATTCTAGCCGGTAGTATGGTAGCCTTTGAAGCTATTTTAGCTTTACTCCTCTATGGATTGGTGTTGTTTCCAACGTCCCAAATTTCGCTGATATCAACGCCATAAGGATCTTTCGATTGGAAACCTGCTCCCACCGCTTGGTGACACGACGCCTCTATTCATCATAGGAATCGCCAAGGAGACGGAACTATCGTGTTGTGTACTGCTTTTCAAATGGATTGTCTCGCACCGCCTAAATCTCCTTCGCGAAACAAAGACGAGTGGCATTGGTCCGTAAGACTCATGTCTCTTACAAACGATTTATATCCATTGGTATACCTTGGCAAACAATGAGATGGAAATCATTGAGAGTCGTGGAGAATTTGCCAACGCATCTCTCATTGGTACGAAAGGAGGAATCAACTACAACCCATTCCTAGCAAAACGTCACTCGGATACAAATTCTGTAAACCTCCGGTTTACAAGAGAAAGCTACTTCTATCATGAAGGAGAGGATTCCAAGGATTGAAAGCTAGGATGATCAAAGCTTGGCATCACATCCGAAAGAAAGGAAAAGGTAAGGCAAAGAATTGTGTAGCCATGGAAACCTACACTTGGATAAAGAAAAGAGCAAAGGAATTTCAATGCCTTACGCTTATGAGGATCCCATGTTCTCGCCGCCCAAATCAACAAATTTTCCGCTAGTTGTGGGAGAATACCAAGAAGCCTTGACCAAGATAAGGTTTGAGAAAGAAGCTTTGGAAAGCAAATTCTTAAGACTAACCTTGAGAATAAGAAACTCAAGAAGCAAGTCAAAGATCATGAAAAGACGCCTACTTCCGTGATGAATGGCTCATGGAGAAAGATGAGAAGATTCGCCGTAGGATAACGCCATCCAAATACGTCAAGGAAAGGAAAAGAAAGCTCGAGGAAATGACAATCAAGAAGCCCGCTCCCAACGAGTGGAAGAGAGTCATTAGCAAGCTAAAAGCCGAGAAAGCCAAACTAAAAGCTCACTATGGAAGGAAACCGTCAAGTCGCATCGTTTTGATCGCCATCCGACGAAGATGTTTAATTAGTTTAATTTAGTTTGTAATTTTATCATTTATTGTATCATTTGTGTGAGCAATGCTCCAACAAAAACAATTGTTGTAATCTTCCTTCATTAATCAATAAAATTGTGTTTTCCATCCAAATATTTGCCGTAAATATCTCGCTTAGCGAAATTTTGGAAATTTCTTTTCTTTACAATCATATTCATGCATCATACTTTGCATTTAAGTCTACCATCTAGAGTCTAATCATTCACAGCCAGAACTGTCACTTTCCAGATAGAAAATTGTCAAGTCGTCGCCTTAGAGTTTCTCGATCGCGTCCGCACCAACTCGAACGCACGACACCGCATCAAAAGAAGAAAATTAATGGAGAATTTTGAGCAAGAAAACGTTGAACTCCGTAGTAATCAGAACTACGCTACAAGAAGAAGTGGAAAGACTCACATCTTTGGTCAACTCGCCTACCAACAAGAAAGTCAACAAGCAAAGATCGAAAGTCATAACCAAATAGCAACTCAGAGGATACTACTACTCCAGCCAGTTGTCGCAGCAAGAGTTCACCTTTCAAAGATGCCGAGGCTATCCATGGGAATGCCTTTAACTTCGCATTGGAGTTCGCCAACCGACTTCTCAAACAACCTCGCTTGAAATACCTACTTTGCAAGAAAACGCCACGCTCACGCACACGTGGAATAACTTTTCCACAAGTAACAATGTCGGTCTCTCAACCGATCATGTTGAATTCACCAGAGTGCACACACCTCACGGATTTAAGAAGTTCATCACACTCTAGGAAATAGCACGAACGCCGTGGTTCAATGGAAAATCTCCGTGTACAAACTTCTCAAATGCACTTGAGATAAAACGATTCAAGGGAAAGAATTGTTTGGGAAAAGCGCCCAGATCTCGCTAGTCCCTCGTAAAATATCACAAATTCAAAATCCCGGATTTTGAAAAATACAAAGGGAATTCTTGTCCTCGAGTCATCTTACAATGTATGCTAGGAAAATGTCTACGACAATGAGGATCATCACCGTTAATTCATTACTCTGTGATAGTCTCACCGGCCGCACTAAAGTGGTACATGGGTTTAGACAAGACGAATATCCAATCATTCAACGACTTAGGAAAAGCCTTCATTCAAAGAATACAAATTCAACTTGGATATGGCTCCTGATAGGGATCAACTCCGCTCCATGTCTCAAAAGGAAAGAGAGACATTCAAGGAATATGCGCAACGATGGAGGGAAATTGTTGCCCAAGTCAACCCGCCCTTGGAAGAGAAAGAGATGACTAAGGTATTCTTGAATACTCTAAACTAATTCTATTATGAGCGAATGATCGCTATGAGACTTCAACGAAATGGTAAATGGGAGTTTAGCTGGCATCATACAATGAAAGAGACAGAAATCTCTTAAACCTCCTATCCAATACAAAGAATCTAAGATAGAACCCCGAAAGGATGGTTTCCTGAAATCACTTTCAAATTCCCCAATGAGTAAAATTTTGAAATTGCTCTTATTCACAGATGATGAAATTTCAGAACCCTATAGTCATACAAGTCACATCTACAAGGCCTCTTTAATACATCTCGTTAATCATCTCTCCTCAAGACAACAACAAGGATCTCAATCACAACCATCAAATCATCAATCAAAAACATTAGAAGGACCATCACTAGGCAGCAAGGTCTCATCTCTTGCCAAGCAAACCCCATCTCCCTAGACCAAACAAAACCATAGAACTTCAGAGATCCGAGCTACAAATGCTCGATTCCCACTAGGATATGTATGCAAGATCCAAAGATCTTTGCGAGCACAATAATAACAAAACCTAGAATCTCACATAATTCACTGTTTAAAATCCAAAGGAGAAACTTTCCCAATCATAGAAATAGCATTTAAAACACACAACATATCAAACATATTCATATATAAAGTCAGATAACTACATATATTTAGGGTGCTCCATCTATCCCTTTATATACCAATCCCCTTACTCGAATCTCCCCAATGCGTTATGTCTAGTTTGCTAGTCGTTACGCATATCAATATCAATTGAGGGTATTTTTTCCCTTTTCATAATCATTAAATCATCTTTCTTGTGTTGAAAATAATAAAGCTTGATGCTCGCATCTTTATAAACAAATCAAAAGATTTAAATCGTTGCATCGAAGATCCGAACTCACGTCGATCCTCATGGCGTCACCTTTAACGCGAACACCTTGATGAATTTGTTAGGAACTTCTTCGCACCCCAAGAGATCTCTATTAATCAGTTCGAAGGTATTGTGAATAGCTTCTCTGCAAGCAAAGGGTTGGGCTTCACTGGTTATGATCTACCCCCCGAGGAAAGAAACCATAACAAAGCTCTCCACATCTATATGGAAGTTATCCATACAACTCTGTCCCGTGTGCTGGTTGACACAGGATCGTCTCTCAATGTGCTCCCAAAATCTGCTCTAATGAAGCTCGATTATGACGGAGTTGTGCTCAGGCCAAGTGATTTGGTTATCAAAGCTTTTGATGGTTCCAAAAGGTTTGTGTTTGGGGAAGTGGACTTGCTTGTGAAAATAGGTCCGCAGACGTTCAAAATAACCTTTTTTGTTATGGACATTAATCCATCTTACTGTTGTCTACTTGGTCGTCCTTGGATGCAAGGGGCGGGTGAGGTAACCTCTACCTTGCACCAAAAGCTGAAGTTCCTGGTTAATGGGAAAGTGGTCACCATCTGTGGAGAAGAGGACTACGTGGTTAGTTGTTTGAGCTCTTTCTGCTATGTGGAAGTTGAAGGAGAAATTCATGAGACTCCTTTTCAGGCGTTTGAAACTGTTCAAGTTATCAAGACTCCTCGTGCTGAGGTTAAGACGCCAGAGGTCTCTATGATGTCCTACCGTCAAGCTCGTGCTATTGTTGAATCTGGACACCCTGAAGGTTAGGGTAGAATTCTAGATCTCCTGACTCAGAAGGATAAGAAGGGTTTGGGTTATGTGCCTAAAAAAGCTCCTTTTCCCATTCCCGTGCATCCGAAGATTCCTCCGCCCATCCAGTTTGTCAGTGGAGGTATTCAGTTTGAAGATGTTGATGTTATTGGGGATGAGATAGACAGTTAATGCTATATGGATCAGTGGATTTATCCCACTATTCTGGGGCAAGAGCCAGCTAACTGGTTGTCTGAAGATATCGCTGTCATCACCCGTCTTCAAGAGTAATTCTCATTTGTTTTCATCATGTAATAATTCCTACACTCTGCCCAAGGTGTAGTGAATCATGTTGTAGGGCCACCAATAATTTGAATTTTCAAAGTTTATAATCAATAAAGGATGTTTTTTTTTTGCATTCAAATATTTCGCTCATTGTCTTTCTTTTTCATTTTTACAAATTAACATTGGCAATGTGATCTTTTTTTTTTTTTAATCTAAAACTAAAATAAGGAAATAAAATCAATCATCCAGATCTAGTCCCCCATTATTCCAAGATTTCAATGGCAATGACTTTGCTATGGCTACTTATGACTTCAAAAATCCGATCTATCAAGCTGATGAAGAAGTTGAGGAAGATTGTGAAGTTCCTGAAGAGTTAGCCAGATTGTTGAGGCAAGAAGAGAAATCTATTCAGCTGCATGAAGAGACTTTAGAAGTGATCAACTTGGGTACTAAAGAGGTCAAGATAGAAGTCAAGATTGGGGCACCTTTCTTTTGTGAGAATGGAGAGTGATAGTCCAAACAGTGAGAGAGAGAGAGAGAGAGAGAGTATAAATGTGTCTATTCCTCTTCTGAAATATTTGGAAAGAAAGAGGGAAACTTGCTATTTGCCCAATTAAAATTAACTTAAATAAAATATCTCTCTCAGCCCTTGTATTAAACAAAGTTAATTGCTACAACTCTTCATATTGGAAAATACCCAGCTTGCCCTTTAAATTTTCAAGCTGACTAGCATCTAATGCCTTGGTAAAAATATCAGCCAGTTGTAGGTCAGTGGCAACATGCTCCAATGTAATCACTTTCTCTTCCACAAGATCTCTGATGAAGTGATGTCTAATGTCAATAAGCTTAGTCCTGCTGTGCTGTATAGGGTTCTTGGATATATTAATAGCAATCAGGTCGTCACAGTATAATGTCATGATATTCTGTGTGACATTGTACTCAGTCAACATCTGTTTCATCCAGACCATTTGAGAACAGTGGCTACCAGCTGCTATGTACTCAGCTTCAGCAGTGGATAGAGAAACACAATTTTGTTTCTTGCTGAACTAAGAGATAAGGTTGTTCCCTAAGAAGAAACATCCTCCAGAGGTACTCTTTCTATCATCAGCACTACCAGCCCAATCAACATCATAATAACCAGACAAGATAGGATCACATCCATGAGAGTACAACATACCATGGTTGTAGGTTCCACTCACATACTTCAGAATTCTCTTCACCTGGTTTATGTGACTTACCTTGGGTTCAACCTGGTACCTTGCACATACTCCAACTGCAAAAGCTATATCAGGTCTGCTGGCTGTTAAGTATAACAGACTTTCTATCATACTTATGTACAAGCTTTGATCCACACTGGTGCCACCTGTGTCTTTGGACAACTTTAGGTGAGTAGGGGCAGGAGTTCTTTTATGACTGGCATTCTTCATCCCAAACTTCTTGACAATATTCTTGGCATACTTGCTTTGAGAAAGGAAAATTGAATCTTCCATCTGTGTGACTTGTAGCCCAAGAAAGTAGGTCAATTCTCCCATGAGGCTCATTTCAAATTCAGCTTGCATTTGATCAGCAAAATGTTTAACCATTTTATCTGACATTCCTCCAAACACTATGTCATCCACATAGATTTGAGCCACCATAATTTTTCGTCCTTCATCCTTCACAAAAAGAGTTTTGTCCAATCCTCCTTTCCTGTACCCTTTGTCAGTAAGGAACTTTGTCAACCTTTCATACCAAGCTCTAGGAGCTTGTTTCAGACCATATAATTCTTTTCTCAATTTGTATACATGATCGGGACAGTTTGGATCCACAAACCCCTTAGGCTATTCAACATATACTTCCTCATTTAAGTACCCATTTAGGAAGGCACTTTTCACATCCATCTGAAACAGCTTGAACTTCAGAAGACAGGAAACTCCCAAGAGTAGTCTGATTGACTCCAGCCTAGCTACAGGAGCAAAAGTTTCATCAAAGTCAACCCCTTTAACTTGAGTGTATCCTTGGGCAACTAGCCTTGCCTTATTCTTTGTAACAGTCCCTTCAGCATCAGACTTGTTTTTGTATATCCATTTTGTGACAATGATATTTGTTCCTTCAGGTCTAGGAACTAACTCACATACCTCATGTCGTTTGAACTGGTTCAATTCATCTTGCATGGCACCAATCCAGTATTCATCAGTCAAAGCTTCTTTAACATTCTTTGGTTCAATCTTGGACACAAAACAAGAGTTTAAGATGATTTCTCTAGATCTTGTAGTGACTCCACTGTTAGGATCTCCTATGATGAGTTCTTTAGGATGATCTTTCTGAATTCTGATGGAAGGTTCTTTGTTAGCTTCTTTGATTCGCATCGATGAAGTAGGATTAGAAATATCAACTTTTGTAGACACTTGTGTGGAGTGTCAAAGAATGTCTCAACATCATATGGGACATTGGCTTCTCATGGTGATCATCAATCGTGACATTTATAGATTCCATCATAACTTTGGTCCGGAATTGAACACCCTATATGCTCTGCTGTTGGTAGAGTATCCCAGGAATATTCCTTCATCACTCTTAGGGTCCATTTTTCTCCTTTGTTCACGATCTGTCAGAATATAACATTTGCTCCCAAAGACATGGAAGTACTTCACAATAGGATTTCTCCCTTTCCATATTTCATATAGGGTGGATGATGTTCCCTTTCTCAATGTGACCCTGTTGTGGACATATCAAGCTGTATTCATAGCTTCAGCCCAAAAGTGGATAGGAAGCTTCTTGGCATGTATCATTGCCCTAGTAGATTCCTGTATAGTTCTGTTTTTCCTTTCCACAACTCCATTTTGCTGAGGAGTTATAGGTTAAGAGAATTCATGATTGATCCCTTCTGAAGAGAAGAACTCATCAAACTTACTATTTTCAAATTCCTTTCCATGATCACTTCTGATCCTGACAATGCAGCCTTCCTTTTCTCTTTGAAGTATTTTGCACAGTTCTTTAAAGACATCAAATACATCAGATTTTTCTCTAATGAAGTTTATCCAGGTGTATCTGGAAAAATCATCCACAACAACATAGGCATACCTCTTCCCACCAAAACATTCTACCTGCATGGAACCCATCAAATCCATGTGTAGAAGTTCTAGAACCTTGGAAGTGGTTAGATGTCTTGTCTTTGGATGTGACATCCTAGTTTGCTTCCCAACCGACATTTACCACGACTCTTCCTTCATCAATCAAGCTTTGGAATCCCTCTGACAGCCTTCATGGATAAGATCTTTTTCATCCCTCTAAGATGTAAATGACCAAGCTTTTGGTGCTACAGTTTCACTTCCTTTTCTTCTTTGGCTATGGAGCACACATAAGAGTAGTTGGTGTCCTTAGACTCCCATAAGTAACAGTTGTCTTTTGATCTGACTCCTCTCATTACAACTTCTTGTTTTTCATTTGTAATAAGGCATTCAGACTTGGTGAAGTTGACTTTGAATCCTAGATTACATAGTTGGCTGATACTGATGAGGTTAGCAGTTAACCCATTTACCAGTAACATTTCATTCAAGTTTGGGACTCCATGGCAGTCCAATTTTCCAACACCTTTGATTTCTCCTCTAGCTCCATCTCCAAAAGTGACATAGCTGGTAGTATGAGGTTTGATGTCACTCAGCAGATTCTTGATTCCAGTCATATGTTTAGAACATCCACTGTCAAAGTACCAGTTTTCTTTGGCAAAGACTCTAAGAGAGGTGTGAGCTATCAAGGCTGCAATCTTTTTCATCCATTGTTGATTATTTGGTGTCCTGTTAGTTTTAGGTTTGACATGTGGAGTCTGGTTAGGATATCCATATAATCTAAAACAGAATGGTTTTACATGGCCAAACCTTCCACAATAATGACATCTCCATCTTTGGTATTTTCTCTTCATGTTTCTTTGTCCTTGATGTTGAGCCCTATGTTGTGACATCTGTTTTGACATTTGTTTATCAGGCCTAGGTTTCTTCATGTCAAAAGCAGATTCCTTTGCAGCCACAAATCCTAGACCGACATGTTTCCGCATTTTGTCCATCCAAGTATTTCTTCCAACTTGTCGGCCCATTTGTTAACATCCCGATGACTTTGTCATCTGATCCAGTTTAGAGTTCAACATGAGAACTTCACCTTTGAGGTGACTTATAGTTTCAATGTCTACCTTCTTCTCAGCCTCCAACTTTACTATGAGCTTCTTCTGCTTCTCATTTTGTTGGCAGACTTCAGCACTTCTGATGCACAGCTTCTTGTAGGAGTTAGCAAGTTCTTCAAAAGTCAGCTCCTCATCACTTGAATCATTGTCAGAGTTACAAACACCAGTTAGTGCAGTAACTAGTTTAGCTGATTCTTCTTTAGAGTCACTTTCTGAGTCACCATAAGACCAAGTGACAGCCATTTCTTTCCTTTATTTCTTTAGAAAGGTAGGACATTTAGCTCTAATGTGTCCATATCCTTCACATTCATGACATTGGATTCCTCTGCTTTGGTTTCCCTTTTCTTCAGGTTTAGTTCTTCTGCTTGAATCATAGGATCTGCTAGTGTTAGGGGAAATGTTCTTGACATTTGACCTTGGCTTCTGGTCCATTCTCTTGATGATTTTGTTGAATTGTCTTCAAAGCATAGCTATAGCTTCGATAGATTCTCTTCATCACTCCTTGCTTTCCTCTTCAACATTGGATACAAAGGCTATGCTCTTGTTCTTATTGTCAACATTTTCACTGATTCCCATCTCAAATGTCTGAAGTGAACCAATGATTTCATCTACCTTCAAGCTACAGATATCCTGAGCTTCTTCTATAGTAGTCACTTTCATTGCAAACCTTTTAGGCAAAGATCTAAGAATATTTCTCACCAGCTTTTCTTCAGACATCTTCTCTCCCAAAGCTCCTGAAGTGTTGGCAATCTCCAAGATGTTCATGTGAAACTCATGAATGGTCTCATCCTCAGATTCTCAAATTTGGTAGTGAGCATTTGAAGTCTTGACATTTTTACCTTGGATGTACCCTCATGAGTGGTTTTGAGAGTCTCCCAAACATCCTTGGCCAGTTCACACTGATGTACTAGTCTGAAAATGTTTCTATCAATTCCATTGAACAAGGCATTCAATGCTTTAGAGTTTCCCAGAGCTAACTCTTCCTCTTCTTTGCTCCATTCTTCCTCAGGTTTCAGGCTAGTAGTCCCATCTTTCTCAATTTTGATGGGATGTTTCCATCCTCTGTCAGCAGCTCTCCAAGCTTTATTGTCCAGTGACTTCAAGAAGGCAACCATACGAGGTTTCCAGTAGTCATAGTTTGATCCATCTAGAATGGGTGGTCTGCTCCCAAATCCTCCTTCCTTGTCCATAGAGCCAGAAAATAATATCCCTAGATCTCACCCAGAAAAACAGCCAGGGTGCCTGCTCTGATGCCAATTGAAATCTGGCAACAAATACTTAATGTCAAAGTGAATGTTATGACACCGGTATCTGAAAAACTGTTTAACAATCTAAATAATAAATTAAAAATAGTAAAGAAGACAATCAATTGTTAACCCAGCTCAGTGTGTAACTACACCTACATCTGGGGGCTACCAAGCCAGGGAGGAAATTCACTATAAGAGGTATTAATTCCGGAATAAACCAACAGTTTATATCCTTCACTTAAGACCTACCCAATTCCTACTTAGACCTGAGTTCCTACTCACCCCCCCCCCCCTCAATCACAGCAGTGATACTAATCTAATACTTAATAGAATTGGGAAGACATTCTTCAATACACATGCTTGATTTTGCTTCAAAGCTTTAATCAAGAGACACAACACTCGTGCTGCTTCAAAGCTTTGAGTTATAAAACTACCCTTACAACAAAATCCTACTCCAAGGCACTTCTCAAAAGATAATTGCTTGGCTCACAAGAATTACTAAAACATAGTTACAATCTGCCTTGTTCTTCTTCTCAAAAGCGCAACTCACATAATCAGGTTTAGTGAGATAATATAGAAGCAGTAGAGACTTCATCCTAGGCTTCCACAAATAGCTAGGTTAACCAAAGTTAACCTAAGGACTTGGTATTTTCAACATAACAAATTAGGGTTAAACAAGGTTAACCTAATGTCCACGTGAGCATATGATCTAAACATAATAATCCATCAGAACAGCCCAACAGAATCTTGAAAACTCTCAGGAAATAAAACTCTGCATAATGACTTATTCAGTACAGGATGTCTTAACATTGGTCATGACATCATACATCCTGATTATTGATCTTGCAGAATCCAATACATTTGATCATAGCATAGACATTATGTTATGCAAACATATTGAGCTGTATCAGTAAAACACTCATTCTGCAGAATTTGTCTTCATCCTAGAATGCCATGACATCAGTCAGGACATTGTCATATCAGTCTGGTTTTACCAAAAATTACAGCCAACACAAAAACACTTACATGATTAATTAAGCAAAAATAATTAAATAAAACAAAAATAATTATTTTTTTGTGTGTCAAAATTAAATAAATATTTTTAAAACCTAAATCTAAAAGAAAAAATATTTTTAGGGTTTTTTTTATGATATGTAGAAAAATGTTTTAAAAGAAATTAAAATAAGAAAATAAATTAGAAAATAAGAAAAATAAAAGAAAAGGGTTAGTGAGAAAATGCTGAAAAAAATAGATGAGGGAGGTTGGATTCGAACCTAGGTCCCTAGGGTTACCAACGCGCGCCACTTGCCACTTGAGTGGCTTGCTTTAGTTGTTAGTGGAATGAAACGAATTAATTAAATATTAAAACAAAATTTGAAAATTATTTGAAATAAAAAAATGTGTGCCCTGTATTGTTCATCGTCCCGATCGTTTTGAATTTTTCTGGGACTTTTACCAACGACCAGTTCGTGGGTAAAGCTTTTACCTACGGATTTTTTCCGTAGCTATATCACCTGTAAATCAAAAACTTCACAAATCGAAATATAAATTCATGATGAAACCATGAATCAAATGGGTTTGATCCCCTGAACACGAATATGCCCTTAGTTTTGTTCGATTTTTCCTATTTTGGAAAACCCTAATTTGAAGCTTGGAACCCTAACAATGGTGGATTGTGATACCTGCACTCAAACTTCAATCAAACTATCCAAAAAGCATAGAAACTTCATCACAAACACAAATATATGGTTAAATTCAATTAAATATGCATGTAAGTATGGAATCAAAATTGAAAGAAAGTTTGTTCAACCGTAATCGGGATTGGGTGATTCTGGATGCTTTGATCGATTATGAGGATCTAGAATGATTAAGAGAGCACCCAGGAATCGATTGGCACCTTTGGAATGGATTGAATTGATAGAATTCTTGGTCTGCAAGTTACTTGAATGTCACAGTTTTTTCAAGCTTGGTTAGGGTTCTTGCGTAGAATTCGTCTGCTCGCATCTGACATCCTTGTATGTATATAAGAGATCAAACTAGGTTAACAATTTTGATCAGAAATCAAGCTTTGAATGCAAAGATATTTGATTGGAAATCAACATCAAATCTTGCTTTTTTTTATATTCAATCAACTCCAATCTCATGCCAATCAAATATTTTCGAAATTGCCAGCTTGCTATGAGTTGCTTGGACCTCAAGAAGCTTAGATTGACAGCCTTGCACTCATCACTTTTAATTTTGTATTTTATTTTAATTAAAATTGAATTAAAATGAATTAATCCAAAAATAATAAAACCATGGCGTGTAGATGGGCTTAGAAGCTATTGGCAATGTTAGAAACAAGTTTAGATTTAAGAAACATAGGCCCATTTGGAAAATTTTCAAGTTTGATCAATATTTTCTTCATGCATTTCTTCAAAATTTCCAATTTTGCTTAAGCCATAACTTGATCAATTTTTGTCATTTGGGAGTGTTCTTGGATTTTTTTAGAAATATTAAGATGTCCTATAAGATCTCCTTTTGGTTTCATCTTCATTGAAGCTTCCATGCTCATGTACACTTCTTTGAAAAAGATGACTTTTTGTTGACTTTTAGAAGGAACTATAATGTCTTGACCCATAACTCTCAAATGAGGCATTTTTGGACAAACCTTGTGAGGCAGAAAGTTGTTGAGAATTGAATTCCCTTTAAAATGAGCTTTGGTGGAAAAATTTCTGATGAAGTATGTGAAAGTTATGCTTGGTCAAAGTTCTGTTGACTTTCCCTTAAGAAACCCTAATTTAGAAACTTTTGACTTTTGATCATTCTTTGAATTTTCTTGATGAATCATGATCTACCCTTGATCAAATGATGAATGTGACTTCAAAATCTTGATGTTGACCAAAAATGATGAAGCTTCATTGTATGTTGACCACGATTGACTTTTTGTCCAATACAACTGATCTTTAACCATATGAGCAATTGATTAACCAAACTTAGGCTATGAGGCTTTAAACCTGACATAGTGGTACTTTGAAACATATGAGGAGGCATGATTCTCATTTGAGACACTAGAACTTATATTTGTCTTGAGAGAAACAAAACCCTAGCTGTGGGATTGAAGGCTTAGGAAAGGGTTTGTTTGATCAACCCTTAAGGAATTCTTGAGTATGGAGGTGTATCTTGATCTCAAAAATTGGATGATAAATTTTGGAGTATAACATACGGCTAGTCAAATCACATCATCATTCATGAATTCACCAACAATGTTGTTTACAAAACATACATATACATCCAACATGATAACATCACCTTCATTAAACACTTTATAATCTCAACATATTATCATCATAGTATTCACAATTCATCATAGCAATCGACTCATTATTATCGACCACCTCTTAAGGATCTATATCTTAGTTTGGGTACTAACACTATACTCCTTTTTACTCATTTTATTCCACACATGTGTATTTCATCGTGTTAGCTATCTAACGCTTCGAACAACACCTCAAACAAAGTTCTAAAACTCAAGTTATGGAAATTTAAAAATCCTACAATCGTCCATCACCAGAAGCATCACTCAGCGACGTGGGAGCGACAACATCACTAATTCTCTTCCAATCACTATCGCCCAGCGAAGCTCCTCTCTCGCCCGACTATGCAACTTGGCGATGCACCCTACGCTCCTTGAATCGCTCGGAGACAACACGAGCAATGCACTCCAGTAACATCACTCTTTCCACCCTTCCATCGCTCCTTGGCTCGCCCAACGACAAACAAGTGACCCCATCATCGCCCGACAACACATCCCATCGCCTGGTAACGCACATCAGTGTGCAACTTCCTGTTGTGATTCTGCTCATGTTCAGACATAATTCATCTTGCGATTCCACCTGAGAATAGTCCAAATTTCCATTGTTTTCAACATAGAATCACTATACAACAACTACACAATATTATAGGTATTCCATACACAAACTCATGGAAAATCAACATGGTAATTTCCTCAATTCCAATACAAATTCATCAAAAATGTATGATATCATCAAATCATCAAAAAACTCAACCGAATCCCTACATACCTCTAAATCCCATATCAATTATAATGACAATCACCCTCACCTTATATTCCTAGCAATCGATCTCCTTCTCCGTGTTCTATTGAAATTCCTCTATATCCCTCGTACCCTAGCCTTTCTCTGTTTTCTCCCAATTCTTTCACGATTGTACAATGAATCACCTTTTTCCTCTCTTTCTTGTTTAACCCTTAGACCCCTAATATGAACTTAACCTTTCACTAATTACCACCTTGCAAATTTTCTCACCGATATTTATCTCAATTTTAATAATAATAATAATAATAATAATAATAATAATAATTCTAACTAATTTTAAATAATTATTAACTAATTATCTAAATTACTAAAATACTCCTTACTCACTTAACTTCCTATTACTCCACAACATAACAACATAGTACACATCATACTCAATAAAAATATAACATATTCATCAATAATTCAATACTACTTAATAACTCATTTAAATAAATAATTAAAAATCAAGGTGTTACACACTATGATCGTCCATGGATGGCTAGATATGATGGATGGTGTCCCAACTACGCGTAAAAGTGTGTATTTTTTACAAGGTATTTGAATATTGTATTCGGACATGCAAATTGTATCCTATAGCACCCATAAAGGTATTGGTTTTTGTAGTCGACGTGTAACGTCTCCGACAACTCCCCTGGACTCTTTTAGGCGTGCTTTGCACTAGGGGTATTGATTTTTGTAGTCGGACGTGCAAAGCATCTCCAATAGAAACCATGGGTGTTGAAGTTTTATTACCTTTAAGAGGGAAAATGGACACAGAAAACAGGCGGCAAAATATAACAGATAACAATTCTATTCAAGACATTTGATTGTTTCATATAGGCAGGGTTTATACAAACAAAGCTTCAAACTTTATTTTTTAATTGTAATACGGTTTAAGTTTGGGAAAATTTTATGTTCTCAATATATTATCTCCTTTCAAAGATTCTAATCTACATGCTTCTCGCCTGATACTTTATTTTACTCTATAAGTCCTTTCCTAATTTGATGCTAGATTTCCATCATGATATTTCTTGCCTCTGATGTCAACTATCCATAGAACTAGATCCCCCGACTAAAATTCCATGTGTCTTATGTGGCAGTTGTATTTGGCAGTTGTGGTTTGCTAGACGATTGTACTCATGAGAGCGCATGTTATTCTTTTTTCTTCCAGAAGATTTACTTCTTCTTTTAGGGCGACATTATTCGTCACCCCAAAAAGGGGGTTAGTTGTTCTCCATGTCAACTCTTCGATTTCTACCGAGATGACTCCCTCTAACCCATTATAAGTTGATATAGAGTTTCCCTTGTTGTAGATTGGGGGTTGTGTGAAGCCCATGGCACATGCGACATCTCATCTGCCCAGTTTTCTCTTAACTTCCTCTAGCCTTTTTTTAATCATATAACCAATACCTAGTTGGAAGCTTCTGCTTAGTTGTTTGTTTAGGGGTGCTCAGTTGATTAAAAGAGTTGTTTGATCCTCAATTCTTCCATCAGTCTTTGAATTCCCATGAATTGTGTTCGATTCCCAGTCTCCATGAGTTGAGGAACTCCAAAATGTGCCAATACATTTTTCTTGAAATTTTTTTAAAACATTTTCTGCTGTGATCTTCGCCAAAGCTTTGACTTCGATCCATTTGTGAAATAATCAATGGATACGATTAAGTACCTGAGTTGGACAGGGGTTTAGGGGAAGGGACCGATAAGGTTCATTCCTTATTACATGAATGACCAGGGTGAGTTAATAACATGAAACTCGATGGACAGGGCATTGAAGATGTCACTATGTCGTTGACACTAATCATATTTCTTAAGGTATTCTTTGGAGTCTTGGGCCATGGTTGGCCATAAGACCAAATATATGCTACTCTAAGAACCTTGTTGGTTAATGCAACTGCCCCTAAATGTTTTCTGGCTATTCCCTCACGTATCTCTAAGAAAGCCTAATCAACTACTTCATGTTCTTGGAGGTCGAAAGGCCCCTTTGGTATATGATTCCACCAACCATTATATATCCAAAGCCTTCTTCTTTACGAGTGTGGCCTCAACTTAGTCTGAAGGAAATTTCTTGTGTTCGATGTATTATTTGACTAGGTGATCTAGTAAGTAGAGGTTGTTGGGACCTTTGCAAAAAATTATCCGCAAACATAAATTAAGAAGAAAATTATTCTATAATGGGTATTTTAGCACATAGGTTGTGGAGTTTCCCTTGAACTTCGACTTCGGCCTATTTCCTTGTGGGAATTTCCCCAAGAGGCGATTATTCCCGAACCCTAGATTGAGAATTGATTCTTATATTATAGATCTCTTAGTTTTGATCTTAGGGTAAACCAAAATTAAGTGATCCTTGTCTTGATGCTTGATTGTTGTGATTTTGTGTGATTGTTGATTAAGATAACATGTCTTTCTATGACGAATCTATGATATGATGATGTTCTATTAATACCATATTGATGTATGATGAATATGTATGATCTTTGAAGCTTGGGTGGTGCATTGCTGTGAAAATCTAGATTATGTTTGCTATATTCGAATGAAGAGGGTTGTGATTCAAATCAATGGCTAAATTCTGCAATTTTTAGCACTCATTCGAGTCAAAAACAACCATGATTCGAATCATGAGATTTGTGATTCGGATCACATAGTAAATTCTTAACAAAAGTTCAATTATGTTTGTCATTATTCGAACATGAGTGTTCTGTCTCGAATCATGAAGGCTGATTTTGCCTAGAAGCTTATTTTATCGTATCTTGAGTTCGGTAACATCGGTTGAGACGCGACCAATTGCGCCAAAAAGTTATTCCCAATATATGTTTTGAGTTGTTCTACCCTTTTCTTTTATTATAGCTTATACTTAATAGAATGTAATCTGACCTTTTTGCTTCCATGTCTCAATTATATGAATTTTTGTGTAGAATCCTCGTGTTGAAACTGAGAAATAGTAACTATGCATATTTTTATTGAGGATAGTGTAGAATACCACTTTATTAATTTTCTTATAAGTTTATTATGTTTAATTAAATATTCAAGAATGTTTATGTTGTTGAGTTAATGGAATGCCTTGTTTTATTATATAAAACAAATATTCTACAAAAACATGTTTTATAAAAATAAAATAAAAATTAGAGTTTATTTTGTTTTAACATGGACCAATCTCAAAGTTGGACACATTAATAAATTGTTTTATTATATGAAATAAATATTCTACAAAACACGCTTTATAAATAAAAAAAAGGAGTTTAGGGTGTTTTAATATGGACCAATTTCAAAGCTGGACTCATTAATAGGTGGCGACATTGATTCTATTGAATTAGTTTGTGCCAAATATCAAAATTTTAAAAGAAAAATTGATTTTTAATTAATTAATTAAAAAATTATTTTTGCGTCTGATTCATCGCTCCTCCCACCTAATATTTCACATGTGAACATGAATCTAAATAAATTGTTAAAACATTAGTAATAAAATTTATTATTCACAACATGAAACTCTCATTGATTTTGTATAGAAAATAGTGTTCTTAACTAAAATAAGGCTGACTTTATTTGGTAAAAAGAAAAAACTAAAATAAGGATGACTTTATTGTCCAATTACTTTTTTTGGCCGTCAGATATTTAAGGATTACGCGTGCCAAGTGGCATACCATTCATCACACCGCAATCCACGCCGAATCAAATTTGCAAGACAATTTTTTAACCTATTTCATTTTTTTCTCACGTACTATACAATTTTTTTAAAATATTTCTTAAAATTTGAAATATATTTCTAGTGCATATCAAAATCTGATAAAATATATCTATAAATTAAAATTTTAATTTTGATTTGGTACTGAAGGTGTTTTTCGATTTTATTCTGTACATAAATCAGAAAACATTATTGGATTGCATAACATAGATATAAATATAATTCATAACATAAACATAGCAAATATATTTAGGAGTTAAATATAAATCAAACATTACAAATTAACGTCTAGGTGGACGTTGCAACATCTTGATAATATCATTGATTGATCTTGTTATAGTCGCATCTAGCTCGATCAGAACTTTCTCCTCAAAACTGTCAAAAGTATTCCACATAGTCCGTAAATCAGCGTCGTTCTTCAGCTCATGGTTGATGAATTGAAGCTTCCCATCTTTGTCAACCGATGGTGAGCAGTACTCGATCTTCACTACCTTGCGATTGTCGCCAAAAGGTACAAGTTCTGCAATATCTCACGCATATTTTCAATAGGTGTACACGGTGAACTTGAATTGCGAGATGGTGTAGCTCTAAGTGGACAACTCCAACATGCCATTTGATGTTCAATTTCATGTCCATTTCTGATTTTTGGTGTTGTCGTATGAAAAAAAATATATAAGAAGTGAGGTTTTTTTATAGTAGTTGGAGGTAAACATGAACCATACAAATCTTATCTCTATGTCAGTGAGAACTGACATTAAATTTCCGGTTTCTTGTTAAATGGATTCGAAGTATATTTTGTTAAGGCCGTGGAGTAAAAATCAAAAATGTAATGTAAACAACTATTATAAAAAAGGCTCATGTATTCAAATATTGTGTTTTTGGTCAAACTACAAAATGACTATATTTCCACATCCTACATGAAAAAAATGACGTTAAAAATTGTAAGTTCCAAATCTTATGTATTGGCTAAATTTTAATAAAACAAATAATAAGCAGCAACAATGTGGTTTGTACAGTAGGATTTCTAAGTTATAATCATATCTAGAATGTCTTAACATGCTGTGTTGAAATGCTTCAACATCTGGAACAATATGTCTTATGAGATGTCGAGACATTAGACATCAAGACATCACGCTACCGAACTGTTAAAGTTTGTTACCGCTCGCTTTTAATTAGTGCGAATATTTTCAAATATTAGAGCTAAGAAGAAAACCGTTTACCTTGATTGTAGTGTTATCTGTGGTTTATTTGTGTAGAAGTTTGTTTTCTGCTGAAGTTTGTTACAACTTATGCTGTTATTTTGAAGGCCCAAATCCAGTTGGGTAATAGGTTATAAATAAGCAGTTATAACCTAGTTTTAGTAAGCTAGCCGGTTTTAGAAAGATGTAATCTTTATGGTTAGTCATAAAAGGTGAACCACCCGGATTGTGGGATGGTCACTATGTTTGTACCTCTAAACCTTTAGGGAAGAGGTTGATTTTACTAACTCGGAAGCTGCGAATTAATGGGGGTAGTCTTGTTCTTGGAAGAAGCTGTGAAGCAATTCCAAGTTAGTCTATGTCACGTGTGTGGCAAGTTTTGGTTGTGTTTGGAGTGAGGTATCTCCAAATTGAGTTTAATAGGAGCCAAGCAGTCGATGCAGTTGTTGGTGTGATAGTAGCTGATAGACATCACGGAGCTGATTGGAAGTGAGCGGAGGATTCTCAAATCTAAGTGTGACATCTTAGGTAGAAGGGTCATTGGGTAGTTTGATTAAGTGAGGAGTGTAAACAAGGAGGTTTGCCTCTGAATTAATACTGCTGATAGTGAACTTCATTCCTGACTTGGTATGCCCCCAAATGTAGGTTGGTTAGAACCGAACTGGGTTAATAATTCCTTGTGTTCTTTATGTTTCTGCATTATTATGTTTATGCCTGCCTTATCTATTTTGTAATGTCGGATCAGATGTCATGATATCCTGAGTTTGGCCACTAACCATAATTTTCAATTGGTATCAGAGCAGGCATTCTGTCTGTTTCTGGATGAGATCTATAAGGGATTCATTCTGGTTGTATACAAGGTAGAAGAATGTTTGAACAAGGAATATTTAAATTGTATGGTCCCTAGAAGTGGAGGGTGGACCTATTTGTGGAGAGCTAGACCAACCTAACCAAAGAAGATGAAGATGTTGGAACAAGAAAGTTAAATTCAAGACTTCATGCGGGAGTGAAGAGTTTGGATTGTATTGTTCAGCCTCAACATAAAAAGAAGTTATTAAAACCTTCATGCGGGAGTGAAGACATTGATAAGGTAATTACTGTGCTCATATATTACCACATGGTCAGGATTTTTGGTTGGGTCTAGATTGTTGCTTGATGCAAAAGCAAGCTGATTGTAGGGTTGATTTATTTTCAATCCTTATGTACCATGCTTACAATAAAAACTGAGTAGTAAGCATTATGTACATTCTGTTGAAGTATGACTATTTTCAGCTAGCCTCTAATGCAACCCCTATAGTGAAAGAAGAACCTAGGGTTATTCTCATTAAATAGAATATATGGAAGATTATTACAGCTATGGTAACAGTGTCCAAGATACTTGAGAATTCTCTCAAGTCCACTCATAAAGGGATGGATTATTAGAGTTGATGGGCATCAGTTGATCAATGATTCTCATATTCATCTGCAAAGTGTTTACCTTGAAGATCTTCAAGGTTGAAGTGTTCCTAGAAGATGGAACATATGTTCTACTGGATGTTAGAACATTATTACTGGTATGCAGCCACCAGTTAAAGAACATATATTTTGGTGCTAAACAAATGTAGTGTGAGTACATGTTTGGAACCTACTCTTGATCTAGAAGAGGAGACATCTGCTTATCTGTTGATCAGGACACGATCAACAAGTTCTTTAATACTCCAAATGTCAATTTATTTCTGACCTACGCTTATAGGAGTATTAAAAGTAAAGCTCAAATGCATGGAAGAAGACTCATAAAGGTATACTTTTCAGGTCCTTTATGTATAACCAAAACGAGCTTATGTCTGGTATTTTCTTCTGATCAAAGGAATCAGATATGTGAAATTTTATTCATAACCATAGAATGACTTGAGTTGAATACTATGTCTCAATCACAAAGTGAAATATGGTCATGAATGGTGACTGCCTTAGTCAGTATCTAGAAAGGGTAGTATCAATAAGAATCAAGGAAGTCAGATTGTTATGAAGGATCTGAACTATTAAGTGTCAGGCCATAAGTAAGTCTGTTCCAGAAACCTAAATGAGGGAATCTCCTCTATAGGTACAAACTAGGGCATCCATCATCTCAAAATCAGAAGTGAGAGTCTGATGAAGCCTATTTAGATGTGGTCTATACCAATCCTTGATATGTCTGGATAAAAGTTGGTGATCATTATGTTTCTTAACTTCACCCCAAAGTAGTATGAATAAGATGTTATGGATGTTAACCAAGAACCATAAAGGATGATGTCGTATCAAATGTTAAAACATCATCTCACTGTCTTCAGTTATTGGAAGTTGTTTATTGCCAAGAGTATGCAAGTGTGAAGAGGTAATCAGTCAGAATGATCTAGTTTGAGTAGTCAATTCTAACTGACTAACTGATAAGTACTTTGACGAGAGACTTAGTACTTATTAGATGTGCATTCGGAATGCAAGATTCATATACTCTGTCGAGAGCTAAGTATTTGTACTCATGGACTAGTGTGAACTAAATGTTGAAGTTCATTGTTATCTTCACAAGTTTAGAATCAGAAAATATTATCTGGTGATTATTTGAAGAGTTGATTCAATCTAAGGAGAAATATATAGGTACTATAAAATATCTTGATGGGAGCTGGATATTAACAATAAATATGTGGAAATCTGAATCAAGAAGAGAAGATGTATATGATGTATAGAAGAAAATGTTCTACATGAGGATGTAACATCATAATTATTGAAGACACCAGTAAGATAAGGTTCTGACTTATCTGTTAAAGACAAATTTATGGTTATATACATAAGGTTCTTCTACTACAAGTTACAGAGTGTGGCAATCTGAATCTTGTGTAGCAAGCAAACTAAGGATTCCTAATTTGGAAGTCGTGGCAAATTCCAAATAAAAGAATACTTCAAGGACAAATATAAAAATGTCCTAAATTTGTATACCCCGTAGGAGTAAAAGTATGGAGATAAGCAAAGACAATGTAATTATGTTTAATCATATGGATGCCTTCTAAGACTAATCTTTTCAAGCCAAGTACAATGTCAAACAAGAAGTCGACATAACTCAAGACAAGTTTCATCCTTGAAAACTAGCGGTGATAGTTCTTAAACCGCCTATCTAAAACATGTATTGATGGTGTGTATCACTTGTTCGACTTAGTGCATGTCCCAATCTATGCACAAATTCACCTAAAGTAGTTCTTATTGAAATAACATCTCTTGATCAAGACAATTGTTACAATCTAGGTATGTTATTTATAATTCGTGTTCTTAGAGTCTTTTCTTTTGAGTCTTTGTTTGAGTCTCTCATGTTCTTCGTATACGAGTAAAGTCTAGAGTCTAATTAGGTTATGTTTTTCAAATTGTGGTAAGCATAGGGATAAAGAGTAGTGTTTAGACATTGTTAAGTCTGAGGTCCTTCTTTGCAGTTGTTTTTTTGCAAAGATATTGAATAGGTTCCCTATTCGAGTCATTGCTTTTTCTCAGATAGAGTCTTGTTTGAGTCTTGAACATAAATTGTGTCTTGTGTTCTCGAATTATCCAAATATAGAGCTGGTTATCTATGTCTATAAATGGATAGTTGAAGTGCCTCGAAAAATATCAATCATATTATTCGATTACAATGAAGTCGCCATCGAACTTTTATTTATTCCAAAGGTGGAAAGGGAAAATATCGAATAAAACCCACAAGCAAGAGATAGGACGGGCTATGAGACCAAAAGAGATGGATTTGGGAGTCGATTATGCAAGGGGAAGGTATTAGCACCCCTCACATCCATCGTACTCGATGGGAACCGTTTAGTTCGTGTGTGTGTGTGTTGTGTGTTATCGTAATAATGCTATCTTCTAATTAATGATCGAGAAAGGAGAATAAATAAAGGGTTTTTATTTTTAGTATTTTGAGTTTGTCGCGGTTTTGAAAATGATTGTTTGTTGATTAATTTTCTAGAAAATGATTGTTTGTTGATTGATTTGAAATGAAGAGACAAGTAAACATTTTTAAAGGAGAAGACTCGTCTAGACGCCCACAAGGTGTGATAAAGAATAAAGGACTATGCACCAACATGAGGAAGGTTTGAGAACGCCTCTAGTACTCAAGTGGAGAAGTCGAAAAACATGGGGATAGAGGAAAAACATCTCAATTATAAATGAATCATGTCTAATCTTGAAAAAGGTTTTAAAAGTAAAAAAGGGTGCTCAGATGCACAAAAAGGCTTGAATGAGTTTATGATTGATTTTAAGTGGGTGAAAAGTATCAAACATTAGGCTATCATCTAATGATTCAAATACTATAAACTGGATTAGTGACCTTATCCAATCGCCTATCATTCCAACACTTTATTATGAAATTTGTGAAGTGAAACGGGTTCACGCTTATTAAGTGTGAGAATAAAAGTGTTTAGCCTATTGGGCTATCATCCAATAACCTAAAGACCTTAAATTCGATTAAACCACCGGGCTATCATCCAACAATATAACCGAATGTCACTACACTATTTTTTGTCGTGGATAAAAGGTTTAGCTTATTGGGCCATCATCCAACAATCTAAAGACTTCAAGTTTGTTTAAAGCGTTAGACTATCATCTAACGATTTAAACAAACACCATCCAAGTTTTTTATGAAATTCATTTTTGAAAAGTCACTCGATGTTGGATCGAGGTTTATAACTTTGATTATGAAAGTGTTTTGATGTTGGTTTGGTATATGGATCAAGAGAGGTTGAATCGGGTTATGATTAATCAAGTATATGGACTTAATTAATCTTTGAGGATGGTTCTCCTATCCCTACTATGAAACCCTCAGGCATGGAGAATTGGTATATGGACCAAATATTTATTCGGGTTATGGTTAATCGTGCAAACTAGGCTTGATTAACCTTGTGAGAATGACCATGCCCATTCTCAACTATGATACCCTTAATGAATTTGACATATGATTCAAGATGACAAACGGAATTAATTGTATCAGTGTGTGGAGTGTACAATTGTGAATAAACCATACAAGCATATAAGATAGACAAGTAAAATAATTTAGCACACAATACACATCCAAATCCTTTAAATAATTATTAGAATAAAATTTTTATTTTGATAACATTAATTAATAGTTTAATCAATAATATCAAATAAAATTATTTTAGGCTATTAATTATTTAATACAATGTTTATTTTCATATGGAAAATAATTAAAAGAATAATTGAAAGAGGTAAGGATTTAGAGATAGTCTGTTTTGAAGCTAGATTTAAGGGGGTAGATAAAAAACATATTTGTGTTCATACGCATTCGAAAGTCAAAAAACATATTTGTGTTCATACGCATTCGAAAGTCAAATCGAATTCAAAGTTCAAAATCGCAACACAATGAGGATCATTACAATATAGTTTGAATTTATTTACATACAAATTGAATAAAGTATAAGAATAAAAGTAATATGTATATTATATATTAACCTAATGCTGATGACAATGGTGTTCCAAGTAATGTTGAAACTGTACCAACTGTCACGAGTCAATCTGGCTCTTGTGTAGTTGATTCACACAAAGGGAAAAAAGTAACAGAAATCAATAAAACCAATCACCAGAAGGAGGCAAAGTGAGAGGATCAAATTATTTTGGTTCAAAAACCTATCGCGCCAGGGTTCAGAAGAACAACCAATTATGCTTCCAGAAATTAAAGAAAAGATTTTACCCAAAGACTCTAAACTTGGAGTTTCAACTAGGAAGATGAAGACTTGGAAGACAAGGAAGATGAGAGATTACAGTGTTCAGCAAAAAACTCATGAATTTCTGTTTTTAATGACTGTTGTGTATCTGACTAATGCACCTACTTGTGCTTATTTTGGGAAACTTTTATGTTAGTTACTTATGCACCATTGTGTGCTTGTGTTGGGCAACTTTTATGTTAGTGACTTATACACCATTGTGTGCTTATTTTGGGCAGCCATTATGTAACTGACATATGCACTTATGTTCATGTTATGTAATTGTTGGTTGTTCTATTTTCATGTTATATAAATGACTTGTGTTCCTGTTATGAAATACCTCAACAATACATAACTTAACATGTGAAATTAACAACCAGACCTGGAATTAAAATTGAAAGGAATTACAATACAACATAAGTTAACATCAATACATGGAATTACATATTGAAAGAAATTACAATATTGAAAGGCATCCACTTTAAGTAAACATTTCATTCTTCATAAAAACTTGATTACAATTGGTGTTGACATGGATAACATCTCTACCTAAAATAACTTAACTACAACTAGAAACATAATACAAGATAGGCCAAGAAGAATCATCATCCGTAAATTTGTCCTCTTCTCCTTTACAACCTTTCTTATGTTTTTCCAATTTGTTAAGCATTCCAACTCGCACTCCATCTTGTCCACATTCTCTTTAGCTAACTCGCAAGTATGTCTTCTATGAATCACATTAATAGCATCCGACGGATTAACTTTTCCTTCAACCAAATCATACCACACAAATAGACCACAACCATTCTGCAGCTTCATCGTAAAATCATTAGCACATAACAAAAATTATAACTTCAAATTGACTTGAGACCCATATCTTCATTGGCAATTTCGCCAGGATTTTCAATTGACTTGAGACCCATATCTTCATTGGCAAGTTTCACCCGCATTTTGGCAAACCCATTCCAAATTCATTCGCTGAGGAGGACTTTCTCCCATCCATGCCCCGTGTTTTACACACGATCGATAATGAAGATGGGTACAGCATAAGAAGAAGGTTGTTGGAGACACGAAGAAGATAACTGGAGATACGAATGAGATGACTGAGACGGCGACAAGAAATTTCTGGGAACACGAAGGAAAGGGCAAGGATGAATGTTGATATTGTTTATAACGAACAAGAACAAGACACTAATTGGGAAAACAATAAACCTAATTTACTAATTTAGGCCATGTTGGATGGATGATTGTAGTTAACTTGAAGAAAATATTAATCTAAATGCCACACATGAAAATACAAGCCAAGATTCCATGACCTGGGCAACATGGGGTAGTAGTGAGAGAATCTACATATGATCAGGGGGCGATTAAATTTTTTTTACAGGGGTCTAATGTGAATCTCGCTAACATTACAGGGGGTTTATATATTTAACCATATTATAAGGTTTAATTAAAATAAAAAGAGAGAAAACAAGGTTAGTTGAAAAATTGTGAAAGTCAGTACGTGAAAACAAGTGGCAGGAAGGGGAAATAAGGGTTTTGGAAGAGATACATAGAAGTGCAAGAGCAGAACGAGGAAGAACTAGGATTCGATCAGAAAACCATAGAGCAACCTTCAATCTAAGGTAAGAGTGGGGTTCTGACTTTCTAATGGGTTGTATGATGAGTAGTATGTGGGAATTAGGAAAGTGTAAAAATTGCTATGCGTTTGTAGGTTGTTCTGTTTTTTAGAATTGATTTTTTTTGCTGTGTTGAAATTACTCATGAGTTGCCTATATAATCGATGTTGCCATTGGATATTATAAGTTGTGATGGTTGATGTAATATTTTGAATGGTAAAAATTGTTGTCTGTTATATTAATCGAAGAGATTATGGAGGTATAGCGTAAAATGGAGAGGAAGAAAATTGTGATGACCGAAAAGGGATAGATGTCGAACGACACCAAGGCAAAGGAATGTGTGTCGCACGGCACTTGGTGGAGAGACCATACCGATCGGCATGAGGGTATGAAAGGGGCCAGCGACACCCTACTATGACAAAGGCATGCTTTAGTTTTTCTATTTTCCTTATTACCTTGTTTGTTACTATTTTGTTTCTTTTATGTATTCCTTATTTAATTGATATTTAGTATATTACATAAGTACATGTGGTAAATATTATATAGTTAAATTAATAGGGGATTTTAATAACAGTATGATTACATAATTAAGTAGCAGTAGGAGTAGTAGTGGCTGATAGAGAAGTTTTGTAAAATAAATGACAGCATAAAATAAGCATAAATGTTGGTAATTTTAGTAGACGATTAATTTAACAGAGTTAATAAGTACTTTAGCATAAATAGAAATACTCAAATTTTTATCCGATAATTAATTAACCAGAAATAGTCGAAATACCCTGAATAATTATGTAGTTTGTTTGTAGTTATTTTGGTTGATTCAAAGGTGTGTATATTTCCGTAAATTGTGAATTTGATGGTGATGAATATATGTTGTAATGCTTTATTGATTTGGCGAGTTGTTGTAGGCTTATGCCAACATTGTATAATTGTTGTTAAGTTGCAGGCTTATGGCCAGTGTTGAATTGTGATTAAGTTGTGTTGATTTGATATTGTGTCGTTGTTGTTATCATTGTGGAACCACGTTGAAGGTTAAGGCTTATGCCTTGTTGATGCCTCTATTAATTGGCTGATTATTACGTTGGGAGTTTTGCTCCGTTTCTAAGTTGGAAGTTTTTATCCATTTTTACGTTGGTTGTTCTGCTTCATTGGTACCACATGCATGTGGATTATAATAAGTTTTATCTCATGTTGCATGTCTACGTTGTTGACGATGAATTTATTGTTGTATTACGTTGATGATTATGTTGTGGTAAACGTTGTTTGTAGCTGTGAAGTGGTGATTTTACTTGATATAATTCTAGTATACTATTTATCATATACTCAATTATATTGTTAGATATCTCACCCCTTCTCGTTGTTATGTTTCTATGTGGGTAACATATAGATAATCCGTAATGAAGGTTGTACCTTCATTAGTTCGAATCGTGTCGCCGCCCGATACGTAGCACCTGGGGCATAACACATGTTTTCTTAATGTTGGTTTTATTATGTTGCTGGATTTTTAGTTTGTTTTCACTGGAGATTGTTGTTTTGAAGTTGTTTTATGTTGGACAAAGATGTTATATTTATTTGTTATCTTAAAGCTTGTTTTAAGTTGAACATGATGTCATGGTATTTTTAGTTGAATTTGTGAATCATGTAGTAATAAAAGTTGTTTTATTTTTAAAGACTAAACAGTTGTTATTGGTTTACCAAATTATGTGTTATGTATCCGAACTATAGGTGATTGAACGCCGTTGTTTTACACCGCAATCGTAGCATTCCATTTGTTTGTTAGAAATTTTGTAACTCGATTTTATATTATCCGGGTAGAAATGGGTGTTACATTAGTGGTATCGTAACAGGCCTGCACGTCCGACCAAATTTGTTGAGTCATAGTATCGCTTAACAATTGAGTATTTTAATTAGTTTTAATTGTTGTTTATTTGAAGTGACAAGTTGAAATGGTGAATGGAATGATGTCAGTAATTATTGCTTTGGAAGCAATGGTCGATTTTCGAATCACCAATGCCGACGGAATAGTGGATCTCGTAGTTTGCGTCTTTTTAGAGGAGAACCTACCTTCAAGGGTAAATATGATTTTGATGAAGCGCTGGATTGGTTGAAAGAGATTGAGAGGATCTTCGTGTGATGGAATGTACTCCAACGCAGAAGGTTCGCTATGGGACTCATATTCTAGCGGTCGAGGTCGATGATTAGTGGCTAGAGACTCACGAGGTTGGAAGCGTGAGGATATCACTTGGCTGGTTCAGAGAGTTTTTGAGGAAGTATTATCCCAAGATGTTCGGGTAAGAAGAAAATTGAGTTTGAGTAAGCAAGGAATATGCTGTTATTGAGCATGCTACAAATTTCGTTGATTTGGCTAAGTTATACCGCACTATAGCGAGGCGATCGCTGAATTTTCAAGTGCATCAAGTTTGAGAACGGGTTGCGCTTAGATATCAAGAAGGCAATTAGATACCTAAAGATTCATGTCTTCTATGATTTGGTTGATAGCTGCAGGATTTATGAAGAAGATGACAATGCTCATTACAAGATCGTTAGTGAGAAGAGGAGCAAGCACCATCAGAATTGTGGTAAGCCTTACGATGCTCTAGCTGGTAGAGCTAAACAAGAAGTTGCTGAGGGCCATAAAAATAGTGGGGGAGATGCTCCTGCTAGCGTGGTTTATTTAAAATATGGGAAAATTGTTCATAAGAGTAATGTGTGCACTACTGAGGTTAAGAGATGTTTTCATTGTGGTAATATTAAACATGCAATAGCTGAGTGCAAGCATAAGGAGATGATTTGTTTCAACAGTGGTGAAGAGGGACACATTGGTAGTCAGTGTCAGAAACCAAAGAAGACGCAAACCGGTGGAAAGGAGTTCATGTTAGATGGGGACTCGTAACTAATGAGGACAGACTTATAAGAGGTACATGTTTCATTAATAGTACCTTTAATTACTATTATCGATACCAATGTTACTCATTGATTTATTGTTGCAGTGTTGTGTTCAAGATATTGTTAAGGTGATAATGTGATGTGGATATCCAAGTATAAGTATATTATGGTTGTTACTACTTTGAATGTTGATATGTCAGAGTAATGTTGAAGTAGTTGATAGGTTATTAACGAATTATGTTACGGAGGTGTTGAGTGTTTAGCATGTGTGTATTCGATTTAAATCATGTTGAGTTATTGTTATGTCGGGAAGTTGTGGTCGAAGTGTTGCCAAACGTGAATTGGAGATTAGAGAGTTAGATGCGAAATTAGCGTTAAGAATGGTGGTATCGCGTAGATTTTTGAGGACGGAAATATTCTAAGTGGGGGAGAGTTGTAATGCCCGATTATTTAATTAAATATTTAATTAAGTATTTTCGATAAAATTGCGGATTTATTTGTTGAAGTTGTGTTATGTCGTGATATGTGTTATGTCGGTATAAGTTGTGTTATGTTACTAAGTTAATTATTTAGTCAATTAATAGTTGAATAGTCGGTCGATTAATATTAATAATAGTATTAGTTGGTTATTATTATTAATAATAATAATAGAATAATATTATTGTGCTTGTTTTGATGGTGGTATTTAGTAAAGTGAGAGTGTGAGGATTAGGCCCATTAGTGTTACTAATATTGTTATTAGGTTTAATTAAAATAAAAAGAGAGAAAACAACGTTAGTTGAAAAATTGTGAAAGTCAGTACGTGAAAACAAGTAGCAAGAAGGGGAAATAAGGGTTTTGGAAGAGATACGTAGAAGTGCAAGAGCAGAACGAGGCAGAACTAGGATTCGATCATAAAACCGTAGAGCAACCTTCAATCCAAGGTAAGGGAGGGGTTTTTACTTTCTAATGGGTTGTATAATGAGTAGTGTGTGGGGATTAGGATAGTGTAAAAATTGCTATGCGTCTGTAGGTTGTTCTGTTTTTGAGAATTGATTTGTTTTGCTATGTTGAAATTACTCATGAGTTGCTTGTATAACCGATGTTGCCATTGGATATTATAAGTTGTGGTGGTTGATGTAACATTCTGTGTGGTAAAAATTGTTGTCTGATAATTAATCAAAGAGATTATGGAGGTATAGCAGAAAAATGGCAGAGGAAGAAAATTGTGATGACTGGAAAAGGGATAGGTGTCAAACGGCACCAAGGAAAAGGAATGTGTGCCGCACGACACACTTGGTGAAGGGACTATGTCGATCGGCATGAGGGGCAAGGAAAAGGGTGTCGAGCGGCACCCTACTGTGACAAGGCATGCTTTAGTTTTTTTCTTTTCCCTTATTACCATGTTTGTTCCTATTTTGTTTCTTTTATGTATTCCTTGTTTAATTGATATTTAGTATATTACATAAGTACAAGTGGTAAATATTATATAGTTAAATTAACAGAGGATTTTAATAGCAAAATGATTACATAATTAAGTAGCAGTAGGAGTAGCGGTGAATGACAAAGAAGTTTTGTAAAATAAATGACATTATTAAATAATCATAAATGTTGGTAATTTTAGTAGACGATTAATTTAACAGAGTTAATAAGTACTTTAGCACAAAATAGAAATAATCGAATTTTTAGTCGATAATTAATTAATCGGAAATAGTCGAAATAGTATGAATAATTACGTAGTTTGTTTGTAGTTATTTTGGTTGATCGGTGTGTGTATACTTGCCGAAATTGTGAATTTGCAGGTGGTGAATATATGTAATTCTTTATTGATTTGGCAGAGTTAAGTTGTAGGCTTATGCCAACACTGTATAATTGTTGTTAAGTTGCAAGCTTATGGCCAGTGTTGAATTGTGATTAAGTTGTTGTCGATTTGATGTTGTGTTGTTGTTGTTATCATTGTAGTTGTAGTTCATATTGTTACATACATAACATAACATGGGGACTTATGCTCTGTTGGCCTGGATTGACATCACGTTGAAGTTCAAGGCTTATGCCTTGTTGATGCCTCTATTATTTGGCAGATTATTACGTTGGAGTTTTGCTCCATTTCTAAGTTGAGAGTTTTGCTCCATTTTTACGTTGGGAGTTCTGCTCCATTGGCACCACATGAATGTGCATTATAATAAGTTGCATATCATGTTGTATATGTGTGTTGTTGACGATGAATTTATTGTTGTATGACGTTGATGATTATGTGGTGGTAAACGTTGTTTGTAGCTGTGAAGTGGTGATTTTACTTGATATAATTCCAGTATACGATTTATCACACGCTCAATTATATTGTTAGATAACTCACTCCTTCTGTTGTTATGTTGCCTCTACGTGAGAAATTTGCAGGTAATCCAGAGTGAAGGTTGTTTATCTTCATTAGTTTGAGGTGTCGTTGTTCGACACGTAGCACCTGGGATAACACATATTTTCTTTATTGTTGGTTTTATTATGTTGCTGGATTTTTAGTTTGTTTTCATTGAAGACTTGTTATTTTGAAGTTGTTTTATGTTGGAGAAAGATGTTATATTTATTTGTTATCTTAAAGCTTATTTTGAGTTGAACATGATGTCATGGTATTTTTAGTTGAATTTGTGAATTGCTATGTAGTAATAAAAGTTATTTTATTTTTAAAGACTAAACAGTTGCTATCAGCTCACCCGAAATTATGTGTTATGTATCTAAACTACAAGTGATTGAACACTGTTGTTTTACGCTGCAAGTGTAGCATTCCATTTGTTTGTTGGAAATTTTGTAACTCTGATTTTATATTATCCGTTGGGTAGAAATGGAGTGTTACACCAAGCACAAACAACCTTCTCCTTAACCTAATCAAGAATTATGCTTTCAACATATTTCAATAGATCGGGATATTTAACGCAACCATTACTGAATTGTAAAACAACATCAACATTTAACTCTTTTGCAGATGCATTTACTATAACATTCTATGCATCCATAATTTTCTCCACAATGACGCCCGACTTGACCAATTTTCTATCTTCACTTGCAACCTATTTTATCCCCACCACGGGTTTAACCTGGCTTCTCACATTTTTAGTAATATGGTACCTACAAAGTAATGCGTATGAAGTGGGAAATACAGTTGTAACCGAATTCATTAATGTCGTATCTCGATCGGTAACAATGACTTTCGGCATATCTTCTTGATCCTTCAACATTGACCTACAAACCTCTAAAGCCCATGCAAAGTTTTCCTCTTTTTTGCACTCTAGAAATGTAAAACCAACATAATACGTCTTCTCAGTCGACGTAACACCAACAATTTCCAACAATGGAAGCCTGTACTTGTTGGTCTTGTACGTCGAATCAATTATGAGCACGATAGGAAACATATTGAACAATTTAATGGAATCAGGATGAGTCTAATAAATGTCTCATCATACCCCATCATTACCTCGCCGGTGCCTACAAACATAATTGTTTTCATCTAGAAGTTTCAAGAGGTGTTGCATCTCGTTCGATCCCCTAAGCGCTATTTTGGTTTGATAGTGCTTATTGTAAACTTGTTTGATATTTGATGTGTTCTCGGTCTTTGAGATTCAAGGTGCAAGTATGTTTTAGGCATAACAAATTCAAAATCATATATGAAACACATGTCTTCCGATTCGTAAGGAGCCGATATGCAATTGGATGACCGACAAACTTTTGACTTAAATTATGATTGTGTAAACCGTGATAAAACATTAAATTTTCATTTCTTATTTTCCATAAGATAACCACGCAATCTAAATGGACATTCACATTTTCTTGAACCGGTGTCATCGCGTTTCAAATTTTGGATACGACATATGTATTTCCCACTTTTTTCGCATGTCAAAATCACAAATGCATTTCTTCTATCCGTACCATTATCGAACCTTCCAATCACAACACCAAATCCTAGTTTCGTTGCCTCTATACAAATCCTCTGCAACATGTCTTCACATAATTCAAATTCTTCTACATTTTCAAATTACTCACAAACATCTACCACCTTAATTACGAGAGGAGAAATTACGAGAGGCGAAACAACTTCAGACACATCAAATTTGGGACTGTTATCGGGGTGCACCGTAACTAATGTTAAATAAAACACAAAACTTATTAACATGTCACATTGATAGTTGTTGTCAAAATAACACGATAGAAACCGAAAATTAACTTTTTGTTCTCGTTTCAACTAAGAACCCGATGTATACATTCGGTTTCTATGTAACTTTTTATACATAAAATAATGATTAATGGGAATGAAAGATTAAATAAATAAACTTGATATGAAATTCTACTTCCTTGAGCTCTTCTCGATATGATGAATCACAAAATGATGACTTAGAGTGGAAAATAGATCGAGAATGATGAGGATTTTTAAGAGGTTTTAAGGAAAGAAAGAAGAAATGATGGTGATCAAATATGTCCATATTGGTTACTATTTTAAGTAATCTACATTGTGCCATAAAATGTAAATATACTTCCGCTAATAGAATCGAAACATAATTTCAATTTAGACCGAAAGTATATCTCCGATACGGCTTAAATATGGTGCTAACCAAAGATGCATTTGATTTTACGAGGGCAATTTCAAATTGTATAGGATGTCCTTTTTATATGAGGTGTGATAAAATTGTCTAATTAATTACACTTATCTTTATTTGATTAAGCTTAATTTGACTACCCTTATACTCTTATTAATAAATTTTACTTATAAAAATAATATTTATGGTTCATAAGTTCTCGCTCCATCTTTAGAATTTTTTTTGAATAACCAACTTTTGAAAAATTTACGCAATAACTTTCAGAAAAAATACAAGCAGAGTTTATTCGATGGCTCCCCGACCGAAAATCGTGTGTGGAGCCAAGGGAGATGGCGCCCCTTCATTTTTGATTTAAACATCTCGATGGTCTATGTGTAAACATTAAAGGAAAAGCCATCCGAGATGGCGCTTAGTGCATTTCTAAAATAAAAATAAAAAATTTCAATTTAAATTAAAGTGCACGATAATTTTGTGAAATAAATCTTGTATTATAAATTTTGATTAAAGAAAAGCGATTACATAAGTTCATTCATGGCGACTCCGACTCAGATGACCACCGTTCCATGCGCCCTCTCCTAACTCGCTCGATGCGAGGTTCGATCCGGTTGTTGTTGGGTCGATGGGACCGATCATGGGTGATGGTCCGTAGTGGATGAGATCGATCCATGAATGCCTCAAGATTTACATTGCTTGTTGCACCGCCAGATAAACGTGTCCCTATGTTCTCAAGCTTGGTCGCTATGGGTTAGTTGGGGTCCATTTGAGGACTATAGCAGTCCTCATCAGAATGTGGACCGTGAATGTGGGGTAAAAAGGAAATTGGTGTTGGGAGTCTCGCACTCCATATGAATGGCGGGGTTTGGTACGACGATGGTTGGTGGAATGTTGGCTTGGTTGGGGAATATTCTTCGTGAAGCTGTGGTCCGGGTGAGGTGAGATATGGACCCATATAGGTTGGACATATGCCCTTTGTTCGGTGTATTGAACTTGGGTGTGGTATATGTGAGTATTCGGGTGGGTGATGAGGTTGTTGTTGGGGTTGGGGTGGGATTGAGTGGTTGTGGTTCTACGTCAGCCGGGTTGATTACGGAAGTGATGGTTGTTGGTAGTGTTGTTGGATGGTTGCTGTAGTGTTGTTGGGGTGGTTAAGGTAGTATTGTTGGGGTGGTGGTAGGTTGGGGTGGTTGCTGGTGTGCTGTCGTGGCTGTTGGTAGTGTCATGGTTCTTGTTGTTGCTGGTAGTGTTGTTGTTGTTGGGTTTTGTTGGGGTTGTTGTTGGCGGTAGCGTTGTTCGTTGTTGTTGTGACTTCGAGGTGTTCCTCATCGGGCGCGAGGGTCCACCAAATAGCGAGGTCAAAACATGCATATCCGAACTGCACTGCTTGGTACCAAGTAATGTACCGACTAGAGTGTTGCATAATCTCGCCATCTTCATAAACGGAAATTGTAAGATATGGTCCGCTCGGTTTTTCCACATCCTACAATACCCCCGCAAAATTCCTCCAATTGTTGAGTCCCATTGGGCATCGACCCTTTTAGATGCCAAGGATCCAAGCATATCGGATCACGGGTATGTCTTGGAACATACCAAACCGCATCTTGACACGGTCGCTGTGCATCTCCACAATGTTGAACCAGATAATTGCAGCCTTCGCGTCCAAACCTCGCATCTTCATCATTTGGTACATGGTCCAAACCCAAGTACGGCTCCATGTAAACTGTTGAAAAATAATAGAGATTAATAATAATGATAAATAATATACGTTAAATTTAAAATAATTTGAGTTAATAGAATGACGACATCGGTTGCTCCAAGGTGGTCTATTAGATTACAGATAGGAGAACATTGTGTCTCGGATTCTTTCCGTAATCCATGCCCACTACGCTAAACCTAAATGAATTAACATTTAATATATTAGGATTTTATATATGTGAAGATATAAATAAAATTTAATAATAAACAATGTACTTACTTTGTTGCGTATGGAAAAGTGAACTAGGTCGCTGACGGATTGAGTGATTGCATTCTCCACCAACCACATGTTTGAAGTAAGAAAGCACATCCATTGAAAGTTGATGTGTCTTTCATAAAATTTTACACAACGAGGAGTATAGTGGGCAAGAATAGCGGAACCCCAACTATATCTTCCATCTTATTGACATCTCTAAGTAAATTCAAATACATAAAATTGACACTATTCCCGTACTCGGGAATAAAAAACTACCAAACATTAACATAATGTAGTTTCTAGTTTTATTATTTTTGTTCTTCGTGGAATTTTCATCCAAAACAAGAGAATAATAATACTCTAAGAGTTGAAAGAAATATACCTAGCCTCTTTATGTAGGACCTTCCACCATTCTACCCAACAACTCGCAAATATTGTTAGGTTGTTGTACCGACCATTCACCGCCTTTGCCATCGATAGGAAGATTCCATCAACATGTACACGCCCTTCAGTGTGACAGACACTCACCTATAGGTAGATGAAATGTATGTGTCTCGGTCTCCACCTTTCACACAATGCTAGAATGAACTTTGAGTCGATCGTGTAGTTGGAGATTTTAATAACCTCTCCAAAACCGGCATGTTCAAGGTATGGAACGATGAACGGATCGGGAACAACATAGTGATGTGAGCGACATCTAAATTTTTTCGTGTCCTATAGATAATGTGGAAATAAATTGTGTAAGAAAGTGTAAATAATATTTAAAATGTAATAAAAAAAGAATACAACAAAAAAAAATTCAAGAAAAAGAATGAAAACAAAAAAATGAAAGGATACTTACATAGCTTGCAATGTTCGCCTTGTTCTCTGGCGATTCTCCCAAAGTCAAGAGACTCATGATTGAAATTTCTACAACTTATTTGAGAAAGAGAGAATTGTATTAGAGATGAGGAGGAGCAAGAGTGGTGGTGATGGAAAACACAAATGAGAAGCCATATTTATAGGTGATTCAAGAATAGAGGAATAAATGAGGTGGTTGGGGCCTTGCATGCATGGATGACACTTGTCAAGGAGGAGCCAAGGGATGGCTCCTCCCTAAATTTGCACCGCCATCCCAGATGGCTGTGCTGTGCAAGGTGGCAGCTAGGTTCAGCCTAGGTGGAGTTGCATGCATGCAGTTAGTGTGTTCACGTGGCATACTATTATGACTAGGCGCAAAGTGAAGGAGATGCGCCTTGTGTTTTTACACATAGGAGCCATTCAACTTGGCTTTTACGTACCTAGTGATAAATAGGTCTATCCCCAGCCACCCTAGACCTGCATGTGATTTTTTTTTCCAATTATAAAACCCTAATCGAAAACCCTAATTTCCAACATCAAATCGAAACCCTAATCAAATTAAAACCCTAATTTCAAACACTCAAACCCCGATCGAAATGTCATATGTACCACAATATGTTATCATCAGAATTTAATGGCAGACATACAACAAGTGAGGTTCCGGTTTTTGTTCAAACACCGAAAATTTCCAATTTTGTCTAAATAGCAATGCTAATTTTCAGATTTCAAAAAGACTAGAACAAACTTCGCCGAGGTCCGACGTCAAACATTTTCTACCAACATCCTGCTTTTTACCGGTGAGAACCAAGTAACATTTTACCAGTAGTTGTTGAAGACGACGAAGATCCGCAAAACATGTTTTGTAATCATGAATATTCGGTACGACTCGATTCGCTTGTACGGTTCCGTGACACGTAGAGGGTTGATCCTACGGAGGAGGAACAAGTCGAGGTGGATGTTACATGAAGAAGAGGAAGCGAGGAGACTTTTAACATCATGGTAAATGAAGAATCAGAGGCCGAGGAAGAAAGCCAACTTCCTCCACATCAGATCTTCACACCACCTCCGTACATGACCACCTCAACATGTCCACAAATGACCATTCATCCGATATATTCTACAACCCCGGCGCCGATGCAAATTTGAAAGTCAAAGACAAATTGCTCAAAAGAAGATTATGCGTCCGAGCAATAAAAAAGTTCCACATGATAAACAACTATGACTTTCATGTGGATCGAACAACAGCAGAGAGATACAGAATCATCTGTACTCACCCTGAGTGTAACTTCCATCTAACTGCATCGTATAGATTGCGTAGTGATTCCCGGTGATAGGTTCTATGACGGAACACACTTGTGTTAATTCCACACAATCAGATCACCTAAATTGAGTCATGATCTCATTTGTCAAGAAATCTTACCTCTTGTTAGTCTGCGATCCTTCATTGAAGGTGAAAACAATAATATCCCATATCACTACAACATACAACTATACCCCTCAGATAGAAAGGCCCGTTGGCAAAAACAAGGCTATCGAGCAAATCTACTTAAATTGGGAGGGTTCGCATAAAGAGTTACCTCGCTACATGAATGCACCGTAACGATGCTCCTCGAACATTTATGCTCTAGAGACGACGCGAAGTTTCAAGACGGTACCGTGTGTCCGGACATGGTATATTCAAGAGACTTTTGGGCTCGACCTTGCATCGGGTTTGCATTAACGCAAACCTATCATACGATAGATGGAACATGGTTATATGAAATACAAGGGCACCCCATCGATGGTCGTGGGCATGTGATGGCAACATAATGTTCCCAATCGCCTATGCTTTGTAGAGGCGAGACCGAGCAGCTTGGAGTTTCTTCCTAAAGCATCTTAACACACGTAGCACCACAACGTGATCTTTGTCTAACTCGATGCATGCCTCACCGAGAGTGCGACAACATCCCGCCAACGGTTGGTACGACCCACCGCTCACACATGTTTATTGTGCGAAGACATCGCTCAAAAACTTCATGCGCGAGATCAAAGATAACCGCCTTTGAAAATCATATGAATAAAAGATACACGCTAACACAACCAAAGTTTTACATATTATCGCAACAGATCGATTGAAAACCCAGATGCAGTGCGGCTGATAATCGCAGTGGAAAGTGGGACACTATTATACGACAATGGATGCTGGGGCCAATGACAACAAATCTAGTCGAATCAATGAAAGACGCCTTCAAAGGCATAAGAGCACTCCTAATAACGCGCTGGTTAGTACAACATATTTTAGAATGGCCTTTTTTGTGAGAGAGGTGAAAAGTGGAACGCGGTGGTACAATCCCGACAAGTGTGGAGTGAAAGTTGCCTAAAATTTATTAAGGCCGAGAGTGCTAAAGCTAGCACTCATCTTGTTACAAGATTCAATCGACATAACCATAACTTCATTGTCAAAGAGATAATCGACCACAATGAGGGTTTGCCTAGACAAGAGTATGGTGGTTAAACTACCATCTCGGGTGCGATCGTGGAAAATTTCGTGCCCTTCAATGCCCTACTCATGTCATTGTTGTGTGTGCACATGTTCATCAGATGCACTAGTACTTTTCTCCAATTTACAAGTCTCTGACCTTGCTCAACGACACAACAATGCCTTCAACCATTAAAAAGGCATTATTGGCTCGCTGCATTTGGCGTGAAGTAGTTTGCATAATACCAAATGCGGAGAATAAAAGGGTCGCCCCAAGAGCAAACGATAACAACCGAAATGGACGACGCTGATAAACTAGGAAAGAAAGTGTGGTCTATGTCGCCAATCCCACACAATCGAAAATTGTCCCTAACGTATACAACCTCAACATCCTAAAATTTGTATTTCATTTATCCGACTTTAATATTGTAACAAATCTTCTTTTCCATTAATTCGCATTTATTACAAACACCAATACGGAGACAACAAAATTAAAACTACACGATTAAAAGAAACAACAACATGAACTATGACGCATCAACAACACAAAAATTTATTTAAGACACTACAATCATTAAAAATAATCTCATCGAAACCATACATCATCGCAATAACGCCGACGCTCTGCTTTTGACTTCCTCCAACCAAATTCGAGGCTGACCAACATAAGTTCATGTTGTTCATTTCCTCCTCAATCCTTCTAATTTCATCACCATCTTCAATTTCTCCTCTAACCAACGATCAACTTTTTTTGGCCATGGTAAATATGTGCCAAATTTCATTTTCATTGAGGTTTTCGGGTCGAGAAAACAACATATCCATCTCTCGTACGGATGTATGGAGATGTCATGGTAGAAAAGAGAGAGATACAGAGAATAAGAGAGAATATAAGAGAATATGATGAGAAGTTGAATAAATGTGAAAAATGAAGGAGAGACGGGTGTGTATTTATACAAAATTGAAATTTTTTTAAAAAAAAATAATGACTAAGGCGCCATCTCATGGCTTTTGCCTGTGTTTTACACTAAGGCGCCATCCCGAGATGGCTTTTAGGCGAAGGCGCCATCTCCCTTGGCTCCTCGTGACTAGCTAAGGTGAGCCATCCGAGATGGCTCTCGCTTGTATTTTTGTCCCAAACTTGGTTATTCCAAAAAAATTTCTATCTTTACGCTTATATTTTATTTAAATGCAAATTTATAGGAAATTGAGAAAGCTAGGTATAATTTCGTATAATATTTTAGGTATAATTTCTCTGTATATTTATCATATTTTTAATTATATATAGGTTTTTTTCTATATTTTTAATTCATTTCAACTAAAGATTAACCTCTACTACAATTGCACATAGAAGATATTCAATTTATAAATAAATAAAAAAAAAAAAGACCATTCAAACTTATTATTTTAGTTTTTAGTTTTTTCGAACGCATTAATCTCTAAAGTTGCTTGCATAAAATAAACCAGCTTTGTAAACTATAACATTTTAGCTTGAGTAGTTCAATCAGTTGATGAAATTACGAAGATTTAAAAAAAAGTTTTGACCAATGTATTTTAGCAAAGAAATCCAATAACTAAAACACCATTTAAATTCTAAGAGAAAGTTTCGTCTATGTAATCAAGCCTGATGAGTAATTTTCCACATTTGCACACATAAAATATGGGATTTATAGAACTGCAAAACATCAATCACTTCAAACAAATAAACAACAGTCACAAATGCAACTTATAGGTATCACCATTCATAGGCAATGATGTTGTTAAATAACTTAATTAACATAAAACAACAATGAAATAGAAAGTACTGAAGCATAAAGCCACTTATTGGGAAACTAAGTTCAACCCACATTCAAAGGGTTGACAAAAAGACTGAAAACAAATATGACACAAGTACGAATAACCAATGTAAATAGATCCATACTGAAACAGATGGCAGAGAACGAATCAACTTGCAATGCAAATATGCACAACCTCTTAGAAAACTCCAAGAGTTCCCCGCACTCTCTCAGATCGGTGAAGTCAAGTCAATGCTTGTCGAAAGAATCCAAATGATGGCGACTTGGGACGACGGGTTTTGTTCCCATTGGTGGAGGTGGCTTGCTTTCCTTGGAATGTTTTGGTGATGATGGCCTCCGAGTAGATGATGGCACCTTCCTTGTAGTTTTGATCCACTCTAAGACCGATCAAACTGTTGTGAGCTCATTCCTAGTCGAACTGCACGATCTGCACTGTCCTTCAAACCGCTTGCTTTGAACGGCTGACGATTGTAGTAGACAAGATGAGGAAGAAGGCCTTGCAGGTATTTCTTAATCTGTTCATCTCCAACGCTTTTTCTGGCAAGGGTTCCTTCCAAGTTGATAGCTAGCAGAGAATTATAGTTGGCTGCAAGTTGGCTCTAGACATTTGTTGAAATCTTGTTAAAGCGGAGATCCAAGATACTTATTTTCAACAAACCCTCAACTCAACCGATCTTGTTTCCAGCCAGGTACAGCTCCTTTAGAGAAGAACATGATGCCAGACCTTTGCAAAAGTAGGAAAGATTAGCCGAAGAAAGAAAAGAAAACACATTAAGAAAT